>OW121701.1:29697738-29810238 GCA_933228785.1 Lasioglossum pauxillum | reverse complement strand
AGATAAGACTAATAGAGGTGATTATAAAATTGTGATAGATAAAGTTATAGGTGAAGCAAAACTAATAAGGTTAAGAATAAACATTGAATGTAGTTTCTTTATTATTTCAGGTTTGTAAATAATTGTAATTGTTAGGGGATTAGAGAATGGTCAATAAATGATAAAACCTCTGTTATTTCACACATTATAAAATGTGTGTTCGTTTTACGACAGCATTGGAGGATCAAAAGGAATAATACATTATAAAAATATAGAATAAGTTCCTATATTTTATAATTAACTTAAGTACCTAAATATAGAATACATTATGAAAATTAATTTATTTATAAATTGTTTAAACAATAAATAATAATTAAAAACTATTTAAATAATTATTATTGAAACAAATGTGTATACATTATTTGTGCAGCACAAAAATGTATTTAAATAATTGTTTAAATAACAAACACTATTTGTTCAAAATGTCGATTTGTATACCATAATAAAAAATCATCGAAATCAGTGTAGTGGTCGAGATATCGATAATTGCCCGATTATGCCGAACAATTTTTTGTTTTATCATATACATGCTAATTTACGGTCACTCTGTCTGCTTGCATACATTGTACGTTCTTCAGCCGAAGAGAATACAGAATAATAGGACCGAATCATAACTGAAATTCAGCTCGGGTAGTAATAATTCTAGTAGCCAGTTCTGTGATCTCATGAGATGCTTGGACACCTGGGTACCCGGGTACTTGGCTGTCTTATGAGATACCCGGGTAGTTTGGGTCTACCCGGGTGTCTCATGGGTACCCGAGTACCCGGGTATCTCATATACTCGGGTAAAGGTACTAGCTCTATTTCGCATCAGGTTCATTCGTTACAATCCAGTTGTCCAAACAGAGATTTATCCAACCTAGCGGCTCCCCAATTTCGTATTGGGTTCGTGCGCATCCTAACTGCTCCCTGATTTCGCATCAGGTTCGTTTGCGTTTGACTCCATTCCTAGAGGCTCCCTGACTTCGCGCCAGGTTCGCTCGCTGTCTATAATCTAAGCGGCTTCCCAATTTCGCATTGGGTTCGTCCGCGTTCCTTAACTAACAAATTGATACCGTATTCCCAGAGTAACAACCGTTCGCCGGCCACTCGTGCTGCTCGCGGCCCTGGCTCGTAACAGAGTAGAAATTGAAGTTGAAATGGAAGAGTAGAAATTGAAGTAGAAATGGGAGAGTTAAAATTGAAGTTGAAATTAAAGTTGAAACGGAAAAATTGATGCTGAAATTGAAATTGAAGAGTTGAAATTAACGAATTAAAATTGAAAAATTGACGTTGAAATTGAAAAATTGACGTTGAAATTGAAGTTGAAGGGTTGATATTGAAATTGAAGTTGATATTAACGAAATGAAATTCAAAAATTGAAGTAGAAATGGAAGAGTTGAAATTGAAGTTGAAATCGAAAAATTGAAGTTGAAAATGAAGTTGAAGAGTTGATATTGTAATTGAAGTTGAAATTGAAAAATTGACATTGAAATTGAAATTGATGTTAGCGTTTACTTGCTTGTGTAACGTCTTAGTACGACAGTAATGGTGTTTTAGATTTATTTAAATTGAAATATCTCCTGAACTACTAACTTTTCGACATGCATAGGTTAGTACTTTTTTATAACGAATGTTTCATAACGAATAAAAAATACCTCATTCCATTTTAAAAAATATCGATGACCTTGAAATCTCATAAAAAAATTACCTCGAAAATTTTTTTCCTTACACCGTGACATGTGGCCCTTCAAACAGTGTAACTTTATCCTAAGAAGATTTTTTGAACAACGAAAAGTAACGGAGATATTTCGATGCTCCATCAAAACCATGATTTCAACGATTCGGTAGGGTGTTGTGTATCGTCTTGACGGAGGTTAAGCGTGCAAGGGCCTCTGTCGAATCGATTCGAGGAGTGGAGGACCTGTGCACACTGCAATGCCGTAAGTTCTTCGAGAAGGAAGATATCACGAGATGGAACCACCGCCGGCGACGAGCAGGAAAGGATGGGAATGAGGAAGAGGGAAAAGGTGATGAGACTAGGCACGAGGAAGCAGAGAGAAGTACGAGGAAGCAGAGAGCACGAGGAGAAGTGCCGCGCAGCGCCCGGACTGCAGAGAGCATCGTTCAAAAAACGAACGGACGGATCTTTCTTTCTTTTCTCGTCTTATTAGATGCCCTGGCGCATTTACCTGAAAATCTTCGCGACGACGTGAATTTTAAAGAGTCCCTCCCTGCCCGAATACTCGTCCTTCTAAGCATGCCTTTAATCTTTCGATTGCTTCCAACTCACGGCGCTGATATTAACCCGAGAAGCGCCGAAATGCACCTCACCATTCCTTCAGATCTGACTCTTCCTCGAAAAACTATAATTCGAGACTGACAAAATTTGTCTGATGCCCGTAAGTAGACTGCTGATTTTATGCATTTGCGATGAAAAAGAGTGGAAGTGTAATTTAAATCGTAAGAATATCAATTCATCAACTTCAGCTTACTAAAATCATTAAAAGAGGAAAAAGATTCATTAAATAACTTAAAGATCGGCTACTCTTTGCTTTACCAGACTCAAAATTTGTGCCTTTCTCCTACGAATTATGATGTATTTGGTATGTAAATTTGTCCTTTGGAAAGATCCAAAACTGAACCGAAACGTTAGGAAAGAAAAAAAGTTTATTCCATAATTGCTAGATTTACTAAATGATCGAAACGATAGCGCCGAAAGCATCATTGAATTAAATATTTAACATTTACGATCGATAATCGGGATTATTTTATCATGGATGGCGAAACACTCACACACAACGAAGGTTTTGTCTTGTAGACGCAAATTTTTCCTTTGAAAAAGGTTCAAAACTGAACCGAAACGTTAAGAAAGAAGAAAAGTTTATTGAAAAATTGCTAGATTTACTAAGTCAGGGATGGGCATTTTTGCCTCAATTGAGGCAAGACCGTTCACACCACAGCGCCCACTGCCTCCCACCAGCTCCACCGTTACCATGGAGAAAGAACGCACTTCGCCCGTAGCGAGCAGTGCGCATGTCTCGCGAAGGCTTCGCGCATTGCGGCCACGAGGATGCGAGGGGAGCGCCCTCTGCGGCGAAGGCGCACGTTGCATGGAAGAGAGGTTGGTGGGAGAAGCAGGCGTATGAGGGGCCCCACCCGTGCCCATCCCTGTACTAAGTGATCGAAACGTTAGCGCCGAAAGTATCATGAAATTAAATATTTAACAGTTACGATCGATAATCGGGATTGTTGTAATCCAGTAGATTTGTACCCGGCGCGGATGCAGATCGAAGTTTCGATCCTCTAGGATCAATAGTTGAGGAGCTATGGTCGCTTGAAGTTGAGCATTTTTGTCAGGTAAGGGCGCCGCCATATTGATTTGTAGCATGAAGTAAGAGTAAGGAGACCTATCTCGATAGCGTATAGAAGAAAAAAGTGGCGACAAAACTTGTCCCCGGTTTGGGGAGGTACGCCAAATGGAATGGATTGGACAGAGAATGTCAGTGTCAAACACGTGTCAAACGATGAAACGGAAAGGTTAGAAATACATGGTTATGTTATGACCGGTGAAGAACTAAGGCTTTAGACCAGGTTAGGTCCATAAACTGGTAATTATGATACAAAACTTATTAAATACATTCTATCCTTACGAACTAGGTTAACAGTACAAAAATAAAGATATAAAGTACAATATTAATGGTAGTATTGGGTTAATAGAAAATACACAGTGATAATAATAACATCCCAGACAGCACACCGGCTCGATTTGTAGGTGTAGGTTCTGTTCCATGCTAAAGATGATGTAGGAGCTGTTCCAGGCTAAACATGATGTGGAGAGAGAAGATGTCGCGGGAAAAGTATATACATACTCAACTCCTTTTAATTATATTGTAAGAAAAAATATATAACATTTATTTGTGTCATCCTTATTAATTATTAAATGTATAACACCTCTTCATTTTATAAAAATAATAAGATTTTGAAAATCTTTTTTAAAAAATTTATAACATTATTTTTCTTCAAATTTTGCGTATTTGCACGTTCTGTCATAACATAACCATATATTTCTAACCTTTCCGTTTCATCGTTTAACACGTGTTTGACACTGACATTCTCTGTCCAATCCATTCCATTTGGTGTATCTCCCCAAACGGGAACGAGTTTTGTCGCCACTTCCAAACTGTACAGATAGATCTCCTTACTCTTACTTCATGATTTGTAGTGACGGTCGCACGCCGCTTACTGAGTTGGTTAGAATTAGGTCGGGGGTGGGGGGCGGCAAGGTAAGCGGCTCGCGGTGTCACTACAAACCAATATGACGGCGCCATAACCTGTCAAAAATGCGCGACCATAGCTCCTCAACTATTGATCTTAGAGGATCGAAATTTCGATCTGCATCCGCGCCGGGTACAAATCTACTGGATTGCATACCAAATACATCATAATTCGTAGGAGAAAGGTACTAATTTTGAGTCCGGTGAAGTAAGGTTTACCCTAAAGATCAATTTTTATTTTTCCAATTTTGAAAAATTGATAAAAAATGCGAGTTTCATTTCTGATGATTTCTTCAGTTGATGCGTATGTCACTACCAAAAATTATTAAACGTTGTAGAACATTTTCGGTGGGTGACATAAGCGTTAAATTATTGCTGCAGGTCCAGTTACATCATTGCATCAAATGCATCAAACTCTCTCCTAAAATTCGGAATTAAATATTATCAAAAAACGCTTACACGCGACGAGAATGTATTGTAAATGTAACCAACAATGTGCTGAAAATTAACAGAATTTTCTTACGTCAGTTAATTCGCGGACCACGATTTTTGGTAGGAATAGTGTACAAAGCCAGATGCGGAAATATCCGTAGCAAATAAATGCAATTTATTTAGCTTGCTCGTCGCAAACAAGTATATTGAATCATGTAGGCGTTAGTGAACAAAATATTTACCCACACGGAGAAAATAAATTGTATAACGTTGTTTATGCTGCTTCACCTGACTCAGGGCACCTTTTATCTTACAAGAATCCATCACCATATTAAAATACTTCACTGAAATTTACATTCTAATGAAACGTGTGTTTCGCATACAAAATACTCGAGCAGGCGCAGGCGACTGTATAGGTTAACCGGGAACGCATTATTTATATAAATCTAAAAGTGAACATTTGCACTAATATGTAATATGCAGTTATCAAAATGTTGTGCATCCGTTGTAAGTTGTAACAACATGAGCAACTTAGAAATGTCTAGCTTTGTCTAATAATTTTGGTAAGTTGAAAGTAATATACAGGGTGGGGCAATAACTATGTCCACCTAGAATATCTCCATTATTTGTAATAATGTCAAAAATGTTATCAACAAAAATTTCACGGTACAGGGGGGAACATGTTGTGACAAAAACATTTTTTGTGTGAATGGACGCATAGAGGAGATTCCAAGGTCACCTTGATTTTTAAAATCGAATGTCCTATTTTTTATACCATAGATCGATAGAGTATCAAATTCCGAGTATAAAAGTGTTCACCTTTATATGTCCTAAACCTAACAGTTAACGAGATATTATCCAAAGAAGAATGAAAATTATTTCGATAATATCTCGTTAACCATTCGATTTAGGACATATGGAGGTCGATACATTTTTACTCAGAATTCAATAGTGCATCGATTCGTGATACAGAAAGTAGGTGCTTCCATTAAAAGAAAAATCAAGGTGACCTTGGAATCTGCTCTATCACTACTCTTCAATTTGAAATAAGAATAAACTGCGTAGACTTACAATAAAAATGAGTACATCAATATATAAAATGGTATGAACATTTGCTGCGATTAATGAATACATGTTTTATTTTGCACGAATATCCGCAGTTTATTGATTACTCTATTGTTCAGTCAACATTGAAACGGCCAACATAAATATTTTTCTTGGAGGTCAGCTGAAAATGTGCCGGCCTTGCAATTTCACATTTTGAAAAACACCACGGCTAAACTATTTTTACGCTAGTTTTCGAGGTTGCTGGGTCGGCAGTCAAAGTGTTAAAAGTTCCCGGGGGATTTATTCATGCAATAGCTTCACAGGAGAGTGCCACCGTCAGAGTTGTCCGGACCGATTACTGGGACACCTGGTAGAAAAACACAGGTGCACGCTCGACTAGCCAACGAAAAGCCGATTGACCGGACCTGAAGCAGCTTGAAACACGTTCCGTTTGTCCCGGCCTAGGTACCGGTGATGCTAATAATATGATTAACCTGTCGAGGGGTGGAGTTTCTTGGCCGTGTGCGGCCAACAAGAGTTACCGCGGCAACACACGGCACACCGCTTCACCAGTTTCAACAGAAACACAGGGGGGATATTGACTCTGTGATTAGGACACTAGCCTGCCTACTAATCGCGATATTGTCCGGCGTGTTAGAGCTGTTCTCGATCGTAATGTTCCGAATGTTGCCGAGGACCTGGCACCCCCAGGGGGCCCCTCCTAGGCCAATCAGAAATGCGGAAAGACCGTTCCTAATCACCGAACCATCAATTAATAATCAGACGAAATTCGGATCTGAACGCGTGGCATACAAATCTTAACCCTTTACATTCGAAGCTATGTTACCATTTTAACTCGAAAATTAAACATTTCCACCGACCTAGAATAATTCCATTCTATATTAATCTTTCTTTGTATGTACAGGGTGCGCCGCAAATTAGTCCCAACGATTTTTCAACCCCTTCGGATGGTCAGACAGAAAAGTGTTTGGTAACAAAGGTATCTAACCGACAAGAAATTGAAATATTTTAAATTTAGAAAAGATCGATTTTCAACAAAAAAATCAATGTCGCTGTCATATATTTTAATGGAACTGGGTATTTTTAACTTCATAATATTATAGGCAACGTCGAAACGAATTCAACGACCTGCTATACGATGACTTTCAGATGACCTTGAAAGAAAATATCGCCATGAATCAATTGCCAGAATATTTGAAATATTTCGACGGTACGTAATAGCAACGCCTCGCATTTAGAGGTAAACAAATGAACGTAAACATTGCTTCAGAACTTAACTCACAAAAAACCAAAACGGAGCCACATTGATAACACAAATGTTAAACGTGTACATGTAATTAAATATTAAAATATTAATATTAATGTAATAATGATATTATTTAATATTTAATATTAAATATTTCAAATATTCTGGCAGTTGATTCATGGCGATATTATCTTTCAAGGTCATCTGAAAGTCATTTTATAGCAGGTCGTTGAATTCGTTTCGACGTTGCCTATAATATTATCAAGTTAAAAATACCCAGTTCCATTAAAAGATATGACAGCGACCTTAATTTTTTGTTGAAAGTCGATTTTTTTAAAATTTAAAATATTGCAATTTCTTGTCGGTGAAATATTGATTAATTCTGGTACGAAACATTTTTCTGTTCGACCATCCGAAAGGGCTGAAAAATCGTAGGGACCAATTTGTGCCACATCCCGTGTATGAAATTGATATAATATCTCACACAATACTTAAATGTGTAGTAATTGATTAGATATCAACATATTTAATAATCTAACCAATATTTTGAATAATGGTACAGCATTTTTAGTGGTGACACACTCTCTTTGAGTCAACACTCGAGTGCTAAGCTTTAAAATAGCGCAGCTTTAAATTAAACGCATTTTTATTTAGTGGGGATCTACACATTTTTATATACGTGCATACAATGTTTTGTATGTTCAAATTAAAATCAAACTAGAGGGCTATTGTTGCTCGCTCGCTTCGCTCGCTCGCGAGTAGGGTTGTTTTCGCTCGCTCGCTTCGCGAGCTCGCGGGTAGGACTGCTCTTGCGAGAGGGTTAGTGATACGCATGGCTAGTAGGGCCTACTGCCATTAATATTTTTTATTTGGTGTGTGACTCTACAAGAGTCACACAAAGAACTCTCCGATTCGTTACTCCTTCGCCAACATCGCTAACATCGTTTTTTTTTTGTACTTTCATCGATATTCTCCCAAAATGTATTCTTGGGAGTAGAGATGATAAATTCACTGTTGCATTGGAATAACTTTCGATTATTCCAAGCGGTAACATTAGCATCAGTTAAAAAAAAAAATTAAGAAAAAATTTTTTTATGTAATTGCGTTTGGTTCTTTGGTGGAAAATTTTCGTCCTCCCTTATAAATTGCATTGTAGAACCAATTCTTTTCGAAAAAAACTAAAAATCTAAAAAACTACTTGACCAATATGGACCAAAATCTAATCAGCTCTAAGTTACGACGGAGCACATCGATTGCATCATTCATCATTCTGATCGCGTTGTTACTTTTTCAGAAAACGTTAACGAAAAATTTGATAAATTTGATAAAAGTAGTCTAAAATGACTCCAATGACCATAAAACGTGAAGATCTGCTAAAAAATCGATTTTCGATTTTCGGGGTAATTACAATAACTTCCCTATAAAATCGGGAAGTTAATTAAAACATTTTCATTTTTTAATATGATGAAAATATTTTTGTTATTGTTCAGCGTGAGATGGAATTTCATTCGAAGGTGAAAATTGTCGATTTTATTTAACAAACTGTTTTTAAAGATTGTTTGAACTGTGCAGGGTGTCCCACATAAATGGTAACACCTAAATATCTTTCGTCTTTACAGTCTTATCAGAAAATTTCAGGGGACAAAGTGACACTATTCCAGGGGGCAAATATAATAGTAAAGAAAAAAAATTTTTATGTCGTGTTTTTTAATGAAATTTCAAGATCACCGATGTTTTTTTAAATGGAATAGTATATTTTTTTACGATAGCATGATAGACAATAACAAACTGAATTTAGTGGATGCCACCTTTTTGACCTTGAAATGACCTTGATCTTCGAAAATTAAAGTTTTACCTTCAGATCAAGCTCAAGATCATGTTATTATACATATCTGAATGTATTTTTCGATCAGTTACTCGATGCAATTAAAAAAATAAAAATGTAGTTATGTATCAAAAAACATCGATGACCTTGATAACTCCGAAAAAAATGACCTTTGGAAAAAATATTCTTGCCAGATATGTGATCCATTGATGATATGCACATTACGTAACAAATATTTTTTGCATTACAATAGCCTAGAGAGATGGACCGCGCAAAGGAACGCCAATTTTCGAAGATCAAGGTCATTTCAAGGTCAAAAAGGTGGCATCCACTAAATTCAGTTTTTTATTGTCTATCATGCTATCATAAAAAAATATACTATTCAATTAAAAAAAACATCGGTGATCTTGAAATTTCATTAAAAAACACGACATAAAAAATTGTTTTCTTTACCATTATATTTGCCCCCTGGAATAGTGTCACTTTGTCCTCTGAAGTTTTCTGATAGGACTGTAAAAACGAAAGATATTTAGGTGTTCCCATTTATGTGGGACACCCTGTATATGATTTATAAGATTATTTAGACAGTTTTTTATATTTACATTATTTCAGATTGGATCGTTGTCCAACGAAAATTAATATTGATCTTTTAGGAAGGTTTTAAAATGGTTGAGAACCTCTGAATATTTTCTATAATGATATTCTTCTCTCGCTCAGGTTTTCGCAAGATTATTCAGATAGAATTTGCATAAAGCCACGAGTCCTAATTATTGTTATGCTGGTTTTAGTATGCATTTTAAAGCAGCTCTTTTAGAATACATTTTCGGCGGATGTAGTGTGTTATCTTGGTGACATAAAACCGCATGAACTCCAAGTAATTCGACGCTCAGGTCATGAAAAACAAGACCCGGGTCATTCGTGAATTCTGTGCTGTATCTCCGTGGTAAAAAACAGACCTTCAAAAACGTAGCCTCCTCAAACCCAATAAAAATACTGTTACTCTAAGAAGATCTATTTACAAAATTAAGGAATCTCCAAACAGAAGAATTTTTAATTTCTCTGTGCTAAAGTTTCAAGAAGGAGAAAAAGAGATCGTCAAAATCGACAAGCAATTAGGTAACTCTCGGATGGCAGAATCCATTTAGACTCCAGAGTTACGAGCGTCCCACCAAAAATTTCAATTTTCTGAAAGTCAGTTCCACACTGTAGCCATACTAGCTACTTGTCGATGTATCGGGTGAGCCGGTATCGATTCCCACCGCGATGGCCGTGACGTCACGCGTGATCCTTGTCTTAGAAAGGGATCACAGTGGAATAAATCAAAAAAACCGAACGAACTTATTTGCCAACCCAATACATAGTGAAGTGCGCGCGTATCGATCCCCTCTCGATTGCGATCGAAGGAGGTCGACGCGATGCGAGCAGCAGATTGATCACTCTGTGTCTGGATACTCTGGACTCGATCCGATGAGCACGCACGAGTCACTGCGAGTCACGCGTAAAATTCAGAAATCGAGAAAGATTTAAACTATTCGTTTACGTATTGCCAGTAAGGGTAACCCGGCTAAAGGTTTATTCTAGTCGCGGATTGCGTATCATTTGCACAAATATTTGCGAATAGTTTATTATCTAATTGCGAAAAGTATTCGTTTAGAGCGTTGCAGCTCTGTTAATAATGTGATTTGAGAATTGCCACTAATTGTAAGGCAAATTATTCCATTGTGTTCACAGCCCGGCTCAAGGGCATTTCTTGTCGCGTATTGCTTAATTTGCTACTCACAGATTAAAATTTCATTATACGAATTGTGTAACTGTGTTGAATTAACGCATAGAAGCTTTGTGAATTTGTGAGTTGCGTATCAGCAACGAAATTGATACGGATGAGTTCCTAGCCTGTCTTAAGGGCAATTGTAATCGCAGGTTGCGAAATAAAATTGAAATTGAAAGTTTACACATCAAATGCAGATTCAGGGCACTTGTGCTCATTCCTCATGCGTAATTTGCGTGTTGCCAACGAGGCAAACTATTCTATTTGTAAGAAGAGCGCGTACGAATTCTAGCAAATTCGGGTATCGTGAAGAAACGGTCTGTCACGTCGCACAGTGGTCCGGATCGAAGAAGTAGGTGTCATTTAGCTAAAAAGCCAACTTTCTCATAACGATTTCTAACAAATTTGTATAGCTTCCTAAATGTCAATCCACCTCGAAAATAAAAAAATTAATGCAGTTTACCAAGAATTGTAATTAGGATGAATACTTAAAGGTAGACATTTATAGATAGAACTTTTCACCAAGAAAATTGCTTCTCTTCTTCGAGGTGCCCTGATCACACCACTTCATATTAACTTCCCGATTCATAGGGAAGTTACTGTAATTACCCCGAAAATCGAAAATCGATTTTTTAGCAGATCTTCACGTTTCATGGTCATTGGAGTCATTTTAGACTATTTTTATCAAAATGTTTGTATGTGTGTGTGTGTATGTGCGTATGTCCGTTTGTATGGTATCAAATTTTTCGTTAACGTTTTCAGAAAAAGTAACAACGCGATCAGGATGATGAATGCTGCAATCGATGTGCCCCGTCGTAACTTAAAGCTGATTAGATTTTGGTCCATATTGGTCAAGTAGTTTTTTAGATTTTTAGTTTTTTTTGAAAAGAGTAGATTCTACAATGCCATTTATAAAGGAGGACGAAAATTTTCCACCAAAGGACCAAACGCAATTACATAAAAAATTTTTTTCTTAATTTTTTTTTTTAGATTTAAAAAAACTTTTTTTTTTAACTGATGCTAATGTTACCGCTTGGAATAATCGAAAGGTATTGCAATGCAAGAGTGGGTTAATCATCTCTACTTCCAAGAATACATTTTGGGAGAATATCGATGAAAGTACAAAAAAAACGATGTTAGCGATGTTGGCGAAGGAGTAACGAATCGGAAAGTGATTTGTGTGACTCTTGGAGAGTCACACACCAAATAAAAAACATTAATAGCAGTAGGCCCTACTAGCAATGCGTATCACTAACCCTCTCGCAAGAGCAGTCCTAGTCCTACCCGCGAGCTCGCGAAGCGAGCGAGCAAAAACAACCCTACTCGCGAGCGAGCGAAGCGAGCGAGCAACAATAGCCCTCTAGTTTCTTATTTTTTTTTTGTTTACGATGAAGTGCACTTTTTTGTGTTACAAAATTAATATCGACACTAAAAGTTATTGTTCACAATATGTTAAAAATTAATATACAATGAAATAAAGTAATTGGCCAAACTTTTTACATTTGACAAGGAATATCTAGATAACCATAAAAAGTCTTGTTTTATAACAAATCGGATAATTTTCAGCATTCTTTCCCGTATACAATTATGCAAGAATATTGTCCTACCTCGTCCTACTTTGCAAGTTATCATTGTTCAAAGCTGTCGATGTTACTTCGCGACGAGTTTCGCTTGCGTAAAACAGGCTCGTATGGCTGATCAAATCTCTTCCAAATACGTTTTTGCAATAACATTATAAAAGATAAATAGAGTAAAGATATATATATATATATATATGTAAATTAACTTCGATAGTCACTTTTATTTTTAAAAAATACAACGAAACGAATGATGAGAGTTTCTTAGCGTTCTTGCTGCATTTATTTCTATCTTTGGAACCTTGTGCAGCGTTCGATAACTATTTGAAATTATTGTTAACATCTGACCCGTACATGTCACAATTACAGTCAGCGGCAATATTAAGTGGACACCCTTAAAAGTCGCATAACTTTTTAAAAATTGGTCCAAAGGACTTGAAGTTTTTAAAGATGTTAGACCGGCTAGTTTGCTAGAGAATAAGTAAACAAAAATTTATTAAGATTCCAAGTGGTAGAAATGATACAAAATTTAAAAAATGATGTTTTGTCAACTTTTTTATCTGGGCCTGCAACGATAATTTAAAAAATTAGTTTTATAGATTTCGGTAACTTATATACATATTGAAATTTTCATCGAAAAAAACGTTTAAAGATGATCACGTAAGGGCGAAATGCCCTGACACGGCAGAAAATCTACGACTTTCACACTTAAGCTCTCATCTTTAAACGTATGTAGTTAATTGCAATGTTGACCATATAAGTGACCGAAATCTATAAAACTCATTTTTTAAATTATCGTAACAGGCCCAGATAAAAAATGTTGACAGAACATCATTTTTTAAATTTTGTATCATTTCTACCACTTGGAAACTTAATAAATTTTTGTTTACTTATTCTCCAGCGAACTAGTCGGTCTAACATCTTTAAAAAATTCAAGTCCTTTCGACCAATTTTTAAAAAGTTGTGAGATTTTTAAGAGTGTCCACTTAATATTGACGCTGAGTGTAATATTAACATGTAAAAGAAATCCTAAACACCTGAATCCGGAGGCAGTATAGAGTTATTCATTAACTAATGCAAGCGATCATCATAGGTCATCATGAAAGACAAATTATGGTATGTTTATTGTATTAGCTTACTTTTTTATTTGTGGTAATATTGACTGAATATAATTTTAGTACTATTTTCGTCGCAATACGTATTTAAAATATTTCTTTTTTTTTTACACAGGAAAGCATTCTTTTATGTGTTAAAGATTAACACCAACTTTTTCGATCCGGACCACTGTGCGTCAGTGCGCTCGGCTATAGATATTTCATTCGCCGGAAAACGGCAGCACGCGTTACAGAAACGTATCCGAATCGAGACCGGTTGTTTCCAAGATAATTTCTGATAGCAATAATTAAGTATTTCCTTGTTTGAGTTACTGCGTATATCGTTATCCAACGAGATACGCAGTGAGTTTTCTCAGAACGGACAGCAGGAAAAATTCGCATATCGCCATGGCCACGCAAGCATGTTCTGCCTAGATATCCGTAATTTTTCCCAGCAAGTTGTGTCATCGCCCAGTGTGCACGAGCCGATTGCTCTTCCCGGAATTATCCGGCGAGACCGATAGTTTGCCTGACTGAGTTACTAGCCTGATTTCGAACGAGGTTTATTCCTACGTGTGTCCTGCTAAGAGCACGGAGTTGTTTGGGCGGTGAGGAGTCGCCACGGCCACGAATCTGTGCCCTGCCCAGTCTCCTGTATCGCGCCATACAACAAGATGAATTCCGGGGCAAGTACTTAGACACCGATCGCCGCTCCCGTGGTATCCCGGCAGCACCGATCGGTATTGACTACTTTGCCCAGACTAATTTTACCTGATTTATTGTATTAAATAAAAAGGAAAGATTGCTATAGAGATTAAATTGACGCGTGCTGAGCCGGCGTCGACAGTCCAGAATTCTCTTCCGGGCGAATGAGAACCGCGCTCGCGTACAACATTTTCTTGTGTACATTCCAACCGTGGGATCTTTTGTTCGAGGCACGAAGCATCGCATCTCGGTCGCGTGTTGTTTACATATTCGCATACGGATTACCCTTGCGAATCATCTGTGTATGGGTATTACGTAACAGTAAGGATACTGTTCTCATTCACACCTGTGAATTCATAATTGACAGAATATATCTCACTTTTACCAAATACCGTTTCTCCACAATTATTTACATTTGTCTCTACCCTTCCGTTATCCAGTGTCTGGAGGCACGAACCTTTCGTAAAAATAACATCGGGTCTCGTAACCAACCCGGTGTTGGAATTGTTAACGAAGAATTCCCTCTGCCCTTGAAATATTCGAGCCCACTGGTGTGACTGGGCTGGTGCAGAGCTGCCACGGCCACTTTCTCGTGCCCTGCCAGCTCTGAGTACGAGTTTCTACTGTTATGCCGCAGCACCCTTCCCGATAAGATTCCAAACCAACCTTATCTTTGCCCTCTTGGCCAAAGCTGAATCAAAAGTTTCGCTGGACTAGGAACGGCAAAGTTACATATACGGTGACACATTTTAGAGTAGACCAAAGGTCCTTGTAAAGAATCTATATAAGGAACCCTCTCACGTGAGTGGGACTCACTCCCGAGCCGTCAGTTATTTTGTAAGGACGTATACTTTCTGTAAGCGCGATTTCTTGTGAACAGTCTGTTGGTGTGGCCTACTCAATAAACTTCAAGTAATAAACAAGAAAAAGGATTATTTCTCGAGGGAACCCCATCCTTTCCTTCTTCACGGCATAACACCACGCACGCTTGTGGGAGACTGAATAAGGGTATGATCACAGTGGACCCGTTTTCGCCCGAGGACCGACTTTGGCCCACACATGACGAGCGTTCGGAAAGCATGTGTTGGTGTCTTTTCGGCCGATTTCGACCGGAAAGGTGCTCACAGTGGAGCCGACATCGGACGAAATGGTCAAGGTCAACGGGGAGCCGAACCTTTTCGAGACCTTCGAGAAGGGTAACAATGGACAAACCCCATGGGGTCCCGACCAGTGATGCCAGAATCGTGGGCCGTGGGCCGTTTCCCCTCCGCTGGCTCAGCCGGCGCGGCCCCCCACTCTGACATACCGTCATCGTCACGTTGCTTCTACTGCCCACGCGTTACTCACGAACGTATCTCTACTCTGCCAGTGTGAGTGCCTGCTCGATTGCACGCGCGCTACACTCTCCAGCGTACCTCACTATGTATATCCGTGTGCGCTGCTTGCAGCTGCTTGTGCGCTTGCGCCAGCCACAATCTATTTTTTTAGCACTTTCCATCCACATCCACGCCTGCTTTGCGGAAACGAAATTGAAATTCGGCCGTCGAGCCGTCGCGCAATCTGGAGCTGGCCCTCGGGTCCCCGCGTGCAGCGATTTTTATTTCTATTTTTCATTACTTTTTTAATTACATTTCTTAACCTTCTAAAAAATATAAAAACTATGTTAAAAATATATATTATATATTCGTAAGTTTGAATCCTTTATCTCAACCAGGAGGGTAGTTAAAGGGTAAAAACTAATGGTTTTTTCCACATTTTCCCTATTTAATGGTATACTTAAAAATTCTAGAAAAATTCTACAATTTTGTAGATATTATTCCTTATGATTGTGAATTTTTTCAGATTTTTTGCTAATAGTAAGTATGAAAAATCGTATAGCCGGATAAGATGGTCAAAAGTGCTCATCCAAATTAATTTTTAATCACACCATGTTCAATAAAAAATTACGAAAAAATTCATGAATATTCTACCTATTAGCATACACGAATGAGACCATTTTCAAACTTTTTGGTTGTACAATCGATTTTTAAACAAATCGGAAAGCATAAAATAGCCACTATTATATTGAAGTTTTCAGTTGAACACGTTTATATTATTGTGTTAGTTGCGTCGCATCGTGATTATTAACGTGTGTTTTTCAGATTTTTCGGATTATGCAAACATATGTGAAAAAATTTGAAATCTCCAAACATTCTAAGAAAGTGCATATTTCGTACTGAAATTTTAGAGATACCAATTTTAGAAAAATTCAGTAGTTAGATACTATTGTTAACTTCCCGATTTCATAGGGAAGTTATTATAATTACCCCGAAAATCGAAAATCGATTTTTTAGCAGATCTTCACGTTTCATGGTCATTGTAGTCATTTTAGACTATTTTCAGCAAAATGTTCGTATGTGTGTGTGTGTGTGTGTGTGTGTGTGTGCGTATGGCCGTTTCTATGTAATCAAATTTTTCGTTAACGTTTTCTGAAAAAGTAACAACGCGATCAGAATGATGAATGATGCAATCGATGTGCCCCGCTGTAACTTAGAGCTGATTAGATTTTGGTCCATTTTGGTCAAGTAGTTTTTTAGTTTTTTTCGAAAGGAGTTGATTAAACATTGCAATTTATACGAAAGGCGTATCCACCGAAGAAGTAAACGTAATTATATGTATATATTTAAAAAAAATTTTTTTTATAAAATTAAAAAAAAAATTTTTTATGAAATTAAAAAAAAATTTTTTTCTTGTTTTTTTTTAATTAAAAAAATTTTTTTCCAATTATGCAACTAATGCTAATGTAACCGCTTACAATAATCGAAAATTATTCCAATGCAAGAGTGAGTTAACCATCGCCGAGAATACATTTTCAAAGAATATCGATGAAAGTACAAAAACATTTATATTACAATCTTTAAATAAACAATGAGTTCAAAACGAATTGTTAACTGAGATTAAATTGAAAATTAATATAAAATATATGATAATTATTAATAACAGTGATGTTGAAAACGGATTGGTTAATGGAGCACACATGCGGAATATAAAATTTATTACTATTCAAGAAAATACTAAAATTCCGTCTATATTGTGGTTAGATTTTCAATTGGCCATAGTAGGAGTGAAAGTAAGAACTCGTTATCGTGATTATATGAAAAATGCAAATATAAATCAAAATTTAACACCAATAATAAAAAAATATCGAATCAAGTAAATATTTCGAGTTAAGAAAAATAACAAATCACACGTAGTCAATTTCCAGTGGTTCCTGCTGAAGCGATTACGATTCATAAAAGTCAGGGACAAACATACGAGAAAGTATGTATGGATTTTAAAACATCAGAAATACGAACTTTGCAAATGTATGTAGTACTGAGCAGAGTTTCAAAATTGAGCGGTTTATATATTTTGAGAAAATTTAAATTAATAGTATCGAAGAAAACCAAGATCAATACTGCAAACCCGGATAATGATGAGTTGTATCGTTTGCGAAAAACTAATTAAGACAATTTATTTTGCAACATTAGTATGCTGTAACAAGGAACCAAGCGAGCAACGAGCATACGATATTGGTTTAATGCGATGCCATATAGCAAACATTTTGATAAGTAGAGAACTATTGAATTTCCCTGAAAACGTATAATCTTCTTAAAACGTACACTTAATAAATAATAATAATAATATACAGCAACTAACGAATCGGGAAGTTCTTTGTGTGGCTCGTGGAGAGTCACACACAAAATGAAAAACATTAATAGCTGTGGGCCCTATACTAGCCATGCGTACCACTAACATTCTCGCAAGAGCAGTCCTGCCCGCGAGCTCGCGAAGCGAGCGAGCAACAACAACCCTACTCGCGAGCGAGCGAAGCGAGCGAGCAACAATAGCCCTCTAGTTAGATATCATATTTCAATACATGAGCATGACTCTCAACAGTTTGGGTTGGTGCAGACGGTAAGGGCTCCGAATGGAAAGTTCAACTGATCACAGTTTTCACACATTTATTTTCAAGTTCGCAGTCTTCTGCTTTTATAAAACTAGTAAGGCCTACTGATATTAATGTTTTTTATTTGGTGTGTGACTCTCCAAGAGTCACACAAAGAACTTCCCGATTCGTTACTCCTTCGCCAACATCGCTAACATCGTTTTTTTTTGTACTTTCATCGATATTCTCCCAAAATGTATTCTTGGGAGTAGAGATGATAAATTCACTGTTGCATTGGAATAACTTTCGATTATTCCAAGCGGTAACATTAGCATCAGTTAAAAAAAAAAATTTTTTTAAATCTAAAAAAAAATTTTTTTTAATTTAAAAAAAAATTAAGAAAAAAAATTTTTTTTATGTAATTGCGTTTGGTTCTTTGGTGGAAAATTTTCGTCCTCCTTTATAAATTGCATTGTAGAATCAACTCTTTTCGAAAACAAACCAGAAATCTAAAAAACTACTTGACCAATATGGACCAAAATCTAATCAGCTCTAAGTTACGACGGGGCACATCGATTGCATCATTCATCATCCTGATCGCGTTGTTACTTTTTCTGAAAACGTTAACGAAAAATTTGATTACATAGAAACGGCCATACGCACACACACACACACACACACACACACACACACACACACACGAACATTTTGCTGAAAATAGTCTAAAATGACTGCAATGATCATGAAACGTGAAGATCTGCTAAAAAATCGATTTTCGATTTTCGGGGTAATTACAATAACTTCCCTATAAAATCGGGAAGTTAAAAAAGAAGAATATAAACGCATGGCTAATGTTCACAAATATTAATATAATCAGAAATTACCTTTTTTTCTAAATTATCCATCATCGCGCGTGTGCTAGCCGCAGTGAAATTTTCGTGTAACGCGAACCAACGACCAACAGCGTGAAGGATAATTTAGAAAAAAAGATAAGTTGAGGTTACATGAAACAGTGGTGCACAGTGGTGCAAAATCCCCAAGACGTGGCAATAATTCGTTTATTATGGCAACGTCATTTTAAAAAATCTATGTACTGAAATACATTACAATATTAATACATTACAGTATTAATACATCGATCATAGATTATAAGAGATAGAACCCAAGCACAAACGGAAACAACTGCGACATCCATTTAAAGGAAAACATTTTTTCTCGTTTCTTTGTTGTTTTAAATTATAAAAAATACAAAACTAATTATTAATTCTTTTCGTTTAGAACTGGACGTTAATATGAATGTTATAATCCAAAAAAGTTTGCGACATTTCTAACTTTCTGATAAATAAGGTCACTATCATTTTGAATACAGCGAGATAAACGCGATTTTTTCGAATCCATATTTATTAAGCTTAACATTTTTAAAACTAAGAAAATGAAAACACTATCCGGATAACTTCTTTCAGTTTTTTTCAAAATCAGACGATCAATGAAATGATAATTGAAATGAACAACAATTAAAGATAATAATTCTGCTTACGATTGATCGAAATCGCAGTATCTCATAATTGTTTTAGTTTTTAATTATTCTCGAGTATCCATACTTCAGTGAACGTTGATCTTCATACAATTAATGCACATGTATCATTCCATGCAAAAAAGGACTACTGTTTCGAATTTTGTTCTTTGGATACGTTGCAATCTTTAGTAAAATATGAACGTATCTCAAAGAGAATTCTTTGAAATCTTGAAAATTAATGGTTCTACGGACGTAGAATATGAGGTGCCACAACTTTTTCATTAAATTATAACGGCCAAACTAACAAAACAATGACAATCTTAGTTTTGGGTGCACATAGTGAAACCATAAGAGTATTTAATACAAATTATTTCAGTTGATAAAATATTTATTTTCACAGTTTATTTTGCAATTGTTTTTTAAACAGGCGCATTGCTATCATACCGCCAGGAAATTGGAAAAATAAAAATAATGATAATGTAGCCCCAAGTGTCCTCTTTGCGGTCCCGTTCTTAAAAATACGGATACTTCAAAATTGGCGACATGAAAATTATTTAAAGTAAACGCTGCACGGAATACTGTCGGTCGACGTCGGTCGAAGCTAGAGGGGTCTCACAGACGAGCCTACCCACACATTTGAAAGGTCGGGCCGATGCCTCTGACGTCACGCCTTCTGACCGATGTCGGCTCCACTGTGATCGCACCCTAAATCGGAGTCGATCGCCGCTCCCGTGATTAGCGGCAGCACCGATTGACTTTCCGCTTTTACGTACACTCTCATTCATCTTAGGCTGAAAGATCGAATTATACAGATAGCGGGTGTGTCTGGATTACTGCAGAGTCGCCACGGCCACGTTATCGTGCCCTGTCGACGCTGATCGGATTGTCTACACACATTCGTGGATTCTTTTCAATTCGGAACTGTTCGCCGCTCCTGCGATTTTCCAGCAGTGCCGTTGGGTATTCCGCAATTTACATCTTTGGTCTTTCACCCTTCTGATAAAGGCACGAACCAGGAAGATTAACTGATCGGAACGTTCAGTCTGCGGACGTCTCGACACGGCTACGTGATCGTGTCCTGCCGAAGTCCTCTCGTTGCACCGAACAACAACGGTAAGTTTCCTGACGGGTACGTGCCTTTACCCATTCAACCTTGGTAGGACCCGTTATTATATTGGGGATAACAATACTTCGGTTACAACACCTCATAAGGAACGGCCACAATGGTGGTCGTCGAATTTAGTGAAACTTTTTCTGGTGAATCTAGAGCAAAAATTAACGGGTCCATGTGTCCGAGTGTTCTAAACATTTCTACTCATTATTTATAAAGATTTAGAAAATATCTTGATATACTTGATTTCTTAACCATGTCTCAAGTTTTCCGGGCTTATCTGATTTTAGTATTGTTAGTATGCATATTGATATCTGACAGATCTATTTTTGCCAACGTGAACCAGGTTTGCTTTCCCAATGATATCAAAACAGCAAAGTGCCTATGTAATTCATTAGCACTGATGAAATATTCATACTGCCGAAAATAATTATGTTTCAAATATTTTTACGACGCATATTACCCTAAGACATTAAATGACCTTGAATAATAATAATTATAGTCACTGAATCCGTAATGAAAGGGACTATCATTGTAGATATTTAAAAATGGGTGGTTTCATTCAAAAAATGAAGGTGACGTGGCTATTTCTGAAAAAATGACAAAAACAAAAATTTGTACACATTGTGTGAACCCCATTTGACCACTTAACTTTGTCCTCGAGACACATTTAATGAATCGTTGAAAAAAATAAAGACATTTAAGGTACAAACGTTAGGTGACTCACCTGCATAGCTAGTTCCCAGATAGCACAAAGACATCTTACAGACGTTTAAAGACGTCTGCAGTTGGACATTCAGACGTCTTAAAGATGTCCCGAATGTCCTACGAACGTATTCCGAAAGTATCCTCAACGTATTGTGTTAGAAGACGGCACGTATTAAAGACGTCTGTGAGACGTCTGACGTCTAACAGACGTTCAGGAGACGTTCGTAGGACATCCGGGAAGTCTTTAAGACGTCCCTAAGAAGTCTTAAAGGTCCATAAAAATAGATTTCGACAAAAACGAGTTTAAAGTTAAACCTAGCTTCATCAGAAGAACGCATATGGAAATGACATAAAAAGTTTAATAAAAATAACAATTGCAATTAAAATAATATAAAAATAATAAAAAGTGAAGTTGAAATTGAAATTGAAGCAAATACACTAACTCGAACATATAATACCAATGCTAGTACTGCTAGAAATTGAAGTTGAAATTGAAAAATTGACGTTGAAATTGAAAAACTGAAGTTGAAATTGAAGTTGAAGAGTTGAAATTGAAGTTGAAATTGAAAAATTGAAGTTGAAATCGAAATTGGAGGGTTGAAATTGGAGTTGAAATTGAAAGTGAAGTTGAAATTGAAGAGTTGAAATTGAAGCAAATACACTAACTCGAACAAATAATACCAATGCTATAGCATTAGTCTAGCAATACTATAGAACTGCTAGATTATGGTTATATAAAAACCACACTGTTTATGGTCTCAAAGACGTCATCTTAGAACGTAAAACTTTCAGACTTGAAACAGACGTAAAATGGACGTCTTTCAGACGTCGTATGCTATCTGGGTTGTGCTATTGACAACCCCACCAATACATAAATAGCAAGATTAGAAAGAAAGAAAAAGGAAAACATATTTTTTAAAAACCACGGAAAACCCATAAAAGGTGGACAAAATTATCAATCATAAGTGGGATTTGAACACGTAACCTCTACCACCCCCACTACCATAGCTGTTACGATATGATTAAGAAATGAAGTATATCGATGAATTTTCTAGGTATCATAAAATTAAGTCTTCATAAACAATGGGCCTACTTATCGTTGCTCAATTTTCTCCAGAAAGAGCGTTTCATTAAAATCGACGACCCCCCCCCCCCCCACCACTGCAATCTATCCTTGTTAGCGAGTTAGAAGCCATGTGGATGTCAAAGAATTATGTTTGAAAATACACGAATGCTTACGTCCGAACTTGAACCTAACCCAGCCGGGGTTCTCATGAACTCATTAAAACCATCCAATTTGGATGGGTTAAGCCGCACCAATTAATATCGTATGATTTCGGGTAATGGGAGAACACGTATTGTGACAGTCCGGAGTCACAGAAATAACTAACCGCGTTTCGTGCGGCCGCGATAGGGTGGACAAGCACTTTAACGCGATGGTTAGTCGAGCACCAGCAGCCGTAATCAAGCTCGAATCAACAACGGCCCGTTTACTTAGCTAATTCTCGAAGCGAACATTCTGAGGGGGCAATATTCTTTGTTCCCAAGATATCGCCTGGGAATAGCGTGACAATTCGAATACGTGATCGCCGGATGACACCGTCCTCTTTAAAGGGAGACGAGCTCTCTCGCAACAGACACGATCCTTTGGGGCTGGCACGCTCGAATATTAACTCTTTGAAACACGGGTTTCCTTTTAACGAGGCGAGCAATAATCGTTTTCGTTGCGACGCGTCTCGGTCAGTTGATACTATCGACGGGAATTTACGTCAATATTATCCCCCGAGAAAAATGGTTTCCAGTGAAAGTAGTCTCGAGATTCGCCTAGGAATTTCTTGAAAATTGTCCTCGCAATTTTTCTCTCATTAAAGATCGGTCATTAGTACCGGACCATTAATTGTACCGAAAAGACGATGTCCTAAAACAGGCCTGGCCAACACCCGGCCCGCAACGTTAAATTATGCGGCCCGCCGGGCGATTTTATATTTCTATTGAAACTTTTGTTTCTCGTTTTATGTATACAAAAATATTAAGTTAATGAAAATTTGCATGTGTCATTGTTATAACGCGACGAATAACAATAAAGTTTTATTCATTTTGTATTTGTATTACATTTTTTAAAAGCATGTTTACCTAAAGCGCGGCCCGCTGTAACGTTTCGCGTCATCAAAATGGCCCATGAAACCATTTGGGTTGGCCAGGCCTGTCCTAAAATCTCCCATGAAAAAAAAGGCAGTGACTTATAAAAATTATCTTCGAATCTCTGAAGCATCTCTAAGATTTATTAAAGTCTACTCACTATTACACCTCTAGTAACTATTAAAGTGCAAGGCAAGAATGCATATCTATTTGGAAGTGCATGATCGTCTTTAAGACTTTAAAATGTTTTGATGTAGAAACACATTGTTTCTTCGTTCGACTAACGTAATCCGCTTTCCCGCGCACGCAGATAATGATATCAAGGTATGTAAATCGAGACAACATTACCGAATGACCAACTCCGAAAGCCCGATTAGGCCATCACAATAGGATTACACTACCAACCGAAAGTTTGGAATTACTTTATAAATTGATTTGGAAGACCGAAACATCGAGGTAACAAACTCGAGTAATTACACATTATCGCATTGATTTGCACAGAAGATTAAATAACTACATCAATAAATATTTGCTCGCTGTAAGGAGAAAGAAATTTAGATTCTAAATATTTTTTAACATTCAATTCTACAGGGTGTCCCACGCAACTGGAACAGGCTGTACCTCCTAAACGGTCGGGAATAGAGGAAAATGTTATAAGAAAAAGTTGAATGGCATCAGACGGTATGCAACTAATTTTATGTACTTTTGTGCATCGGTGCATCAGAAAAATGCAACTGCACTTTTTTTTAATGGAAACCTAATTTTTGACTGCACCAATCGATGCAGTTTGTTGTGCTCTACATAAAAGTACTAACATACTTATGCTCTAAACTTATTCGTTAAGAAGTTATCAAAGCTAAAAGTTCACTGAAGTATTTCGGTTTCGGCAAGTGTTCCGGAGTACCTACTTTATGTTCCATTATAAATCAGAGAACTTTTAGCTTCGATAACTTCCTTCGATCCGTGTAGACGGATCCACACAGGTCCGTGTTACACGGGGCTGCGAACACGGATCCGTGTATACGAATCCGTGTACACGGGTCCGTTCGGCACGTTCAAGTCCGACAACTCAGGCGTTATTGATTTTCGATCGAATTCTTTTCGACTGTTGACGTTAGAAGTGAGACAATAATGAAGTTGCGGTAAATTGTTCGACGTTAAATGACCGTATATTAAAATGCATATGTAAAATAAAAATACGAACATTTGTGAAATTAAAATACACGGGTACCCGTGTACTTAGTATTACGTGCATAAAAATTCGGATTTGTTTATTGCACGTGAAATGGGGACCTTTATTAGATTTGATTCTGACATAAAACACGAAATAAAACAGGTGTTAGAAGAGCGATGCGTTTATTGCAAAATAGAGAGCGATACTGACGTGAAAGAGAACAATACAAAGAAAAAGGAAGGATAACATAGATAGACATAAGAATGCATTTAAAGACGACAGCATTGGTGACGTGTAAATATAAACAGAGAACGTATTTATGTAACGCCTGCGTTACTTGAGGCGTGAGCGTAATAAACTAATTATTAAAGTAATCAAATTAATGAATACTAATCTGAAAAAATACTATACGATAAAGTGGAAGCGAATACTGAACGAATACGATTCTTGTGACCTGCAAAGCAAACTTCAACGAAGAAACTGATTCGAAAATAAAAGAAACGCTACAGCGCAGCGTTAGTTAACTGAGAACAGTTAAGGGTCGTCGCCCACTAGGACGCACGTTGGCCGAACCGCACCGCGCCGGCACGTCAGTTTTGGGTTTCTTCTGTGTATTTCAATGGGAGTGCGCCCACTGTACCTGCAACAGCACAGCACAGCGCCGACTCGTCAACTCCTCGTCAGAAGAAACATTCTCGGCGAGAATGTTTTGCGCGCCGGCACTTTCTGTGGCCAAGAAAACTTTCTATTGCAACGTTATTTCAAGGTTTATAATGTTGTATTGTTATAGGTCGTTGAATTCGTCTCGATACCAGTTAGAATATTATGAAATGAATTGAAGTAACCTTCAGTTTTTTATAAAAAAATTTACTTTTAATTTTTGATATCGAGATTTGTACAAAAGTGAATACTGATCAACTTTTGTTGGAAACATTTTTGTCAGATCATCGGATGTATATGATACATCGCGTTAGCAATGCTCACTTGTGCATTATGCTCAAATAACTTAAGCATACTGTCAATGTTGTGATAATTGTTATCCAGGCACCATAAACAATAGCCTTTTTTAATTTAATAAAAAATATCATTTGTAAGAAGTTCATATTTTACCACAAGGAATGCAGTAATCGTTGACTTTCATAGAAATTATTCGGGAAATCTAGTTTATTAAAAATATTAATTTGCATATGTTATAGTTACAAATAATCATTATCGATGATAATCTGACTTAGACCTTATCGATGATAATTTGACTTGGACCTAATCTGACTCTCGCATGGTCAGTAGCACAAATAAATTTTTGTCCTCGACAATGCGGTTACTAATACTAATAGCCAAAAATTATTTCCATCATTGATAACGGTTCCTTATGACCAAAAAGAATTGTTTTCATTTATAATGGATATTTATCAGTCAAAGATAGTCTATCATCGATAATGATTATTTGTAAGTAGAACATATGCAAATTAATATTTTTAATAAACTAGATTTCCCGAATAATTTCTATGAAAGTCAACGATTACTGCATTCCTTGTGATAAAATATGAACTTTTTACAAATGATTTTTTTTTATTAAATTAATAAAGACTATTGTTTATGGTGTCTGAATAACAATTATCGCAAAATTGGCAGTATATTTTAAGTTATGTGAATACAATTTCTTTTATAAGTATTTAAAATTTGAAAATTAGTATAACTAAAATCGTCATTAACTGACAAATATACGAAATCAATTCGAAATCAATACGAACCAATTCTAGTGTTTGGGATCTTCATTTTAATCGTTTTTACGAATCGTTAAGATCGTCTCACGTATACCGTAGGAACAGCACATCCAGCAACCGGCAAAACATTCTCGCCGAGAATGTTCCTTCTGTCGATGGAAAATTGCGGGGAAAAAAATGAGATACGAAAAACGCGAGAATTTATTACACAACCCAATAGTTACAAATAATCATTATCGATGATAGACATTATATCTGACTGGTAAACAACCATTATAAATAATTCTTTTTGGTCATAAGGAACCGTTATCAATGATGGAAATCATTTTTGGCTATTAGTAGTAGTAACCATTGCCGAGGACAGAAATTTGATTGGGCTACTAATTATGCGAGAGTCAGAATAGATCCAAGTCAAAATCATGTTCGTGGATATATCCGAAATAGCACATTGATGTGGAAAACAAAAGAAAGGACTCGCGCGAGCTTCGAAAATTTTCCTTTCGTCCCTCTAATAAAATCGTAGTCGTTACAGTAAAATAAGAAGCGATTGTGTAGGCAGCGCTAAGTGCTAATGCTCGCCACTCAAAAGTAACTGCGCCCAAACCCCGGTAATCTGCAAGAACCAAATTATTTCAGCATGTCTTTAGAATACATTAACTATCGCCAGAAAACTCCGAAAAAGTCCACGATGTCACCGAGTCATAAAGCAATAAAAACTCGACCGTACGCCCCAACATTATTACCATCGTCGGACTCGCACCCGGACCGCCTACCTGCGTATAGTAAACTGGTGCCCTACCGTCGAACCTACAGAGGTGTCTTGGCACCTATAGCTGCTATGATCTGGGCTACAAGCTGCGTCAACTTTAAATAAAAATATCTGAAAATTAAGTCTAAAGCACGACATATTCGAGCGTTCAGAAACACGGTTTCCAGACCACAAAATACGACAGTAATTACTCTGTCCAACACAATCAATCTTTTTTCATGTTCCACAATTATTGTTGGGTGATTCTTATAAAGTTTTTTGCGCTGATTCTGAATCTGCCCTTAATTTTCCCCCGAGACGCGCATTGAGAAACATGATTTTGAAAAAAAAATATTTGTCAACTTTAAACAAATATTGTGATGTCATTAAAAAAAAAGATATTGAAGATATTGAATTATTCTTTAGAGGAAAAGATTCTATAGACTTTCCTGAATACAGTGATATTCAATATCAATACATTATGAATGTTTAAACATGTTTAAACAATCGTTAAAGATGGAGAGACAACACTTTTGCGCCAATTTTTGAGGATATTTTTCAGTTCATGTTAAAAAAGAAGGGTCCAGCGTAAAATCAAACTACATCACGCGATAGAGCAGACTTTTATCTTGAGAAACCACCCTATGAAGTTTGTAATGTCGACGATTTTTTCGAACCAGAAAGCAAAATATCTTCGCCCGACATGAGTTGTCGCCAGTGGCGCTCACTACTACATAGAACGGTCTGGGTTAGGTTGTTTGACGGGTTACGGCGCGGCGAACGACCGCGCTAGTGGTGAGCGCCACTGAAAGTGCCGGCGCGATGCGGTCCGGCTGATGTGCGTTCTAGTGGGCGGCAAAACTACCAGCGCGGCTTCGATTTGACGACCGCGTGACGGTGCGGTCCGGCTGACGTGCGTCCTAGTGGGCGACGACCTTAAAGGTGCATAGACACAGTGGGCCGGATTGGGAATTCACGCGACATTTTGCGAAAAACTCAACTTTCTAATTTTGATATTTTCTCAATCTCCTCACACAAGAATTAAAATTCGTAGCAAAATAAAAAACGCATTAGAAAGTTTTCCAAATCAAACAGTAAGTAGGAATGTAAATAAATCATTGCAACAAACAGCATTACAATTTTTATATAATGACGACATTGTTGACATGTCCGACATACACGAGAATGCGAAAAATATATTGCGGAACTACAGTTACGGTTTGATTTATGTCCGTATGAGTGGTGGAAGTCGCGGATAACCAAATCTCCCACAATTGCAATACTTGCAATTAAGTATTTGGCGATACCGGCAAATTTTTTTTTCATCTGTGGGAAATATTGTAACGCGAAAAAAACGCGTTTATTAAATGAAAATGTAAACATTTTAGTTTTTTTATATCAAGATAGAAAATTAATTGATTAAATTTTATTGCGTAAACTTTTGTTTTTTTTTGTTACCTGTAACCCAAAAATTTGTTTTTCAAAATGTGTCTTAGCTCTGGACGGTCGTTGTTCACGCTCACGCCTCAAGTAACGCGGGCGTTACACAAATACGTTCTCTGTTCATATTTACCCGTCACCAATGCTGCCGCCTTTAAATCCATACTTATGTCTGTCTATATAATCCTTTCTTTTTCTTTGTATTGTTCTTTTTCACGTCAGTATCGCTCTCTATTTCGCAATAAACGCATCACTCTTCTAACACCTGTTTTATTTCGTTCGCTATTTCCGCTAATTTATTCAGTATCTCTTTCCATCTACCCTACCCGCTTCCAGAATCACAACTAATAAACGTCCCTATTTCACGTGCAATAAACGAATCCGAATTTTAATGCACGTAATATAATACTAAGTACACAGGTACCCGTGTATTTTAATTTCACAAATGTTCGTATTTTTATTTTACGTATGCATTTTAATATACGGTCATTTAACGTCGAACAATTTACCGCAACTTTATTATTGTCTCACTTCTAACGTCAACAGTAGAGAAGAATTCGATCTAAAAGCAATAACGCCTGAGTTGTCGGACTCGAACGTGCCGAACGGACCCGCGTTCACGGATTCGTGTACACGGATCCGTGTTCGCAGCCCCGTGTAACACGGACCCGTATTCACGGATCCGTATTCACGTGATCGTGGATCCGTGTACACGGATCCGCATTCACGGATCCGTATTCAGGGATCCTTAAATTCGTACTACACGGTTCATGTACCACGTGTACACGTGTATTTTAGTACACGTTCAAAACCGCGATCTCTAATATACATACATGGTGTCCCAAAATTCATGAACTTCCAGAAAGGCGGTGGTTCCTGAGACCATTTCAAGCGACATTTTTCTTTGCAAAAATGTTATCAGCGGCTTTGTTTAGGAGTTATTCACGGAAAACATGGACCAATCAGAGCGCGACCTAGACGCGAGTTGCCACTCTCGCACAGTGTGTCGAGTATATGGGAGTTCGGGAAAAAAGTCATAACTCTTAAACTATGCAATTTTCGAGTAAAGTACCTTAATACTTTTGGATATAAAATGCAAAGATGAATCGATTGGTATAAAAAAATTTTTTTGTTAATTATTAAAAAAAAAAAATTTTTTTAAATTGTGATGACCTTGTTTCTTATGTTTTTTTATTGTATAAAAAGTAGTAGTTTACAATTTTAACGAAAATTTGGAAAAAAAGTACTAAACTGTATACATTACTTATTTAAATCTTCACAAGGAGGAATTAAAACTAAGGAATCTTTAAGAAAATTCCTTTATTTTACCTAGAAATAAATAAAATTAATAAATTAATTAATTAATCAATTAACATAGATAATATGTTATTAAATAATATGTGTACGTACTATACTACTTCAGCTTCACTATCATCACAACAAGTGTCTGGGTTGGAATCTGATAAGTCGGATGTTTCATTTAATAATAAATAGTCTCTTATATCTGCGAAATCCTTTTTTTCTTTTTTCGTATATGTTTTTTTTTATAATAGGCAATAATTGGATCCGGCTCCAGTAGAAGATGATCTAATAGGTCTTTATTTGAATTTTCTCTTGATGTCTTGCGGGTATTATGTTCCCGATAATATTTTATATTTTTATATTTTTTATATTTAGAATAGCATAATGAGTAAACATATAGTGTCTTATCGTTTCGCGCGGACTCAAGTGGGAACTCGATAGACTACGTTAAAGGCGTGGACGGCGAACGCACGCGTCTCAACGTCAACATTTTCTACTATTTTTAACATTTGTGTATATTTATGCACTTAAGATCGACCGTCATATCAAGTCTAATGTGATTTAAATTAATATAATACAAAATCTCAAAGGAACCTTTTGGTACTTTCTTTAATACTGAATTGAAAGATTGTAAATATTTAAACAGTTTTGAAACTAAATATATAATTTATAAGAATAAAATTGATCACATATGTAAGTACTTATCAAATGGCATGCGTCTAAAAATAATTGCAACAAATTTCTTCGAAAGACTACGCAGAAAGTCGCCGAGCGCGAGCGTCTTAATATGGTTTTTTATTATTTTCTCCGCTTGAGCAAGCGTGAGCAGATTTAAACCAACGCGAAATTGAAATTTAATATGCCCCCAATTACTGTAAAAAAATTCACGGGGTTACCTCGGGGTACTTTTTTTAAAACTCTAATCAAAGTTGATAAATGTTAAACATAAAAAATTAGGACAAATTGCGATTATTTAAAAAAAAATTTTTGGGAGATTGAATGTCTAATAATGCTAAACACGCCCTGTAAAAATCAAATTAAAAAAACAAATAGCTTGCGAGGGACGCATGTTTTAAAAAATGCACGGAATTTGACAGTGAAGTTTCAGCCTCAGTTTTAACAACAAATTGATTTATTCAGTTAAAATTGAAGGCAGTTTTAGAAACTATGTTTTGTTACGAACATTTTAGGATACATAAATTTGCCGATCTTACACTTTGATTTTCGGACTTTTTTCCATTGGTCGACACACTATGTGTCGGCCCGGCGCGCCAACTGTCTATTGGCCGACTGTGGCAACTCGCGTCTAGGTCGCGCTCTGATTGGTCCGTGTTTTCCGTTAATAACTCCTAAACAAAGCCGCGGATAACATTTTTGCAAAGGAAAATGTCACTTGAAATGGTCTCAGGAACCACCCCCTTTCGGGAAGTTTTTGACTTTTGAATGGCCTCTAGCAGTCATTTTAATCTGGGACATAAGTACATATCTGAACGTGAAATTTCGAACTCTTTCAGAATCCGTAGTCAACAGTAGGGGTTCCCATTTAAAAAATACGTACTGACCTCCAAATTACCTTGAAAATGGATCCGAAGGTCAAATACAAGATCATGGACATATGTCCTCCATTAATCCCTGCAACTTTTATTCCAAACATTTTTACCGAATATGCTTATCTAGGAAGTTAACACCCCTGGACGGGTGTCTTGGACACCCTGTATACATATGTATGCATCCCATACATGATCTCATCGATCTGATTCGGTGGGTCTGTTGCACGTGTTGTCCATCGGTCGGGGTTGAAGTTGTCGGAGCTCGGTGGTTGTAAATAATCGATCGGTCTGGAGCTGAGGCAAACTATTCTATTTGTAAGAAGAGCGCGTACGAATTCTAGTGAATTCGGGTATCGTGAAGAAATGTTCTGTCACGTCGGTGCGCGCAGCTATAGATATCTCATTCGCCGGAAAACGGCAGCACGCGTTACAGAAACGTATCCGAATCGGGACCGGTTGTTTCCAAGATAATTTCTGATAGCAATAATTAAGTATTTCCTTGTTTGAGTTACTGCGTATATCGTTATCCAACGAGATACGCAGTGAGTTTTCTCAGAACGGACAGCAGGAAAAATTCGCATATCGCCATGGCCACGCAAGCATGTTCTGCCTAGATATCCGTAATTTTTCCCAGCAAGTTGTGTCATCGCCCAGTGTGCACGAGCCGATTGCTCTTCCCGGAATTATCCGGCGAGACCGATAGTTTGCCTGACTGAGTGTTACTAGCCTGATTTCGAACGAGGTTTATTCCTACGTGTGTCCTGCTAAGAGCACGGAGTTGTTTGGGCGGTGAGGAGTCGCCACGGCCACGAATCTGTGCCCTGCCCAGTCTCCTGTATCGCGCCATACAACAAGATGAATTCCGGGGCAAGTACTTAGACACCGATCGCCGCTCCCGTGGTATCCCGGCAGCACCGATCGGTATTGACTACTTTGCCCAGACTAATTTTACCTGATTTATTGTATTAAATAAAAAAGAAAGATTGCTATAGAGATTAAATTGACGCGTGCTGAGCCAGCGTCGACCGTCCAGAATTCTCTTCCGGGCGAATGAGAACCGCGCTCGCGTACAACATTTTCTTGTGTACATTCCAACCGTGGGATCTTTTGTTCGAGGCACGGGGCGTCGCGTCTCGCTCGCGCGTTGTTTACATATTCGCATACGGATTACCCTTGCGAATCATCTGTGTATGGGTATTACGTAACAGTAAGGATACTGTTCTCATTCACACCTGTGAATTCATAATTGACAGAATATATCTCACTTTTACCAAATACCGTTTCTCCACAATTATTTACATTTGTCTCTACCCTTCCGTTATCCAGTGCCTGGAGGCACGAACCTTTCGTAAGAATAACATCGGGTCCCGTAACCAACTTGGTGTTGGAATTGTTAACGAAGAATTCCCTCTGCCCTTGAAATATTCGATCCCACTGGTGTGACTGGGCTGGTGCCAGTGTCACCAGTTGAGCTCCAAACGGAGATCGCACATTCCCCTCTTTTTCCCCTTCCACTATCCCATTCCAGCACCATACGCACACTCCAACGTCCCCCACTAAGACCGTAGACCGCGATGCCCGGTGCCGTAGACTGGGCTGGTCATCGGAGAGGGGGTACTTGATTCCCCTCGAATGCTGGCGACCTGGCGACAGTGTTGTGAACTGGTACGGGAAAACTCGCGCACTCGCGACGATTCTAGCGTCACTGAAGTACAAAATCGGGCATCTTGGTTGCCCCGCATAGCTTCGCAAAAGCTTTTCTTCTCGATTTTCAAACATGACGTTTAACATGCGTATGCTATATTAAAATTTGATGTGTATGTACATTAGGGTGGACCCTAGTTATACTTGGTGAAAAATATTTTGTCGAATTTTTTTCGGGACACCCCCTAGAATTGTGACACTTGACGAAAAAATAATGTGTGCAAAATTTGAAATCGATCGGATAACGGGAAGTGCTGCCGCATCGACTTTGAAAATTTCTTCATTTTGTAACTTGAGTTTCTCCACTGTAGTATATCATTAGTATATATTTTTATATATCGTTGAATTTGTCTTTTTACGCACTATAATAATGTAGAAACAAAATGTAGCATTAATTAAAAAAAAAAAATTCGTGACCTTGAAATCTCAAAAATTTACTTTTAAAAAAAAATGTCTTTTTTGCATTATATTTAATTTAATAAACAATACAACTCTTGTCTAAGAAATTGTTTTATATTTTTATAAATAGCGAAAATATTTAGACATTATAGATATGCTTATACATAACACATTACTAATATATATATACATTATACATATAATACAGTACATTATACAAAAAACTAAAATTACTTTAAAAATTTCGTTGAAATAATTTATTTATCTCGTAATGACTTTTTTGATACATCTGGATATTGTTTCCTATTTTCGGAAATAATTTGTAAAATATATTGTTTCGCCTCTTCATTTTTTGATAATACCTGATTATAGTCTTGAATAAGCTTAATACCGCGCTCAGCAGTGTCATTAACAACTTTTAAGTTTTGTACAATGTTTAGTCCAAATTTATAATCTTCGTCTACTTCCCATGAATCGGGATCTTTTTTTAAAAATTGTATAGGAATTGAAAATCTTTCAAAAAATCGTAGTGTTTTGTGGGAAATAAAATGTTCAATTCCTTTACAGCTGTTACAGAAGCTCTAGGTCATAATATTGACGACTTAATAATAAACCGATCCTCAATTCGCATCCAACGAACTAAATTGCGCGCAGAAATTGTAAAAAAATTGCGTGAGTCATTTAATGACTGCGAGCTCGATGCAGTTACAGTGCACTGGGACGGAAAATTATTACCATCTTTACAAGGCACACGAAAAATAGAGAGATTAGCAGTATTAATTACTTTCAAAGGTGTTGAGAGGTTATTGGGAATTTCAATAATTTCATCTAACAGTGGAGCCGATCAAGCTTCTGCGGTTTACGATTTATTAGAAGAATGGGGATTATCCGAGAAAGTACAAGCACTTTGCTTCGATACCACGTCCACAAATACTGGACGATACCGAGGAGCCTGTGTTCTCCTCGAACAAAAATTGCAAAGGGACATTTTATATTTTTTTTTTTTTTTGTTTGTTATTTAACGTCGCTTTTTGAACTCCTTTTCGGAATTATTTCACGACGGGACCTACAGTTTTTATAAGGTGGGTTCCGAACCACCTTGGGCACCACAGTCTACAGAGCACATGGAGTATTCCAGAGGTGCCGGCGTCGGGGATCGAACCCGCGACCACGGAGTCCGTAGGCACGCGTTCTACCCACTGAGCCACTGCGTGCCCCCACATTTTATATTTGCCTTGCAGACACCATATATACGAAATCATTTTACATAGTATATTTCACGAAAAAATGTTAAAATCTTCAGGTCCAAATGTTCCACTCTTTAAAAAATTTCAGTATGCTTGGAGAACAATAAACAAATTGAATTTCGTACCCGGAATCGAAACCGAATATGTCCGCGAAACTATTACAGATAACGTGATTCAAGAAATCCTTAAATTTGCTATCGATATATTACAAATAGAACAGCAGCCAAGAGAAGATTACAAAGAATTTTTGGAGCTAATAATTATTTTCCTGGGTGGGACTCCACCAAGAAATATAAGATTTCGGGTCCCAGGTGCTTTCCACCATGCTCGTTGGATGGCAAAAGCTTTATATTGTTTAAAAATATATTTATTTAAAAATCAGTTTGTATTAAGCGCCGACGAAGAAAATGGAATTCGCGACATTTGCGTCTTTCTCGCTAATATTTATATAAAAGCATGGATTCGAGCTCCAATGGCAGCGGAAGCTCCACGTCAAGATTTGGAATTTTTACAGAAACTGTGTGTATACCGTTCTACTGACGTAAAAATAAGTTCAATAGCTTTAAACAAATTTTGTAACCATTTATGGTATTTATCAACAGAAGCGGTAGCCTTAGCATTTTTTTAAAACCGTGGAGAAAAATACAAAATTACGAATGGTGGAGGCAGTTACCACTGAAGTCGATGAATCTGATAACATTGAAACCGACGAATCATGTAAGAAATATGAAATAACGCGTGAAGACTTAAAAAACTATGCTGGTAAAGGAATTGAACATTTTATTTCCCACAAAACACTAAGATTTTTTTATTAGATTTAGACGAGATTACTACGGATAACATACGGAGATTAACGTAAAGAGAACAAGCGGCGATGACGGTAACTGACGAACAGAACAGAAAACGGAACTAACCTAAGAACTGTGGGACCCGCAATAGTCCCCGACGCTACGGTAGGTGGCGCGGCGCGAACTTACAAACTAATACATGCGGATTGCAATCGCTAACATTTTTTGAAAGATTTTCAATTCCTATACAATTTTTAATAAAAGATCCCGATTCATGGGAAGTAGACGAAGATTATAAATTTGGACTAAACGTTGTACAAAACTTAAAAATTGTTAATGACACTGCTGAGCGCGGTATTAAGCTTATTCAAGACTATAATCAGGTATTATCAAAAAATGAAGAGGAGAAACAATATATTTTACAAATTATTTCCGAAAATAGGAAACAATATCCAGATGTATCAAAAAAGTCATTACGAGATAAATAAATTATTTCAACGAAATTTTTAAAGTAATTTTAGTTTTTTGTATAATGTACTGTATTATATGTATAATGTATATTGTATATATATATATATATATATATATATACAATATATATATATATATATATTAGTAATGTGTTATGTATAAGCATATCTATAATGTCTAAATATTTTCGCTATTTATAAAAATATAAAACAATTTCTTAGACAAGAGTTGTATTGTTTATTAAATTAAATATAATGCAAAAAAGACATTTTTTTTGAAAAGTAAATTTTTGAGATTTCAAGGTCACGAATTTTTTTTTTTTAATTAATGCTACATTTTGTTTCTACATTATTATAGTGCGTAAAAAGACAAATTCAACGATATATAAAAATATATACTAATGATATACTACAGTGGAGAAACTCAAGTTACAAAATGAAGAAATTTTCAAAGTCGATGCGGCAGCACTTCCCGTTATCCGATCGATTTCAAATTTTGCACACATTATTTTTTCGTCAAGTGTCACAATTCTAGGGGGTGTCCCGAAAAAAAATCGAAAGTCGAAAAATAAGGTCCACCCTAATGTACATGTAATATATAAATATATTCTAATTGTATACATACAGTAGCGGACAAAAGTTTAAGACCGCTCTAAAGAAGACGATAACTTTTTAAATATTGTACTATACGATTTGAACTTTTATTTATTTATATTTATGAAATTAGTTTACTAAATGATGCGAAAAGAAATATTTTCAAAAATTGCAATTGATCGGAATTGTTGAAAAAATACTACAAGTTGAATTTTTAACTTTTTTATGTGGGCGTATATTGAAAATTTAAAAAATATAATGTCCAAGGTTGCCATATTCTACTCTCGCCAGGCCCCTTACCCTTCCGTCCCTCGCCCAGCTTGTCTGCTGAGTCGCCCCACTCTTCCCACTAACACTGACACGTACTGCTAACTTAGCTTGCTCCACGTGGTACGCGTCAGCGTTAGTGGGAAGAGTGGGGCGACTCAGCAGACAAGCTGGGCGAGGGGCGGAAAGGTAAGGGGCCTGGCGAGAGTAGAATATGCTAACCCTCAAAGTTGGGCAAATTTTATTTCGAATAACGAATAAAGAATAATCCCAGGATTTATTCGAGAATAACGAATAACGATTTTATTCGCTGAGAAATTATTCGTAGCTTACGAATAACGCTTTATTCGTTATTCGTTAGTCACGAATAAATCCCGGGACTTTTATTCGTTATTCGTTATTCTAAATGACGGTAGCGGATAAGAATAAAGGCCGAGAATAAGCGCAGCCGGCGCACAGTGGGCCGGATTGCGAATTCAGGCGACATTTGTGAATAACTTTTGATTCATAAGAGATATCGCAATCAAATTTGACATGCATATTTATTAATATAATACCTTGTCAATGATATATAATATGATACGTTTTTTGTTTGTTTAATCACTTTTTTATTAATTTTGTAAACAATTTTATTATAGATTATATATAAATAAAAAAAATAAGTTAGTCATTGCATACAGCATAAAAGAATAAAGTACTAAAAGTAGAAATATGTAATGTAAAACTTACGTGTCATGTAACTATATTTCTCGTACTTAAATAGATAATAATTTCGTAGCTTCTGCATCCAATTTTTTCGTGTTTTATCAGTCGATTGAATTCTTAAACTAGACATGTATGGGTCTGATGTTAAAAGAAGTCTGTAAAATGTATCGTGATTGGTAGTGATCCTTGACATTTTCCTACTACTTTTTGTCCTGTATTTTTTAAAATCTTTATGCTTAGTTTCTTGTGCTTCCTCGGACAAGTGTCCAATAGGTAGCAATGCATGTCTTATTATATCTGCCCCGTGAATAAGAAGTTTGTGGACAGAAGGAGGTTTGCAGTTTCAAAAGTATATGCCTGAAATTTATCCGGATCTATTTTATATGGCGATGAGATTAATTGTAGAATAATGTGAAATCGTTTGATCAACGTAATGTCCAATTTTGTTATTTCTGCTGAGATTTCAGCATTTTCAAAAAAACAACGTGCGGTATTTCCGCCGTTTGAGCTACCCCATCCTTGCTTTACATAATCCACGAAAAGACCCAGTCTCTTTCTAAATAATTCTTGGATTTCTTTTTTCCTTTGTGATTTCAACTGTTTTATTTCTGGATTACTTACTGGCCATTTTTTAAATGGCAGATTATAAGATATATGCAGCAAACATTCAAAACTACGTATCCAGGCATGCAGTGATGAAATGCCAAAAGAATAACTAGCCATATCGCACGATTTGGTAGATACTAACTTTAAATTATTCATCTCTACTGTTAGCGTTACATACTTTGTTATCAACCATTGTTAATAACATGTTGTACTTAATCTCAGTAGTTCCTATTATAATCGATTTTAGGTTTTTTATTTCATTCTTGATACTGGATATTTCTGAATTTATAACATCCGTACTTTCTTTGATAAATTCAAATTTTATGGGACGACAAAACCACGGGGATGATGGGCGTGGATTTTCCCATAAAATTTTTTGATCCTCCGTATCATGTAACCTTAAAGGCACAAATCTAGAAATGAAGGTTGATTCTTCATTGATATCATCACCTGTGTGAGATATTTGTTTGTATCTGGGTTGCCCAGAGGTTCCATCGCAACCCCATTTACATGTTAAAATTAATGTGCTATTGTTTTTCAATTCTTTTATCATCTTTAACAATCTTGTGGCCGTATGGTCTAATATGCTTTGTAACTTCACTCTGGCATAGTTTTCTGTAACCGTAATAGCACATTTTGGCGGATAGCAATTTTGCTTTTTAGCTGTCAATTTAAAGTACGAAGGAAATGGGTTATTTTTACATTTTATTGCCTCATTTCTAGTGCGAATGTAATGGTATTTTGAAAAGTCCGCTATTATATAAATGTTTAATGCTTGTGTTGTTGGCATTAATCGTCTTTTATGACTCCCTTTTTTCTCAAAAATGGCCTTAATCTTGTCGTAAAAATTATATCCCTGAAGGCAATTAATTAAATGCGCTTGATGATGCATTCCGCGCAGCTTAAAACTCAATTTGATCGCATATAGTAACTCTTCTAAGGAGAAATTGTCAACTAAAGAGCGAGCTCTTCGTAGTTGTTCTCTGGTACTACAATCTAAAAACGATTTTTTCCCTTTATATATATTTCCACAGTTGAGATTTGTCTTAATACTTTTGACGTTGAACGGCTTGTTGATGGAATATTTAACATATTAGTTGGATAAATAAAATCTGTCTCTAACCATTTTTCATTTCGTTTTAAAAATAGGTTTTCAGAATATCTCGATTTAATCCATTTCTGCTTGAGTTTCCAAGTAAATTTTATTAACGATTTCTTCGATGTCTCTAAATCTTCTGTCGATATTTCAACCGTGCATTTTATTTTTGTAATCAAAAACGAATAATCTGCCATGTCTTTCGAAGCCTGTCTTAATTGGGAGTACAAACCTTTATATTTTCGTAATGCTTCCATTTTTCAAATAATATCTGCATAATAAGTAAAAATTGATTAGGTGAGAGATAGAAAATGACTTAGAAGTAGATCGTAAGAAAAAGGTACTTAGCAAATATATGTAGAATTAAATGTAGAAATTATATTATACGTATAGTGTTTTTTACGAGTTGTGACCGCGAATCGCAATAGCGAATTACCCGGTAATTAATGCTTACTTGACTAATAAAAACTAGCTCGAGAAAACTGTTAGTCGATTGCGAAATAGCGAATGCTGAGAAAAAACTGTTTCTAACTCGGCGATTCGTTTTTTTTTGTCGACATTGGTCCCCACTCCCGGCACATTTTTCGAACAACTGAAAGAGTGCGAAGAGTTGCTAAACAATTGCGGTACGATTGAGAAGCTGTACGATTGAAACCGTACCATAAAGCTATTTTCGATGGATTTGTTGAAGCCGTCATTTTTCTGCGACGTAACATATAGCTTAACAAAATGAGAAAATAATGATGTGCTAACGATTATTTATGATACACAACTAAGAACGCTAAATATATATGTATTATATGTATATTAAACACACTAATATAAGTAACTATAATTTATTAAACTCGATAAATAAGACTTAAATATGTGAATAAGCTATGACTAATTGTAAGATTAAATTAAGAAAAACGTCTTTGCAATCGTTGTGCACTGTCGAAATCGACGCAGTCAAAACATCGGAGATGAAAGCCTGACTTATTTACTGCAAAATATAAACATATCAAGTGCCGAAAGTCTATTCAACACAGTTCTGTCAGACTTTCAGAGGCTGCATAGTTGACGAATTTAGCGCGTAGCGCGCGTCCGAGCGCGGACAAGATAACGCGACGCGGATGTCTTCAGACAATAATATCTTGAAAAAGGACTCGAAGGAGGAAATCATTTTTGTCACATTACATAGAGGGAGGTTCACTGAAAAGATCCTTACTTGTTAAAAAGTGGGCACACCTGGGACCTGGAAGATAGCGCATGTCAAAGATACAAATTTTTAACGATTATTTTCATTTTGCTCAGTATTTTTTTTAGATATGTTATGTATCATAATTGTCAATGAAAAGTATGATTTCTTATCAATAAAGTATGCATCTTGATGTAGAAAAAAATTCAGGGCAAGAAGTTGATCACAGTTATTAGGACACTTTAAGAATGATCAGCCACATTATGTAGGGAAAATCGATATTCCTAAACTGTCTAACTTCATGCGTGTATTACAACTAGAACTGCTATTGTATTTGATTATTTTTTCATTTTTATGGTCGGTGGATATTTAGAAATCGATATCCATTAAAAAAATATCAAAATTAGAAAGTTGATTTTTTCGCAAAATGTCGCGTGAATTCGCAATCCGGCCCACTGTGCGGCGGCGGGCCGCTTTTGAAGTAGGAATCCGACGTCGACACTCGACACTCGACACTCGGAGCTCTGAGTCGTCGGCGCGATGTCATTCGATACCTTTATTCGCTCGCTGGCTTATTCGAATTTTGTATTCGCTGGGTTTTACGAATAAATTTTTATTCGCTGGGTTATTCGAATAAAAATTCATTCGAATAAAGATTTATTCGAACTTCCCTTCGAATAAAATTTTATTCGTAATTTTTATTCGCTGGGAATTCGAATGAAAAAATTTTTATTAAAATTTAAAATTTCTATATTATTTTTATTCGAATAACGCCCAATTCTGGTAACCCTGCTCGCAGCTAGTATTTTATAATGTAGGATTAGTATTTTTATGCTGCATACAGATGTTACGTACGGAGGCTTTGCCTACGTGACTTTTGCTCCCTTCTTGAAACCACGTGTCCATGCAGGAGGTCCAGCTCGCATGCCCAAATAAACAGTTTTTCCCCTTATGGGAAAGTGCATACATCTGAGAAACGTAGACAATCTTCCAGATTTTCGTTTACCCCCACTACAATTTTTGAACAATCTGACTGGTATATAAAGTGCTCGAGCTTGGCCACCACGGGCTTAGTTAAAGAGTGAACACGAATCTGTACGCGTCTATAGTGAGATTGGGTCTCATTCCCTTTCGATCATTTTAACTTGAAAGAAGTTTCGAAACGAAGTTCTTAAGTCAAGTCAACTCACTTACCCCCGCATATCTCAGTGCGTGAAAAACGAGAGTTCGGGAATTAGCTTCCGCGAAACCACATAACACAATACATTTGTATTTCCATTTATCTAAGAATATATTGTACTCTTCACATTTAGATAATTGTGAGTTTCCAATATCTTTAATACATCCTTTAAACTCCAGTAACTAGCATTGCACCCATTTCGATAAACCTTTACCGCTCGAGGTTTATCAACTATTTTATATAGAGTTACGAGAGCTGAATTTCCCAATACCTTACCTCTTTCCGAAATCCTGTGACACCCGGTGATGAAACAGGCATCGGCTAGTTCACAAATTCCTATCTAGTGGCGACCCTGTGGTGAAACAGACATAGGCTAGTCCACGAAAACCCCTTTCCTATCTAGTGGCGACCCGGTGGTGAAACAGACATCGGCTAGTCCACGACTACCCCTTTCTCCTAACCTAGTGGCGACCCGTTGATGAAACAGGCATCGGCTAGTCCACGAAAACCTATCCTGTGACACCCGGTGATGAAACAGGCATCGGCTAGTTCACAACCTTCCATCTAGTGGTGACCCGGTGGTGAAACAGACATCGGCTAGTCCACGAAAACCTATCCTGTGACACCCGGTGATGAAACAGGCATCGGCTAGTTCACAACCTTCCATCTAGTGGCGACCCGGTGGTGAAACAGACATCGGCTAGTCCACGACACCCTCTGTCTTTCCTAACCTAGTGGCGACCCGGTGATGAAACAGGCATCGGCTAGTCCACGAAAACCTATCCTGTGACACCCGGTGATGAAACAGGCACCGGCTAGTTCACGACCATCCTGTTCACAAAGAACAAACCCTCGGCCACGTCTATCCGCCAGCCCTCGGCTCGTAAAAATTTGTTTAAACATGTTTAAATAACCATTGAAGACGGAGAGACACCACTTTTGCATTAATTTTTGAGGATATTTTTCAATTTATCTCAAAAAATAAGGGTTCAGCGGAAAATCGAACTATAGCACGCGGTAGAACAGACTTTTATCTTGAGAAACCACCCCTTTGAAGTTTGAAACGTCGACGTTTTTTTCGAACGAGAAGCAAAATATCTTCGCCCGACATGAGTTGCCGCCAGTGGCGCTCACCACTAGAACGGTCGTTCGCCGCTCCGTATCGTATCCCGTCGCTACACCGTATCCCGTCCCGAGCGTCACTGGCGGCAACTCATGTCGGGCGAAGATAGTTTGCTTTCTGGTTCGAAAAAAACATCGACCACTCAAACTTGAAAGGGTGGTTTCTCAAGGTAAAAGTCTGCTCTATCGCGTGGTATAGTTCGATTTTCCGCTGGATCCTTATTTTTGAGATAAATTCAAAAATATCTGCAAAAATTGATGTAGAAGTGGTGTGTCTTCGCCTTTAATGATTATTTAAACATGTTTAAACAATCATAATGTATTAATATTGGATATCACTGTATTCGGGAAAGTCTACAGAATATTTTGTTGTGAAGAACAATTCAATATCTTTTATAATAACATCACAATATTTGTTCAAAGTTGAAAAATATGTATTTTTCAAAAACTCAATTTTCTCAAAAACTGTACGTCTAGGAGAGAAATTAAGTACAGATTCAGAATCAGCGCGGAAAACTCTATAAGAATCGCATAGTGGGAATCGAAATATAAAAAAAAGTGGAAATTTATTGAACCGTGTAATCAATCAGGATCCGAATCGAACATAGTAATGTATCGATGTCATACTAATACATAAATATGGTATGTCCAATTTTTGTAAAATTTTAATTTTTATATGCAATAAATAATTCTTGACTGTTTTTTATGCAGTATAGATGTCACAGACATATCAGCGTTACAAATGTATATAAAACAATATTTTTATAAATTATATGTCCCCGAATGTATTAGTTTAGTTTAGTGCATCTTTTTCGGAAACACTATCGGACACGGCGGAAGGGGGTCTAAAAAACAAAAATCGCGCGGTTTCCGCCGTGCCTGAACTAGGGCTAAATGAGGACGTACAACATTTATGCGGTAATCCACCAATACGTATTACTTATTATACACAGAATCGAACTATAGCCGATATAGAATACAGAACCAAAAGATATCAGTTGCAGAACTGCAAAACCGATGTGAGACCGATACGGGATATTATAGGTTCTGAAGTCTGAAGAACCGGAACCGAAACCGAAATCCATAACCGAAAAATAACAGTTATAGAACCGTTATAATATCGGTTCTCAGGAACCGTAACCGTAACCGATATAAGCCAGAACCGATATTCTCATAACTGTTATAAAATTTTTTCGGTTCTCATAACTGTTTCCAGAACCGGAATCGATATCATAACTGTTTTCAACCCCTGCTTTTTACACTCACTGTATATGTATATCCTTCAAGAAAGGAAGAGTGCAAAATAGTATATGTATGAATGTAATCAAGAAAACCAGTGGAATTACAGCTACGTCTACATACACTTAATTCTAAATGCTCATTTTTGCAGTTGTTTAAGCTTGCTATTGTTATCGAATACATATACAGACCACCTCTTTTTCAATACTAATCGCGGTAGCCCATGCTACGTTAGAGTAGTGGTGGGGATATTCGTTTCTCTTCGGTCGAATATTTACTGTAATCGAGATTTGTTCGGAGAAAACAAGAGTAGCTCAAAACAAATTTTCCAACCCAGAGACTATAAACAAATGCACACGCATTTTTTTTATGTCTGCTGTCTGAGATAACGATATCAGAATATTTACTAGCATTTCCTATAAGCGCACTAATTCGTGTTAACGGCCAAATCTTTTGAAAATTCTGAAGAATCTTGCAAAATGGTTCGAAATTTCGCACAGATGGACGAGTCGATCAAAACCGACGCGACGGTTCGCACGCTGTCATTGCCGAGTTAATATCATCGTAGCGGGTGCCGAAAACGCTGTCAATTGAACGCAACGTCGCGTCGAGGGCGTGAAATATAATTCTCTTATTGGCACTGATTAGTGAAAACGGAACGCTGATACGCTAATGACTACATAATTGTGTGCAGATAGAGTACACCGACTGAAATTAACGAGCGAGCGCTCACAGTCATCCCGGTTTAATTTCGTTACATGTTCTGTGCGTTGTCTTTGGAATCAGCGTTTTGCGAAAACAACGAACACTCCGTTCGTTTGTTCGTCGCGAAACTTTTCTCGAACAATTTTATGCCGCGTTTTCAATGCTCTGGGGCTTCATTGAGATTGCGGTTCCGCGTGTGGAAAAGTTTAAATTCAATTATTTGTTGCTAGGCAACTATTTTATTTGATCGAAATAGTTTTGGTTGTCTGGCTCGAGTGCTTTTAGAACCACTACTAATTAGTTCATCCTGCCCCTAGATTAATTGATGACTAGACACTGCGGATCTTTATGCGAAATAAAAGTTATGTGCATTAACCCTCTTAATAATTTTGATAGATTATAAATAGTGTAAATACCAGTGACACGAAATTCATCTAATGTTTCTTCCATTTTGTGTTTCGTCTACTAATTTCTGCCATAAATATTGATGACTCATTGCGAACAAATTTTTTAGAATACAGTTTGTAAGTTCGCCTTTAAACTTTATGTTTTAGTTTATTGAAAAAGTTGTTAAAAATTTGGGATATTATTCCGAAAGGCACCGGTAGCCGATCGATATGAAATTTGGAGCATGTTATAAAGAATGTGGAAGGACCCCCAAAAATGAAATTTTAACTTCGAGAATTTTTTAGTTTTTAAGATATTTGCGAAAAACTGTAGCTACTACTACATTGAGTTTTGCCTATACGTGCACGTCCGTGCTGTGCATATGCGTCAGCATGATGCGACCGTTCGTCAACTGTTTCTACGGATACATACAGTAATTTTTCAATCGGAGTCCTGGGTCGCCTATCTAACCGTAGTCCAGTGCCTACTCACTCCACTGCCGGCCAACGCTGCGCCGCGCCGTAGGGCGGCGATGTTTGATCTCGGCTCGGGTATATCGGTGTGAACACCACACATTGACTCGACTGAATCGAAGTCTCAAACTTCTTAATTTTAATGATCGGTTTATGGGACTTTAACTAGCTTATTCCTGGCGTTTCGCTGATTAAACTGGTACCAAGAACGATATAATTGGGCCAATATTTAGTGGTTTAATCGACGATGAAAGTTTCGAATGCAACGAAGAAGAGCGTATTGAAGAGAAAGAGACGCGAACAGTAGCCGTCGCCGGCACAGTTCAAAGGCCCGCGTTGTCGCTGTTCTTCGTTGCGTTCGAAACTTTCATCGTCGATTAAACTACTAAATATTGGCCCAATTGTATCGTATTTGGTATCATTTTGCATTAGAAAAATGCCACGAATATGTTGGTGAAAGTTCCATAATGATATCATAGAAAATAAAGAAGCTAAGATTTTGGTGTTTCATTGTGATGACGCACGGGCCTTTAAACTGTGCCGGCGACAGCGACACGCTTCGGCCACACGATCCTATTTCATTCTGTCCTTCTCTATGTTCGGCTCGTCGTTTGAAGTCTCGGCACAGTCGACGGAGTCATAAAAAAATAGCCTCTCTACGCTACCCAAGTCCGTTCAACACACGGGTGTTGGGACTCCGATCGAAAAATTACTGTATATCTCTACGATCGTCGAACGATCTATATACCGAGTGAACTTTTTAGAACATACGATGATGTGGAGATCAGAAAGAAAACAAGGTCTTACTCTGGTCGTACATATATTTTTTTTTAGAGGCTATTCCTGGATTTCCGTAAGCGATTTCCTCTCCGCCCCCTCCTGCAACCTAACCAAAATTCATTCAGATCGCATAATCTTTCCATTGTAGATGTCATCCAGTATTTGCAGATTGTTTAGACCTAACCCAAATCAATATATGTATTTGCGTCCAAAGCATCGAAAACCTATTATGACGGATTTATAATTCAGAACCTGTATCTTCTAAACGCATAAATTGTCGAAGCTAAAATTGCATATCTGAGGTCCTCTATCCCACATAATACCCACCAAGTTTCATCCCGATCGGCCACCGCACAGTGTGACGTTTCGATCATGTAGGAGCATTAAATTCTTAATGATGTTGTTTCTTTTTTTTTTATCATGTAATTTGTTAAAACTACTCAAAATATGGTGATTTCTAATTACTTTAACATGACTTGTGTTGTATTGACCGAAAATACGTATTTTAACTCTTGCAAATTACTATTTGAAAGGGTATTTAATTTAAATAATATAAAGAAGTTGTAAACACAGTCTTACATAAATATATTCAAACTTTTAATAAACTAAATACATGTAGAGAAACCCGTCGCTAATGACCATAGCAGTTGATGCGACGTTAAACAAATAATAAAAAATGTAGAGAAACACTGAACAAGCTTTTCATGAACAATAATATATACACATGTACATTATCCATTAATTTTCACTCTCAGAACCGTAGTCGACTTCATCGTATTCAGACGAACTTTCATTATCGTCTTTTGTATCATGTAATGCAGGCACTGCAAGTAATTGTAGTACTTCTGGGGTAAGAATTCCTTTTTATGTGGGAATGTGACTTAAACTGGTAATCAATTTTATATGGTAATTGTTTTTTACTAGCCCAAAACCAAACCAAAAATATTAAACACTTACCTTGAGGAGTGAAATAATCGCCAAAATAAACAATATGTTAAATAATAGTCGAACAAACAATACTAAACAAAAGACAAAAACTATCAAATGTAATAAAAAACAAACACAAGAACAATTAAACAATAACAATTGAATAGAGTAACAATCAAAGTGCAGGTTTGTGAATATCAACAGAAACGTTCTGGCTCGGATAAATTGTGTTAGACAACTGCACGAGGTGACAGCGTAAGGCTGTTGAAAACAAATGAGAACTCCCATAGACGCAGACGAACGCAAAAATTGTTTTCGTAGCTGACTAGACAAGGTTTGAATGTATACAGGGTGTCCCAAAATTCCTTCAACAGCCGGAAATGGGAGGTCCCTGAGATCATTTGAAGCAACATTTTCCTTTGCAAAAATGTTATCCGCGGCTTGGTTTAGGAGTTATTAACGAAAAACACTGATCAGTGCGCGATCTAGACGCGAGTTAGACACGGTAGGCCCGGCGCTCCAACTGTCTATTGGCCGACTGTGGCAACTCGCGTCTAGGGCGCGCTCTGATTGGTCCCTGTTTTTATTTTCAGAACCGTTTCAACCCCTGGTAAAAAGTATTCGTAAGCCTTTTAATATTTTAAAAGAATAACTTTTTTACAATTGTACGAAACAACCTGATTTTTTATAATCAATTAAAAGCTTTGGTTTACGAAATGATACGCAAAAAAGATTTTCCAAAAATTGTAATTTACAAGGTTATATGCAAAAATAAAACTTATCTTCTTGGGCCCCTAATGAAAATTTAAAATATACGTTTTATAGATCTATAGTAATTACACACATGCTGAAAATTCCATCGAAATCGGTTGACGCAGGTGTGAAGCGTATTCAATCAATCGATTAACCCTTTGCACTCGGAGCTATTCTAACTCGAAAATGAAACATATCTTCCGACCCAGAATAATTCCAATCTATATAATTTTTTTTCATTTTATGGATATGAAATTGATATAACACGTCATACAATACTTAAATGTTTAGTAAGTGATTAGCCACCAAGATATTTAATACTGTAAACAATATTTTGAATAATGGTATCGCAATTTCTGGTGGTGACTCTGACTCACCACTCGAGTGCTAAGGGTTAAGAGCCAGATTCCGTACACAACACCTGCGATATGCAACGTACGACCCATCACCATCTAAGAAACTTGACACCCCTTTGTTCGTAGTTCGATTTTACGCTGGACCCTTCTTTTTTAACATGAACTGAAAAATATCCTCAAAAATTGGCGCAAAAGTGTTGTCTCTCCATCTTTAACGATTGTTTAAACATGTTTAAACATTCATAATGTATTGATATTGAATATCACTGTATTCAGGAAAGTCTATAGAATCTTTTCCTCTAAAGAATAATTCAATATCTTCAATATCTTTTTTTTTAATGACATCACAATATTTGTTTAAAGTTGACAAATATTTTTTTTTCAAAATCATGTTTCTCAATGCGCGTCTCGGGGGAAAATTAAGGGCAGATTCAGAATCAGCGCAAAAAACTTTATAAGAATCACCCAACAATAATTGTGGAACATGAAAAAAGATTGATTGTGTTGGACAGAGTAATTACTGTCGTATTTTGTGGTCTGGAAACCGTGTTTCTGAACGCTCGAATATGTCGTGCTTTAGACTTAATTTTCAGATATTTTTATTTAAAGTTGACGCAGCTTGTAGCCCAGATCATAGCAGCTATAGGTGCCAAGACACCTCTGTAGGTTCGACGGTAGGGCACCAGTTTACTATACGCAGGTAGGCGGTCCGGGTGCGAGTCCGACGATGGTAATAATGTTGGGGCGTACGGTCGAGTTTTTATTGCTTTATGACTCGGTGACATCGTGGACTTTTTCGGAGTTTTCTGGCGATAGTTAATGTATTCTAAAGACATGCTGAAATAATTTGGTTCTTGCAGATTACCGGGGTTTGGGCGCAGTTACTTTTGAGTGGCGAGCATTAGCACTTAGCGCTGCCTACACAATCGCTTCTTATTTTACTGTAACGACTACGATTTTATTAGAGGGACGAAAGGAAAATTTTCGAAGCTCGCGCGAGTCCTTTCTTTTGTTTTCCACATCAATGTGCTATTTCGGATATATCCACGAACATGATTTTGACTTGGATCTATTCTGACTCTCGCATAATTAGTAGCCCAATCAAATTTCTGTCCTCGGCAATGGTTACTACTACTAATAGCCAAAAATGATTTCCATCATTGATAACGGTTCCTTATGACCAAAAAGAATTATTTATAATTGTTGTTTACCAGTCAGATATAATGTCTATCATCGATAATGATTATTTGTAACTATTGGGTTGTGTAATAAATTCTCGCGTTTTTCGTATCTCATTTTTTTCCCCGCAATTTTCCATCGACAGAAGGAACATTCTCGGCGAGAATGTTTTGCCGGTTGCTGGATGTGCTGTTCCTACGGTATACGTGAGACGATCTTAACGATTCGTAAAAACGATTAAAATGAAGATCCCAAACACTAGAATTGGTTCGTATTGATTTCGAATTGATTTCGTATATTTGTCAGTTAATGACGATTTTAGTTATACTAATTTTCAAATTTTAAATACTTATAAAAGAAATTGTATTCACATAACTTAAAATATACTGCCAATTTTGCGATAATTGTTATTCAGACATCATAAACAATAGTCTTTATTAATTTAATAAAAAAAAATCATTTGTAAAAAGTTCATATTTTATCACAAGGAATGCAGTAATCGTTGACTTTCATAGAAATTATTCGGGAAATCTAGTTTATTAAAAATATTAATTTGCATATGTTCTACTTACAAATAATCATTATCGATGATAGACTATCTTTGACTGATAAATATCCATTATAAATGAAAACAATTCTTTTTGGTCATAAGGAACCGTTATCAATGATGGAAATAATTTTTGGCTATTAGTATTAGTAACCGCATTGTCGAGGACAAAAATTTATTTGTGCTACTGACCATGCGAGAGTCAGATTAGGTCCAAGTCAAATTATCATCGATAAGGTCTAAGTCAGATTATCATCGATAATGATTATTTGTAACTATAACATATGCAAATTAATATTTTTAATAAACTAGATTTCCCGAATAATTTCTATGAAAGTCAACGATTACTGCATTCCTTGTGGTAAAATATGAACTTCTTACAAATGATATTTTTTATTAAATTAAAAAAGGCTATTGTTTATGGTGCCTGGATAACAATTATCACAACATTGACAGTATGCTTAAGTTATTTGAGCATAATGCACAAGTGAGCATTGCTAACGCGATGTATCATATACATCCGATGATCTGACAAAAATGTTTCCAACAAAAGTTGATCAGTATTCACTTTTGTACAAATCTCGATATCAAAAATTAAAAGTAAATTTTTTTATAAAAAACTGAAGGTTACTTCAATTTTTTAAATATTAACATATGTTTTTTATTTCATAATATTCTAACTGGTATCGAGACGAATTCAACGACCTATAACAATACAACATTATAAACCTTGAAATAACGGTGCAATAAAAAGTTTTCTTGGCCACAGAAAGTGCCGGCACGCAAAACATTCTCGCCGAGAATGTTTCTTCTGGCGAGGCGTTGACGAGTCGCGCTGTGCTGTGCTGTTGCAGGTACAGTGGGCGCACTCCCATTGAAATACACAGAAGAAAGCCAAAACGGCGAGGTGCGGCGGCGCGGTCCGGCTGACGTGCGGTCTAGTGGGTGCACATTTTACGGGTCGACACCGAGTCACGCTCGTGCTGTGCTGTTGCAGGTATAGTGGGCGCACTCCCATTGAAATACACAGAAGAAACCCAAAACTGACGTGCCGGCGCGGTGCGGTCCGGCCAACGTGCGTCCTAGTGGGCAACGACCCTAATCCGGAGACGGGTCCGTTTAGAGCCCCCAATCGACAATCTACCGTACCGAGATTTATGACCTAGCAACAATAGATCTTCGAAGCCAGGGGACATTATTAATTCATTTCCAAATTGTGCACATTTCGCGCCTAGCTCATCTGGTTGTCAACCTTCAACCTTCTTATCCATCGCGACCGTTTGCTTAGCATGCTTTGTTAGGTTCCAAGTGCCTTTTTTATTTATTGCCTGCTACGGTCATCGTAAAAATCGCTAAGATTACCCGCTCAATTCATTTTTCACCATCTCAGTACCTGCGAGTTCACGCGGACAAGGGCGTTACCGAATAATATCACCCAATCCCACGACTTTCCCAAATCGCTATCCACCAATTCCCCGACTTTCCAAAATCGTTCTTCACCAATCTAACGACTTTTCAAAATCGCCTTCCACCAATAACTGCACCGCAGGTCCTTTTCGACACGTTCTCCGGACCGACAGTGCGTGGGGACGAAGAGGTGAACGACAGAACCGAATCACCAGGCAAACCGAGCGTATCACGTAAAATCGCATATCTTACAATATCGTACCACGTAAACCGAGCGACCAGCGTCAAATCTTTGTATCGTGCAACATCGTACCAAGTCGTCCACATCGTAACAATATCGTCCGACCAAAACGTGTAATAGTTTTCTCTCAAATAAACATTTGCAATCAAACGAACGACCATATCTTCTCAATCCAGTTCGACTTTTGGTAATGCGAAAACGGGCTAGAGTGATCGCGGAACCATCATCGCGTCATCGCTCAACAGCAATAGTGATTTTCATTGTGAACTAACAAGTCACTATCAATAACGTCATGTAATAGTTTCATTTAAGATTGCAATGTAAAAGAAAATTTTTATGCTTTCTCATGGTACAGCACAATTATTGAAAATTCTATGAATAGTATACTATGTAGAAATCTACATTATCTAGCAAGCAAGTAGGGGAATCTTACCCCACCGACACATCACTTAGAAAGAGAGCGCTATGGACCCGGCTAATGCTCTCTCTCTCCCACTCTTTGTACCGCGCGCCGCCATTGTGAACTTCAACTCGCCCATAAGACGGCGCAGTCTATGTCTACAGGGTGTCCTAAAATTCGTGAAAATACCGAAAGGGGGTGGTTCCCGAGGCCATTTCAAGCGACATTTTCCTTTGCACCAATGTCAGCCGCGGCTTTGTTTAGGAGTTATTAACGAAAAACACGGACCAATCAGAGCGCGCCCTGCGCCGCGCCGGCAAGCGAGTGTCGGTGATATGCCGTGACATCGCAACGAACAAGATTTTCTCGATAATGTGAATCCTCTCCGATTCCGATGAGTTTTGGATATGTTGTTGTTACGTACGGAGGCTTTGCCTGCGTGACTTTTGCTCCCTTCTTGAAACCACGTGTCCATGCAGGAGGTCCAGCTCGCATGCCCAAATAAACAGTTTTTCCCCTTATGGGAAGTGCATGCATCTGGGGAAACATAGACAAGCCTCCAGATTTTCTGTTTACCCCCACTACCATTTTTGAACAATCTGACTGATATATAAAGGGCTCGAGCTTGGCCTCCACGGGCTTAGTTGAAGTTTGAAAGATAACCTGCACGCGACTATAGTGAGATTGGGTTTCATTCCCTCTCGATCGTTATAACTTACAAGAAGTTTAGAAACGCGTTTAAGAAAAGGCAAGTCAAATTCATCTACCCCCGCATATCTCAGTGCGTGAAAAACGAGAGTTCGGGAATTAGCTTCCGCGAAACCATATAATACAATACATTTGTATTTCCCTTTACCAAAGAATATATTGCACTCTTTACATTTAGATAATTGAGAGTTTCCAATATCTTTTCTACATCCTGTAAACTCCAGTAACTAGCATTTCACCCATTTCGATAAACCTTTACCGCTCGAGGTTTATCAACTATTTTATATAGAGTTACGAGAGCTGAATTTCCCAATACATTACCTCTTTCCGAAATCCTGTGACACCCGGTGATGAAACAGGCATCGGCTAGTCCACGAAAACCTATCCTGTGACACTCGGTGATGAAACAGGCACCGGCTAGTTCACGACCATCCTGTTCATAAGAACAACCCTCGGCCACGTCTATCCGCCAGCCCTCGGCTCGTAACATTGTCAAGACCATGATTCTGAACAACATTTCTCTTTAGACTTTTTGGCGATCGGCTTTAGTTTACGAGATAATTGTAAAAAAAGAGAAGAAGCAGAAACTGATTGAATTAAAAACTCATTTATTCAGCCGTAAATCCATTCGCTGCTTCGAAATGTGTGTCATTGAGTCACTCGGTGACGAACTGCACAGATGTCTTCAGGTATACGGCAGTACCGAAAGGTAAGGGACATACGGCCAGGTCGACGAACTGCACAGCCGGTGGTAGATAGTTGGTACACTAAGGCCTAGGGGATGCGCGGTCAAGTCGACGATCCATAATTTCACTTTCACTTTCGAAAGATCCACAATCTAGTGATTAGTTTAAATATCACTATCAAAAACACAGCTAATAGCAGCCGTTAGCTTTACATTTATAAGTCTTTGGAGATGTTCTCTCTACGCGGTTCGAACGACACTGATTTTCCGCAAGATTTTTCTAAAGAATTTGGGAAGGGCATTTATACTGTCGAAATTCGAAATGCACGCTGTAACAGGTTTACAAAAACGACGGGACGGTTAGACGAAAAACAGGATGCGAGAAGGACCGCTGTAAGATTTATGGCAAACACATGTTTAGTTTTCCTGCAGATTGGTACGCAGAGCAGTGTTGTGAACTGGTACGGGAAAACTCGCGCATGCGCGACGATTCTAGCGTCACTGAAGTACAAATCGGGCACCTTGGTTGCCCCGCATAGCTTCGCAACATCTTTTCTTCTCGATTTTCGAACATGACGTTTAACATGCGTATGTTATATTAAAATTTTGATGTGTATATACATGTAATATATAAATATATTCTAATTGTATATATACAGTAGCGGACAAAAGTTTAAGACCGTTCTAAAGAAGACGATAACTTTTTAAATATTGTACTATACGATTTGAACTTTTATTTATTTATATTTATGAAATTAGTTTACTAAAGGATGCGAAAAGAAATATTTTCAAAAATTGCAATTGATCGGAATTGTTGAAAAAATACTAAAAGTTGAATTTTTAACTTTTTTATGTGGGCCTATATTGAAAATTTAAAAAATACGTATTGTATATCTGTGTCAATTAAACATATTCTGAAAATTTCGTCACAATCGGTTGACGCTGCAATGAGCTACAAACTTTTAAAGACAGTAAAAATTGCAGATTTTCACTATTTTCGTCAATAAAACGTCACTTTCGTGAGCCACTGTATGTGCGTCGTCTGGTCGTGCGTCATCCGGTTTCCCGGCAGTAACAGTTCGCCCCAACTTGCCCCACAAGCTACGAACTGTAGAACGCAGATACGTTCCTGGATTCGCCGCGCATGCGCGAGTTTTCCCGTACCAGTTCACAACACTGACGCAGAGTCGATGGGTAACCGTTCGAAAACGTCATCTGTTCTTTTACCCAGCAAGGAGTAAAAATGTCAGGTCAGCGTAGCATCCCTCCATTGTCCTATACCTTCCGTAAGAAACTTTCTAAAAGAAGGTCAGACGACGATTTCGAACGGTTACCCATCGACTCTGCGTACCAATCTGCAGGAAAAACTAAACATGTGATTGCCATAAATCTTACAGCGGTCCTTCTCGTATCCTGTTTTTCGTCTAACCGTCCCGTCGTTTTCGTAAACGTGCTACAGCGTACATTTCGAATTTCGACACTCTAAATGCCCTTCCTAAAATCTTTTGAAAAATCTTGCGGAAAATCAGTGTCGCTCGAGCCGCGGTAGAGAGAACATCTCCAAAGACTTATAAATTTAAAGCTAACGGCTGCTATTAGCTGTGTTTTTGATAGTGATATTTAAACTAATCACTAGATTGCGGATCTTTATGCAAAATGAAAGTTGGCTGCCGCTACTACAAGGGACAGGAGCCAGACAGATATTTGATTCTTACTGTGATCATTTTAAGAAGTTGAAAATAATACATTGGTGTTTTGAAACTATTTTAATCACTCTACTGTCTTAAAATGCACCTACTCATGTTTGCTACAAATGCATGAAATCCGCAGTCTAGTGATTGTTGTGATTTGTGCAGCAATACATGGGAAATGGCAATTGTTATTAGTGCATAGCTATGTGTTGACAAATATGGACAGTGATTGTGAGTGTGGAAAAATTTCAAGGCATCTGTGTAAAATAAACATGCGAATTATGTATCGATTCGAAAGCGAAAGTGAAATTCTGGATCGTCGACTTGACCGTGCATCCCTTAGGCCTTAGAATACCAACTATCTACCACCGGCTGTGCAGTTCGTCGACCTGGCCGTATGTCCCTTACCTTTCGGTACTGCCGTATATCTGAAGACATCTGTGCAGTTCGTCACCGAGTGACCCAGTGACACACATTTCGAAGCAGCAAATGGATTTACGGCTGAATAAGTGAGTTTTGATTGAGAATCATGGTCTTGACAACATATCCAAAGCTCATCGAAATCGGAGAGGATTCACATTATCGAGAAACTCTTGTTCGTTGCGATGTCGCGGCATACCACCGACACTCGCTTGTCGGCGCGGCGCACAGTGTGACGAATGGCCTTTTTAGCTGGACAAAATTAACTTTCAAATAAACAAAAACTAACTGTGCCAATATTATCTAAAATAACCACGTATTAAAACCCTTGAATATTGAAACTTAAAATTCTTTTGTTGTATGTTTACAGAGCGTGTAAACTTCACCTAAAAGGCGGACGCCTAACCTATAAATGAATGGGTACATTGTCATACGCGCTAGTAATATCTTAAAATGCACGAAGGAGTATTTAAATTTCCTATGTATGATGGATATAGCATCTCAAAACATGTATTTTCACTTTAGTAATTCCAAATTATCGATAACATTCCTCTGTTTTTGTAAATTAAGTGTCAAAGACGGTACTTATTTTTCCACAGAAACGCCCATGTTACTCCTCTTCGTCAATGAATTAGTATATGCGCCACGTCGCGCCACGCGATGATTTTTACATTATTATAAAGTAGAGATTCTCTAGTTTATTCTAGTACCAAAATAAAATTGCTATACGTTGCTATAGCATACTTAATTTTTACAATGAAGTTACGTCGTTTTACGTTCACGCTCGTGACAATCACAGCCCGGGCTGGGCGCGCGTTCCGAACGCACCCGATGCCGTCGCCACTTAGCGGTTTGTTTAGTCTACTCGTTGAAACCTATGGATTGGTTTCGTTCATTGTATATTTAAGGAATATACAATGATACTATCGTCAGGGTTTCCTCCGAACTTTCTTCCTATGAAAATTCGTTTCTTCAGTCTCAGAGCGATCAGCGTACAATCTACATCTCCCTTGCGTTTTTCATATATCTTTCAGTTTCGTTATTTTTATTGTTGTTGTTGTTGTTTTTTATTGTTATTGTTATTATTACTGTGTTTGTTGTTATTGTTTTATTTGTTACGTTATCACTATAAAGTGATAACGTTATACCAAAATCTTCCTTGGATATAATCAGGTACGTTGAATCAAAACATTTCATGCTTTATCAAAATTATGAAAAGTTTAAACAGGAAATACAAATTTTTAGATTAATCTAAACAAATTGGTATAAACAACGTAATGAAAAAAACTGAAAGGACACTGACCGTTAAAATGAATCGAGGTAATTACGTATTGTGCAAGTTTTATTTTTAGAAAGTAATACTCTAGTCCATTCTGTAATTTAATTAATGTTAATTTTTCGGTTGAGATTTAGTGATTCTTTAGTTCTAATGGATACATTTTATTATTAACTTCCCGATTCATAGGGAAGTTACTGTAATTACCCCGGAAATCGAAAATCGATTTTTTAGCAGATCTTCACGTTTCATGGTCATTGGAGTCATTTTAGACTATTTTTATCAAAATGTTGTGTGTGTGTGTGTGTGTGTGTGTGTGTGTGTGTGTGTGTGTGTGTGTGTGTGTGTGAGCGCGCGCGCGCGTATGTGCGTTTGCATGGTATCACATTTTTCGTTAACGTTTTCAGAAAAAGTAACAACGCGATCAGGATGATGAATGATGCAATCGATGTGCCCCGTCGTAACTTAGAGCTGACTAGATTTTGGTCTATATTGGTCAAGTAGTTTTTTAGATTTTTAGTTTTTTTTTCGAAAAGAGTTGATTCTACAATGCAATTTATAAGGTAGGACGAAAATTTTCCACCAAAGAACCAAACGCAATTACATAAAAAAAATTTTTTTCTTAATTTTTTTCTAAGATTTAAAAAAAATTTTTTTTTTAGATTAAAAAAAAATTTTTTTTTTAACTGATGCTAATGTTACCGCTTGGAATAATCGAAAGTTATTCCAATGCAACAGTGAATTTATCATCTCTACTCCCAAGAATACATTTTGGGAGAATATCGATGAAAGTACAAAAAAAACGATGTTGGCGATGTTGGCGAAGGAGTAACGAATCGGGAAGTTCTTTGTGTGACTCTTGGAGAGTCACACAACAAATAAAAAACATTAATATCAGTAGGCCCTACTAGCCATGCGTATCACTAACCCTCTCGCAAGAGCAGGCCTCCCCGTGCGAGCAAAAACAACCCTACTCGCGAGCGAGCGAAGCGAGCGAGCAACAATAGCCCTCTAGTTATTTTTAGTCACTATCGCAAGGATGGAATTTTGTCAAATTTGGACATCTTTTCGAAATCGAAAAGATTTCGATCAATTACGCCAAAAAATTTTACACAAAATTGGCTGCGTTGATGCATCAAGTGCAGTTATCCTTGAAATAAGGCATAATATATCTAAAATAGTAAGCCGAGTAAGAGATCGCTGGTACAAATGTAGGCGACAAAAAGAATATTTCCTGGAAAAACATTCAGACTGGCTTCAGGATAATATCTACTACTTGTTCAATTATTCTGTGTTACATAGATCCATTACTAACTTCGTTGTATATTACATTTAATTATAAATCACTTAAAATATATTGTTTAATTAACAAAAACCAACTAAATGTTGTGAAAAGTTAATAATTATTTATATTTTATACGACTGTAAACATATCAATTGATAAATATAGAAAAATAGGCGATTTAGAATTTTGTCCAGCTAAAAAGGCCATCCGTCACACTGTGCGGCGGGTCAGGACGCGCTCTGATTGGTCCGTGTTTTTCGTTAATAACTCCTAAACGAAGCCGCGGCTGACATTGGTGCAAAGGAAAATGTCGCTTGAAATGGCCTCGGGAACCACCCCCTTTCGGTATTTTCACGAATTTTGTGACACCCTGTATATGTCTATGTGTATATTGTACAATCTCAGGGAATACAGTGCCACGATTTTGCCATAAAATTTGCGAACCAATCTTCGGGCGCGTTTCACTATCGTGCGAACGACGGAGAGGCGAAACGGATCGATAAATTCAGAACGGTAAGGCGAGATAAGAGGAGAGATAATCGATGGTGAGACGAGCGACAGGTCTCTGTAGGTATTCTGACAATTTCGCTTGCCGTGCCGTGAAAAATAGCGAGAGTATAACCTCTTCTGGTGATGGTGCTCTCCCGGCTGATTTATCAGTCCGCGATCTGGATAAAGCAATTAGCGTTCGCGACGAGCCTCCCACGGTGCGATACATCTTCCTCGACCTCGAATAAAAATTTTTCCCCGTTCGACTGTCGTCTGGACGTAATCGTGACCATGGTGGTGACACACCGTGTTTTTTCAAATCCGTTCATAATTTATGCACCCATAATTGGCCCGATCTGAACGCTCTCGAGTGACAACATTTACCTTTTTAATAAGTCGACTGCGAATCTCTATGCAAAATAAACAAATACTAAGTCGATTACAACGTACTGCAACCGAGTCAAGATTCCCTTCTTTAATTGTTTTAACGCGTTTGTCAATAACTAGTGGATTTTATCCATTTTTGAGAAAAATTAGGTACAATCTCAAATACAGAAAAATTTAAGTCAACAATTATAGTGTCCCTCAGCTATTCTGCATAGGGTAGGAAGGCTACATATCGCGATATAGGGTAAACTCAGAGGCATTATTTGTCGAAAAAAATATTTGAAATACTATTTAATATTTTAGATTTTATTTTACTTCAAGAAAATAGTATTTTATTTGAACAATCTGAACCTCGAAATAAAATATTTCTATTTGAACAACTAAACCTCGAAATAAAATACTTCTATTTATTTGAACAATCTGAACCTCAAAATAAAATATTTCTATTTTAACAATTTCATCCACAAAATAAAATATATCTATTTTAATAATCTAAATGTTCGGGAATCCGCCACCGCGTGGCAGCGTTAGTTTAAAAACGTAAATAACGATCAAACCGGTGAGCGTTCCCCCTCTCCTTTTTCTTTGAACCTCGTGTATGCGAGCGCGAAGGTGACGAACGGTGTCGATCGAACCTATTCCAATTGAACCCCCAAGATCGCTGTTATCAATACGCCAAGATTATCGAGTTCGCGACCATTACCCTATAGTTTACGCGCTACTCAATCCGACAAAGGCAGGGTTCGAAGTTAATTAATAAATAGTGTTCGTGATCATCATTTGACTTGACCCGTTCATTTTCCCACCTATAAAGCGATCTATAACCGACCCGTACATAAGACCATTCGATCCTTCTCGACGAATCCAACATCCGCTTACCAGCAAACGAAACACTAAAACACAATATATAATATTTTATTTTTTGCGTTGTTATACCTAATACTTTCAGAAATCGCATTACTTATTGAATATTTCTTATTTTAGCAATAATTTAAAGAAGAAATGGTACCTACTATAAGAAACTATATCATTTGCCACATTTTCGTTTTATTATTTTGTTTCGTTGCTGCTATTACTGCGTATATCCGCTTCAATTCACAGCATGTGCATACTGAGGTTTGTTGATAAACATACAGTGTATGTTATCACCAGGAAACGATTTATACTCAGAAATCTATTGAATGCGAACCATTATTTTGAGCAATAATATTTTTAATTGAAATTGAAAATAAAGACAAACTCCAAATATTTTCATTATCCTTAAAATAAAATACTATTTTCAAAAATTACTGTAACAAATAAAATATTTCATTTTCAATGTTGTACAGACACTGTAAAATAAATGGGATTAATTACTATTTACTATTTCAAATACTATTTTCCCCAGCTCTGATTCTGGGTAGGCGGTGGCTGAGAAATAACGCGACTTCACTCTGGGTAAACTGTACTATTGCTTGCACTGTACTAGTGAATATCTCGGTTGTTTCTAGAGATATTGAAAAACTTTATTAACAAACGTTGTTAAGGTCAGGAAAATCTTTTGGGAAGTTTTTGCAGTTGGAGAACTTTCGAAGATTGCAAGGTCACCTTCGTTTTTTTTTAGCTCGACGTTTTCTATTAAAATGGACAGTCTTCGCGAGGACGCAAGAGACGTGAAGATTTAAAATCGTTGTAGATACGTTCGGGCATCGTCAAATTACAGAACGCAAATAATTATTTATTATTTGAGCAAGTCTAAATTAATTATTATTTAAAATAATAAAGTTATTTCTATTGACAAATAATAAATTAAATTGTATTTTTTATAGACAGCTGGACCCTCCGACGGGCCCGACAAGGTTACTATACCAGACAAAAAACGCGTACATGTTCATTGTGTATACAAAATACAAGAAATAAGAGAAGACCAAAAACTATTTATTTGATTTCCACATCAATCCAAATAATAAACTAGAGGGCAATTGTTGCTCGCTCGCTCGCGAGTAGGGTTGTTTTTGCTCGCTCGCTTCGCGAGCTCGCGGGTAGGACTGCTCTTACGAGAGGGTTACTGATACGCATGGTTAGTAGGGCCTACTGCTATTAATGTTTTTTATTTGGTGTGTGACTCTCCACGAGCCACACAAAGAACTTCCCGATTCGTTAGTTGCTGTATATTATTATTATTATTTATTAAGTGTACGTTTTAAGAAGATTATACGTTTTCAGGGAAATTCAATAGTTCTCTACTTATCAAAATGTTTGCTATATGGCATCGCATTAAACCAATATCGTATGCTCGTTGCTCGCGTGGTTCCTTGTTATAGCATACTAATGTTGCAAAATAAATTGTCTTAATTAGTTTTTCGCAAACGATACAACTCATCATTATCCGGGTTTGCAGTATTGATCTTGGTTTTCTTCGATACTATTAATTTAAATTTTCTCAAAATATATAAACCGCTCAATTTTGAAACTCTGCTCAGTGCTACATACAACATTTGCAAAGTTCGTATTTCTGATGTTTTAAAATCCATACATACTTTCTCGTATGTTTGTCCCTGACTTTTATGAACCGTAATCGCTTCAGCAGGAACCACTGGAAATTGACTACGTGTGATTTGTTATTTTTCTTCACTCGAAATATTTACTTGATTCGATATTTTTTTATTATTGGTGTTAAATTTTGATTTATATTTGCATTTTTCATATAATCACGATAACGAGTTCTTACTTTCACTCCTACTATGGCCAATTGAAAATCTAACCACAATATAGACGGAATTTTAGTATTTTCTTGAAAAGTAATAAATTTTAATATTCCGCATGCTCCACTAACCAATCCGTCTTCAACATCAATGTCATTAATTATCATATATTTTATATCAATTTTCAATTTAATCTCAGTTAACAATTCTTTTTGAACTGATTGCTTATTTAAAGATTGTAATATAAATGTTTTTGTACTTTCATCGATATTCTTTGAAAATGTATTTCTGGCGATGATTAACTCACTCTTGCATTGGAATAATTTTCGATTATTGTAAGCGGTTACATTAGCATTAGTTGCATAATTGGAAAAAAAATTTTTTTTAATTAAAAAAAACAAGAAAAAAATTTTCTTTTAAATTTTATAAAAAATTTTTTTTTTTAATTTTATAAAAAAAAATTTTTTTTTAAGTATGTCTAAATATATATATATAGTTACGTTTACTTCTTCGGTGGATACGCCTTTCGTATAAATTGCAATGTTTAATCAACTCCTTTCGAAAAAAACTAAAAAAACTACTTGACCAAAATGGACCAAAATCTAATCAGCTCTAAGGTACAGCGGGGCACATCGATTGCATCATTCATCATTCTGATCGCGTTGTTACTCTTTCAGAAAACGTTAACGAAAAATTTGATAACATACAAACGGCCATACGCGCGCGCGCGCGTGCGCGCACACACACACACACACACACAGACATTTTGAGAAAAATCGTCTAAAATGACTCCAATGACCATGAAACGTGAAGATCTGCTAAAAAATCGATTTTCGATTTTCGGGGTAATTACAATAACTTCCCTATAAATCCGGAAGTTAATAATCCTTCATTTGCAAATAAGAAATAAAATTGTATATAAATAAAAAGTTTAGTTATTATTTGCAATAAAAATCACACGTTTATTTATTATTTTAAAAAATCAGGGATGATACGTCCGGGCATCGTAGAATTACGGAACGCAAAAATAATAAACGCTATTTGTCAATATTCATCCATTACACCGCTCAATGACACTCGTCGTCACGCTCCTCGCCGAACGAACACCTACGAACTGCCCCACCCCACTACCCCAAGGTACAACTTCCGTTACACATTTGTGTGACAGCTACGTTACGCTTTTAGCCGAACGAAACCTACAAGATTTTTAATCTTAAAAGTGTTGACCTATATGTATGTCGAGAAATGATTAGTTTAGCAGATATTTTAAGTTGAATTTGGCATGTTATAACAAGGCACAGCGTGGGTACAGATGCGACACAATGATGTTAAATGAATAATGGTCCCCTGTCTGGTCTTCCTAAAATTGTTTACCATGTGTGAGTCCTACTTGCAGCAAGATTCCAGTCGTCAGAGCGATTTCTCGCAGGTGCAACCGATCGTGATCGCAGTCTGGTTTTCGGGTATGGGAGGCCCAAGTATGATAACAACAAGGCACAGCGTGGGCGTTATCGATTGCCGTTGATCCTGCCAGTGTCCTGTAATCGAGGATCGTCGCCGGTGTTGCATGACGGCATGTAGGAGCCGCTCGCGGCGATAAATCTCTGGTGTACGCATGCGTTCCCTCGAGCGTGGACGCCACGACGCGTTCATACGGAAAGTTCCGCGCGAAGTTAATTACAAGAGAGCGGTCCCCGTTGCTCGTTACGTGTGCAGACTGTAGACGAGAGTAAATGGAATTTTCATCCCGGTGCGAACCGTAGAGACAGCGTCGCCGCTTTCGGTACAGAAATTGAGAAGCGACTTCCTTGAATTCCGCGATAAATAAGATACTGACGCCCCTTTTCCCCTCTATCTCATCTAAGTAACTTTTAATTAAATTTCTCGACCGAATCATTTCAGCCGCCGCACAGTGTGTTCAAACGGCGAAATCGTTGTCAAAACCTCGAAAATGAACTTTTCAGTGGGGATACGGTAAGTACTATTTTAGATTCTTTAGTATTGTGCCTATGGAAAAACCGAGGTGCGAAGGTTTTATTACTTATCCCTGAAAATTGGTGAGAGCTCGAAGTTTTCGTTCATTAGTCGTACCGTAAGCGTGTTGTGAGGAACTGTGTGAAAGCGAAAAGTGAAAACTGCATAATTCGAAAACGGTTTATTTAATTTCAATTCTGTAAAATGGATGCTGTTTCTGGAAGTAAGTAGAATGTCTCTGACGCCTAGTATATCTGAAATACTTAATAGTTACGTTGTATAATTATAAACCTTATTAGAAGACATGAACAGAAAAGTTTTAAAGACAAATTTTGAACATGTAGAGTAAAAGTTGTGCATTGGACAATATTGGGTTAAAATTTTTGTTGGAACTTGTAGTTAACACTGTCGTCTTTCAGTATTTGCGAAAATTGGCTGCCCGAAAGTTGCTTTTTTTTATAAGAACATTTTTTGTAAGACAACTTTTCTTTCTAGCGAGAAACACTCAAAAAACCGAAGATATTGAAGATGATGATGATTATTACAGTTCATCTGATTCAACATAGTTTGTTATTTTTTATTTTCTTACATTTATTTCTTTCTAATTATGTATTATAGTTTTTCTAATAATATCATCCGTAAATAAATAAACTCATGATTTGCAAGTTGTACATTGAAATTTTTAAATGGTAAAATTTTTAAAAATGCTTTTTAATTCTTTTTAATTCTTTATTACAAAATAGATTTTAACTCATATTAGCGACCTAAAAGCATTACTGTATAAATTTTTTTAGAGGAAAAAACAATTTTTTGCTATGTCTGCCATATTGGATTCGTCATTTTGTTTTTTAAACTTTTAAGATCAGATTCGTAATCAGCGACCCCAAATCCCCCATATACCAATTTTTGTCCAAAGGGTATAGCCGGATAAGATAGTCCAAAATGCCCTTGAGCCGAATTTTATCGATAATGTGCCATTCGATAGAGCACCAAGAAAAACCATACTGTGCAAAGTTTCAACCCTGTATCTCGATCGGGAGGGTAGTTATGGGGTAAAATCGAAAAATCAGTTTTTGGCTTATTTTCCCTAGTTAATGACGTTTAGAAATTCTGAGAAAAATCTGACACATGTCAAGAACCCAAATACATACTTTGCAATTGGTTCCAGATTTTTGAAGTGAAAATCCTGCTTGTAAAAAAACAAAAACCTCAAAAAAATCGAAAAAATGCAGATTTCACATGGAAGTTCTAGAGTGACAACATTTATATTTTTACAGTAGCAGTATATTGTCATAAGTATTGTTCATGAATTTTTTCAGATTTTTTGGTTTGGTGCGCCGTTGTTAAACAAAATAAAAACTGACATTTTCGACGTTTTTTCCGCGAAGAACTAAGCTAACCTTAAAATTATTACGTTCTATTTGTTCTGTAAGTATATCAGGCACTGATAAACCTTGAACATTATTAAAAAATAATTAAACAATGAAATCGGCTTGATTAGTATTTTTACTATGTCAGCGTATTACATCTGGAAGTATTAAACACAATCCAACAGCTCGGTTGGCTCAGCGCGTTAGGCGCTCGACTGTTGATCTGCTTATACTAGGTTCGCGCCCCGGCATACGTATACACTTTTTTTTACTTGATTCATTCTTTTTTTTATGTCTATCTATATAATAATCAATGGTGTGTTTGTAGATTTCTTTTCTATATGTAAAAAGGCGGCACTTATTGCAGAGTATATCACCAACAGTCACTTCTTTATTTAAAATTTTAGACCACCTCATTGATTCTATAACTGTATTTATCTGTTTTCTTGTACCGCGTAATTTCCGAACTAGAATGTTACATTTAATACACCTAACACGCGAGGTTTTGGTATCAACGATTTATATCCTTTCACTTGCCATGCTGATAACACTCAGAAAATAATAACTAAAGAACTCAGAAATAATTCACTCACTACAATCTTCACCGTTCGGAGCTCGGTCCAAGAATGACCGGAGTTGCTTGGAATAACAATTTTCACATTTCGGGGTATCGTTTTCCCCTACCCGGGTCTGGAGGGTAAAAGTTCAGCTTTTTGACCGTACCATTGTCCTCAATTACACCCGCGACCGGTAAACGATTAACAGGTAACAACAACCCTAGTAATCCGTTACCTGGTACTGATGATCGACAGAGTCATAAAGCGAGTAGAGAAAAGAAAAGGTGAACATAAAGGTAAAGGTAAACGGACGGGCTAAAGGTACAAAATTATAAAATACGGACACTTTGTCCGTTTTTACAAAACTTTTACAAACCCGTTTTCTCTATAACGGAGTATTTAAAACTCGAAGACACGTATAGATTTACTGCAGAAAATATTTAATACTACCAGATTTAAGAAGATGTGTAACTAAAAATTGATGATGTTAACAATTGCTCCAAAATTTTTTTTGCGAATTTTACCTTAAAATTATTTTTTTAATATTTAGATATTGCTTCTAAAAGAAATCTACAAACATACCATTGATTATTATATAGATAGACATAAAAAAAAGAATGAATCAAGTAAAAAAAAGTGTATACGTATGCCGGGGCGCGAACCTAGTATAAGCAGATCAACAGTCGAGCGCCTAACGCGCTGAGCCAACCGAGCTGTTGGATTGTGTTTAATACTTCCAGATATAATACGCTGACATAGTAAAAATACTAATCAAGCCGATTTCATTGTTTAATTATTTTTTAATAATGTTCAAGGTTTATCAGTGCCTGATATACTTACAGAACAAATAGAACGTAATAATTTTAAGGTTAGCTTAGTTCTTCGCGGAAAAAACGTCGAAAATATCAGTTTTTATTTTTTTTAACAACGGCGCACCAAACCAAAAAATCTGAAAAAATTCATGAACAATACTTATGACAATATACTGCTACTGTAAAAATATAAATGTTGTCACTCTAGAACTTCCATGTGAAATCTGCATTTTTTCGATTTTTTTGAGGTTTTTGTTTTTTTACAAGCAGGATTTTCACTTCAAAAATCTGGAACCAATTGCAAAGTATGTATTTGGGTTCTTGACATGTGTCAGATTTTTCTCAGAATTTCTAAACGTCATTAACTAGGGAAAATAAGCCAAAAACTGATTTTTCGATTTTACCCCATAACTACCCTCCCGATCGAGATACAGGGTTGAAACTTTGCACAGTATGGTTTTTCTTGGTGCTCTATCGAATGGCACATTATCGATAAAATTCGGCTCAAGGGCATTTTGGACTATCTTATCCGGCTATACCCTTTGTCCAGATTGAACTGAGTTATGAGGTTTTGACCACGATTTCGCCGTTTGGACACACTGTGCGTCGCGACGTGCATCGTTTCCCTGTGCGATCGCCGCGTTTAATTACGCGACCTCGCCGAAGAAACAATCGTTCCGCGGATTTACGGGGACGGAGAACGCAAACGCCCATAAATCAATCAGCCGAATAGAGTTTTCGCCGGCCGATTTTAATTTATGCATTGACCGACGCCGAATTTTGATTTATCGCGCAAATATTTCGACGGACAACGCGCGGGACAATGTGCCCGGTCGATCGCATTGTGCGAAAGGGATGGTAGAGACGTGCTATGGCGATCAATCCCCGCGTTGGCGGGGGAGGAATTGATTATCTGTAGGACACGCTTCGCTGGAATCGCGATTCCGGAAGAGATCACACCGGCAGAAAGCGTTCAGGAGCCAGCGCTCCCTGGGAAACGCCTTTCATTCGCTTTTTCTTTAGGTCGCGATTTATTTCAGTTTTGCATTTTAGGGTACGCCGTTTCTGCGTTGCGTTTTTATTGTTCAAATTCGAAGAAATGCGGCGGAGAGAGTAACCGAATGCTACCTATAGCCTAACGATCCTGGAGCGATGTTTCATTTGTTAAGGATGTTCTGGAGGTACAATGGGAGACGAAAATACAAGAAATTCGAAATCCATCAATATATTGGCAATGAAAGCCATTCATGAGTATATTTTGCATTAAAAAAATAGATTAATTTATAATAAAAAGCTTCCGTTTAATTAGTGAATTTTATGTTATATTTATTTTTTAATCAAATTGTCTTCGTATTATAAAAAATTGTACCCTCTGATTGTAGCTATATTCAGTGGTCTACACAGTTGTCGCGTTTCCATGCAAGTGAGAAGGACAACACGATAAATTTGACGTTTTGTAACAGTTTATAATTTTTTGCTCTGTAACTGTTTAGTGAATCCTAATAACTTTTAACATAATTAATTACATAATAATTTTTACTATATATAAAAAAAACTGGAGTTTCTAGTTGTGTTTTTGCAAGGTTTAAATAGGGTTTGAAGTGGAATTTTATGAATTCTCCATAAGAAAACGTGTTAAAATGTGCAAACTTTAAGCTGCTACAATTCTTAAACGGTGCAGTGAATCGGACCTAAACTTTGGTAATTGCATTAATTTAGTGAGAATTATATCGTCAAATTTTCAAAAATTTTGTTGCTTTTTTATATACCTCCAGAACATCCTTAAGAAAGAAGGAATAGTTGTTATGATAGAAAATACGCTTTTAAATAAGCCGGCAAATATCAACTATGAAAAATATAGGATAAATGTATCTATTACTGCGGGTGTACGTTTTAGTGCGGTATTTTTTCCTAATGAGGTTAAAATACGTAAAAATAAATATTCTGTCATAAATAAATTTCTACAATTCATGAGAATGTGTTCTCGTTGGAGAGGCAAATAAACTTGCCAATCATACAAAAAAATTGTTATTGATTGTATTTTTTAATATTTTCTTGTGGTGTATTAGGTTTTGAGGGTCACCAATTTTTTTTGTATTCAGAAGACATCATTCTTCCATAAAATGATTACACATATCATTATTTCATCATACATAAAGTAGGAATAATATTAAAATAAAGTACGATCGAAGCAGTAATACTGGTGTGATATTTGATATGTTAAGAATGAAATGTTATATTGAATAAAAGTATATCTATCACAGTGCCCGAAGCCTACGAAAAATGTGAAGACATCGAACATATTTTTAATCTAATAAATGATGACAAATCAAAATAGTTCACCGTGTAAGATCAATAAAAATTGTTTAACAATACAGAGACCGATGTAGCCGTTTAGTTCGATCACCAGCCTTCAAAGCTGAACTAAAACCGGCACGGGCGTTCCTTCAGAAATTGTAATCTCGGAGCTAATCTGACCGTTCGCAAACCTGTGTGCCACTTTTTCGCGTCCCGGTTGCCCATGGACGCGGAAGATAACCCGAAACGTAGAGACAAAGGTCGATGGGTGAAGGGGGATGAGGAGGGGGGACAGTTATAGATAGAAGCAGTAGACTGCTTATAGCCTGCTCGGCGGGGCACATTAAAAATATACAGGTAAGTTATTATTGCTATCTGTTCCCGGGAAAATGTATCTGAAAATGAGCCCAGCAGGATTGAACGGTGTCAGAATAATGCGATCTAATCAAATTATAACTGAGACCATCTTTTTCTCTCAGCAAGAATCCTTTCAAAGATAGCCTCTACAAGCATCCGACCACGTTTTAATTGTTCACTTGAGAAAAATGAGAATAATGATAATCAAAAACGCGAATTCGACGTACAGTAATTATATTAAATATTTGCTGCCGAGGATCCGCGAGAATAAACAAAAACATCGTCCCTTTGCCCACAGTTCACAGGACGAATGATTTAATCGTTTCGAAGGCGAGCCCTTTTCATGCTCGTTTTCTGCGAAACCGTCCGGGACACGTAATTTAATTTAACAATGAACCCTGCCGATCGTTAACCCCTTGCCTTACCTTTTAATCCCAACGTTTCGGACTAAAAATAAAATAATGTTGTTGCTTTAAAATCAGTATATGTACACATTCTGTGAAAATAGTACCAGGAATTGGTCAATGAAACACAAAATATGTATTATTCATCCAAATTTATTGTATCGCCTTGAAAGTCCCTTTCGAAATAATACACTTATGCCAACGAATAACCCAATCATCAGAACATTTTTTAAACGTATTTTTTGGAATCAGCTTTAGTACTCGCCGCAAATTCTCTTTTATGTCATCTATCGACTGAAAACGGGTGCCTCGAAGTGGTAATTTGAGCTTTGGAAAAAGAAAAAAGTCGGCCGGAGCCATATCAGGGGAATACGGTGGCTGCTCTATAAGATTTGTTGAGTTTTTGGCCAGAAATTCGTTTACAATGATAGCCTTGTGAGATGATGCGTTATCGTGGTGCAAGATTCATGAGTTTTCTTTCCACAAATCTGGTCTTTTTCGACGAATTTGCTCTCTTAAACGCCGCATAACGCTCAGATAATATTCTTGATTTGCTGTCTCACCTTGTGACAAGAATTCCGAGTCACAACACCGCGGTAATCGAAAAAATCTGTCGACATCACCTTCACTTTTGATCGACTCTGACGTGCTTTTTTCGGTTTCGTTGTTCGGTTTCGATTTTGTTGACTGGTTTGCATGTGAAACTCGTAAACCCGTGTCTCATCACTAGTTACAATGCGTTTTATGAATGTAGGGTCGGAATTGACTCGTTCTAACATGTCGTCAGCGACCTTAACGCGATTGAGATTTTGCCGAAAATTCGCAAAAATCGCAAAACACACTTGAGATGAACTGACAAAATGGCGCACTGTAAACAAACTTAATGACAAGTGACGCTCAAACTCAGCGTGAGTGTAGATGACAGTTGTGCCAACTTAACGACAAAAAGAATTTTAACAGTCCCTTTAAGCGGGCTTTTTAAATGATCGATTCCCGGTACTTTCTTAATAGAATGTAAGTGATCCGGATCCCATGGAAATCACCGATACAGATTTCTCCGACACGGTTTTCGCCGACGACATTTCAGCGAATCCAGATTTGACCGTCAGTAGCTTTGGCCGATACGATTTTGACCGACAACAACTTGAGACGACCACAGTAATAACCAACAGTAACATTGTTTGACAACAACGTTAGCCAACTGCGTATTTCTCCTACAAACATTACCTCACAGTTAGCGTATTGTTGAGATCCGATCGCATCGTACGTGTTCGTTAGAACTACAATTCTTATTGTGAAATAATTATATTTTTGCATAAAAGTAAAAGTGTTAATGCACTGAATATTTACAGAAGAAAATGTCAGCATCATCTGTAGAAGGTACAAATTCTGCAAAAAGTGATAACTCTGTTATTGCAGAAATTATATTATCAAGTAAACGAAAGGTAAATATTTGTATAGACGGTTTTACATTCAACAAAAGTAGGAACAGAAATGATTTATACTATTGGACGTGTGAAAGAAGAGGAAGAAATGGCAATGGCTGTGACTGTACAGCTACAGCCAATACAGTATATTCTAATAATGAACACATTGTCCGAAAGCATGATACACTGAAGCATAATCATGCTCCTGAGGTATCACGTTGCGATATATTAAAATCTTGCAATAAAATTAAAAAAATGACAATTAATACTAATGAAAAACCTAGCATTATTACTAGAAATTTAAAAGTAGAAGTAAATAAGTATACCCGAGCATATCTTCCGAGTGATAAGAATTTAAATGAACAAATACGCTATGTACGAAGAAAATACAAAATTTCTGAACCACAAAATATATCGGAATTGTATTTGCCAGAAGAACGATCAAAAACCCTAAATGGAGAGCAATTTGGAGAAATTGTAAAAGATGGTTCACACTGCATTATGCTATTCATTACGCGGGATATTTAAAAATATTACCTAAGAGCAAATGCTGGCTAATGGACGGGACCTTTCAAACACTTCCGAAATTTATGAAGCAATTGTGTTCCATTCATGCAAGTATTACAGATGAACATAGTGAGAATAGTATCGTAGTTCCACTGATATATTCATTATTGTCTTCGAAGCGGCAAAGAAATTACATACTCCTGCTATGGACAATTAATTCTACAGCTGAAGAATTCGGCATTTCCTTAAATCCTGAATATGTTTTAATTGACTTCGAAGTTGCAGCAATGAACGCAATTAAAATAATATTCCCTGCTGCCAAGTTAAAAGGCTGTTTTTTTCATCTGTGCCAATTTGTGTATCGTGTGATACAAACGAATGGTTTGGTATAGCGATATGATAGAGATAAATCGTTTAGTTCCGTGATAAGACAAATTCCATCTCTAGCATTTTTAGAACGGAGAGAAATTTCGAATGCTTTCAACGAATTAAAATTGCTGCTTCCACCTGAATGCAATAATATAATCAAGTGGTTTGATAAATATTATGTAAACGGCACAGTTCAGCAAAGCAAACGTAATAATAATAATCTAATTGTATGTCTTCCACAATTTATTCCATTTTCCTCGAACGCAGAAAAATGTTGAAACGTGGCACCGGCGCGGCGCACAGTGGGGTATTTGGCCTGTTTAGCGCGCCAAAAGTCGAAATTTTTACTTTGTTCAAAATGACTAAAACTTTTTACACATGTACCTGAATATATATGCAAGTAATCTACAATAATATTTTTCCATAAACGGTACTATTTAGTAACCTATAGATACTTGAAAGTAACATATTCTCTTGACCGAGAGAAGCATGGAAAAACTTGTGTTAAAGAAATGATCTTTCTCACAAGTTTAGTGTATCAAATCGAGATAAAAACATACCTAGGATGTAAAGGAAGGTTTATAGAGTAATTTTACTGCTTTTTGTTTTATACTCTTCGGTGGTTTTGATAGAATAAACAATCAAAAGTGATATAATTTTTTTTCAGAAAATTAATATGTTTCATGTAATAACTTTTTTTCTCCGCATAACACCTCTTTAATTTTTTGCGAGGTTAATCATTAGACATTGCTTTATACGATCCTGAAAAGTTTATATGCGGTCTCTTGCTGTAACATACCTTTTTATGCGATTTAGATCAGTATGGCATGAACCGACCGTATATCATATGACTGATAATGATGAAATAACTGAGCTGTAGGTGATAGATACTTGGAAGTAAATGAAGGAAAATGAATGTCATTATTGCTAGAATATTAATTTATATTATCGGAAGAATGTAATCGTGGTTTAACAATCGAGTGTTAGTGTTCCTTTGAATACTGTTCTGAGCATGAGCAAGTATCCTTGCTACATAGTAAAGTAATCATGACTCGGATTTCTACATCAGTGCCTTATTTTTCTACATAGACTACGGAGGACATGTAGCGTGCTAAATAAATATACAGGGTGTTTCGTTTAAAACAGGACACCTAAACATCTCCTCTAGCTCTGAAAATACAAAACATGTTTCTGACGTAATCAAAATGGTTTCAAAAGACGAATTAGATGGAAGAATCATTTTTTATAAATTGCAATTTTTTAATAGTTTTTTCAAGGTCACACGCGTTTTTTACGTATATACACACATTTTTTTGTTGTTGTATGTTATAACAAACATTATTGTGTATTCATCCATGTTTAGTAGCACGACCTTGAAATGACCGTGAACTCTAAAATTTTTCGTTGAGAACACGTGTTGCAATACGGGAAAAGTTTCGACACTGTTAGTAACGTTGCAATAGCAATTTCTCTTAATCTGACGAAAAAATGTTTGAAATAAAAGTTTAACAGTATTAACATAGGTATAAACTTCAATATGTAAAACTTCGAAAAAATTTTGTTTAAAACAAAAAAACAAGGTCGCTTCGATTTTTTAAACATTAAGTTGTATTTTTGATTTGATAGTGTTGTAGCTGGTGTTAAGACGAATTCAACGATATATAATAGTATGCCCTTTACACTATTAATAACGTCACAATACTTTTGGCGCGCTAAACTCGACAAATACCCCACTGTGCGGCGATGGCAATGTTTGGTAGAGAGAGATTACGGCTTATTTACTATTATAAATAGTATCTAAAAAGAGCAACATACTGTTGAAATCATTCTAGAAAAACACGCAGTCGGTGAACAACCAGAAAAGTAAAAGAAGAAGGATAGATTTGCAGAGGAACGTATTCAACAAATACTCAGAAATCGTACAGATTACACCACCACAAATTTTTGCAGGCATTAGCACACAATATTAGATTATAATAAATTTAATGTAATTAATGTTTTTCTTACATAATTTATCGAATGTATTTAAGTTATTAACAACGGGAATACTATTCTCCTTGCAACTATTATTTTTATCGCAAAGGCTATAGCCGGGTTTGATGGTGAAATTCGCCCCCGGCGGGATTTTAATCGTGCTTGGATCATTCGATAGCCTACCCAAAAAAACCCCTCTCTGCCAAGTTTCAGCCCCCTATCTCATCTGTAAGGGTAGTTATTGAGAAAAAACGAAAAATCAGTTTTTGGCCCATTTTCCCTAATTATTGACAATTAAAAATTCTGAAAAAAATCTGGCACATTTCGGATACCGAGCTACATATTAGGTATCATTTCCAGATTTTTCTGCTGCAAGCTCTGCTTGTGAAAAATGAAAAACACGAAAAAAATCGAAAAAATGCAGGTTTTATATAGAAATCTAAAAGGTGCTACTCCAGATTTAATTTAGCAATGAGGTATTACCGTAAGTATTATGCTCAATTTTTTTCAGATTTTTGTGAGTGGTGCGTCATAGTTAAAAAAAATAAAAACCGCTTTTTTCGGCGTTTTTCCTAAGTTATACTTATATTTCCTGAATCATAAAAATATATTATGTGATATTAAACGTTCCTACGTTCAGAAAAACATCTCCCAGACTTTAAAACTTGCCTAATACGAAATACGAAAATAATACCATGTATATATATTTGAATATTTCGAAGAGAATTTCAACAGCGCCGGTTGGTGCAGTGGCTATGGTCTCCGTCTGCGGAACCGTTGAAGACTTTTTGGACCGGGTACGAGTCCCGATCAGGTCAATTTTTTTTTCTAAGATTATTGTTGAACCATTGTAAAAAACTTATTTGAACTATATTTAGACTATCTTAAAATATTTTTTCGGAAAAATATTCTTGGAGTACTTTCTTTAATTGAAAGATGCTTAAATTTTTGTCATTTATTATGTTAATATTTTCGTTATCATACATGTTTTTGTTGTTACACAGTCCGTTCAAATGTATTTGAAATTTTTATTATATTCATTATTAGTTAAATGGACTTCCTTTTCGCTATTTTGAGAATAATATATTGTATCTAATACTTTAAGAACATCTCAATTATTATACAAATACATTCTGTTCGGTTTGGTTTCACTGTGTTTCTTGGTAAATTTGTCCTCTCATTCACTATATCAAGAAAAAGTATATAATCGATGAGATAGCACATCCTTATTAGTGAGCATCATATGCATATCATTGTAAATCGTGTTACTGTTGATTATTACTGTGGTCGTCTGAAATCGTTGTCGGCCAAAGCTATTTCTGTCAAATCTGGATTCGCTGAAATGTCGTCGGCGAAAACCGTGTCGGAGAAATCTGTATCGGTGATTTCCATGGGATCCGGATCACTTACATTCTATTAAGAAAGTACCGGGAATCGATCATTTAAAAAGCCCGCTTAAAGGGACTGTTAAAATTCTTTTTGTCGTTAAGTTGGCACAACTGTCATCTACACTCACGCTGAGTTTGAGCGTCACTTGTCATTAAGTTTGTTTACAGTGCGCCATTTTGTCAGTTCATCTCAAGTGTGTTTTGCGATTTTTGCGAATTTTCGGCAAAATCTCAATCGCGTTAAGGTCGCTGACGACATGTTAGAACGAGTCAATTCCGACCCTACATTCTTAAAACGCATTGTAACTAGTGATGAGACACGGGTTTACGAGTTTCACATGCAAACCAGTCAACAAGTTCCAATTGAGCCGAGGGGACTAGGAATCGAGGGACCTACTTTCAAGGCGATACAATAAATTTGGATGAATAATACATATTTTGTGTTTCATTGACCAATTTCCGGTACTTTTCTCACAGAATGTGTACACATACTGATTTTAAAGCAACAACATTATTTTATTTTTAGTATTATACCGATTAACGATCGGCAGGGACCATTGTTAAATAAAATTTGGTGTCGCGGATGCTTTCGCAGGAAACGAGCATGAAAAGGGCTCGACCTCGAAACGATTAAATCATTCGTCCTGTGAATTGTGGGCAAAGGGACGATGGTTTTTTTCTTCTCGCGGATCCTCGGCAGCGGCTCACAGTGGTCCGGATCGAGAAATTCAGTGACATTTTGTTATAACTTTTGAACCATTAGAGATATTGCAATGAAATTTTCACTAAAAATATTTAAAAAATAGTCATTTTTAATTATAGATAATTAAATATTTTTTGCATTTGTTAAACAATATTTATTAATTAATTTTCATTCATACTTTGTTATTGATAATAAATTTGTTTACATATAAGTTCACAAACTATTTTTTGTAATAATTTATAATTAAAATTTTTTCGTCCATACCGAGAAGTTCCGTGACACTGCCACAGTTTTTGAATCGTAAAAGTTATTCTGATGAAACTTTCACTGAAAAATATGAAAAAATAATCACTTTTTAATGATAAATAATTTAATATGTTTAGTGTTTGTTTAATTATTTTTAATAACGTTTTATTTACTTTACTGGCTGATTTACTTAAATCTATGCAAGTATCAATTCTGCAGCTTCTTGATCTAGCGGCCTTTTCTTTTTATTTTGTGATTTTACTCTTATAGCAGCATATAATAAACAATTGACTGTAGGCTACAATCAAAACAGTCCACTCGCACGCGCGCGAGGTTCTTCGCGTCTCGCACAATCCTGGCGCTCGACGCAGCGATGGATACACTTGAATCACTAATAACTTGCGTCGATGGACGATGTTGGTAGTAAATCGTGCAGAACTATATAGGGAAAAGTGTACTGAACATTGTACAATTTGTAAACATGCGGTGCTAATTGGAACTCAAAAGATATTCCGTATCAAAGATGAAGAATTTTGACAATTTCCGAGCCTTCACTGTACATTATTTTTTTAATACATTATTTGAATTAATTTTTAATTGTCAGTGTAAATTTTTATCGTAATGGAATTCTCTTCATTTTAAAAGAAGAACAGAGGAAAAATATTAAACAGGTGTGTCAGGGTATCCAGATAAAGATAAGTATCTTTTTTCTGCGAAACAGGCTATTTTCAAAATGTCCAACTTTAAGTGTTCGTCGCGATTACAATTTTAATTATATTTTATTAATTTCTTTATTTTCGAGATAGATGGATATTTATGAAGCAATACAAACTTTGTACATGTCAATATGAGAAAGTTCATTTTTCGACAAAATATCACTGAATTTCTCGATCCGGACCACTGTGCGGCGTCGTCGCGTCGTTGGCGGCGCGTTTCTGCAATTCCGAATTACGCGCGCGTATAAGTGTACTAATTAAACGCGCCGTTGGATGCAACGTGGGTAATTGGTCCATTTCCCGCTCGCGCCGGGGTTTTTCGCTTGAATTTGTTCATCAAGTTCGACCTTGCGCGCGCACGCCAAGCAGAACCGAACCGAGTTGAGGGCTTGCCATCAACGTTTTCCTACCGTCCGGCTGGAAATCCTGTCTGTATCTCCTGACATCATCCCCGAGAGGGATTACTACACTCAGCTTGTTCCGTCGATTGAAAAACAACGACTGCAATATTTATCAAAATCCCCGGCGCGGCGGACCCGCTACTACTACGGTTATGCGCTTAACTGTCTCGATAGCCGCTTCGAAATTGCTGGGAGAACTCCTAACGTATACTCTTTCACGTTTCTTAACTTCAGCGAATATCACGATTTTCCTGAACAGACAGTTTTAGTGAATTGTTTTAGTAGAATTGGGAAAGTTGCAATATGTACAGTGATCGAAATAATGATAGGTTCACCAGCCGCGTCGCACACTGGTCTACGCGCTCGATCTAGCTGTTCAATTGGTAAAAAAGCAACTTGCCCAAACCGATGTTTATTGAATGTATATTGCTTCCTAAATGTCCATGACATTCGAAAACGATGAAATTAACGAGATTTATTGAAAATTGTGATTTGAACAAGAATTTAAAAATCAACATTTTATAAATCCTATTTGTCTCTTGTACTAAGATTTAATATCTGTAATTTATTGAAATAACAATGCTCAATAAACTAAAGAGAATCTTCAAAGTTTTCAATCTTTGGTGAAGGATATCTTTCGAGACCCCATGGGCTCTCCTCATTGTATCAAAGTGCATTCTTATCAGCCTTCATTTCTCTATGAAATCGTACAAGAATCACATCCTGTTCGGTCCTGGTACACAAGTTATTATTGTTTAAAGTGTATGTGTCGTCTGAATCGCGGCCTAACCTCTGGCATTTTGGTGATGCGTCGAACAATTAATATTGAAAGATGTTGAAGAAAATAGTGACGACAATACTGATTTGTCAATATAATATAGTATAATGTCAATTGTTATTGCTGTTTATACAATAAAAATTATATTTTTGTTTTTTATAATTAATATTATGTTTTTCGCACAGTTTTAAATAAAATATTTTTAATTATGTTTATAAAATCCATTACTTCAAAAATGATTGATTATTATGTTTATTTAAAACCTGAACCTGATTTATCAGACACTTCCGATAATCTGAGAAAAAAATGTTTTAAACAAAACTTAATCAACATTCAGCAGTCTACACATTTCAATCGAAAAAATTAAAAAAGAAATTTTTAATGCATAAATAAAAAAAAAATAAAAACAATTAAAGTCACCTTGAATTTTCAAAAGTCAATATGTATTTATAACTTCATAGTATTGTAGCTGATATCAAAACGAATCCAACGACCTAAATTACTATACCTTTAAACTTTCAAATAGTGCTAAAATATTAATGAAGAGCTAGATCGAGCGCGTGGACCAGTGTGCGTCGCGTCGGCTGGTTTACTGCTTCTTCTTTCATTTTCGTTTTCGGAAGTGTACTGTGGCATTTGTTTTTATTTCGCAAGAATGTGTTCTACACATTGTGTAAGCAGTCAGTCGACTATCAACAGTATTAGCGTAAAGATGTACCTGTTTCAAAAATATTTTGAAAATGATCGAGTACAAGATACGAAATAATCTTAGGTTCACGGAGAAATATTGAAAAATTACTATTGATAGTACAATTTTTTGAACGGTTTTGTATGATAAGTACGCAGATTTATTAAGTTCAAGAATTATAAAAAATATTTTATGTTCGTTTAATATTATTAAAGCACAATGACACGGGGAAATCGTTAAATGATAACGAAAAGGGCCAAATTATTGCTTTCCACAATATGAGTCTCTCTAACGGAGAAACTGCAAGAAGATTGAAAAGGTCATTAAATGTCATAAAAAATTTTTTTAAATTAAAAAAAAAATACGGCAGTAAAAAATCTACAGGTCATCCAAAAAAATTAACACATAGAGACAAATATAAAATGTTTCAAGAAGCACGGCAAAATATGCTTAATGCCTCTAAAATAAAAATGAAATTTGATTTGCCGGTTGGTGTTTGATTTGCAAGTTGTGGGTTCGAGTGGGACACTTAAATATCCTAAAAAAGCAAAAAAACCTCCGCTAACTAAATTCCACAAGGAGGAGAGATTGAAGTTTGCAGAATATCATATGTCATGGACCGAAAAGTGGAAGATGGTGATTTTTTCTGATGAAAATAAATTTAATTTGGACGGCCCAGATGGGTATTAATATTTTTGGCACGATCTGCGTGATGGAAAAGTGTAAAAATGACAAGAGTACATGGAGGAGGATGTGTAATGGTATAGGCTGCATTCGGCTAGAACGGTAAGACTCCGTTAATGTGGTTCCCTCCAAAAACCAATGCTGAAAAATATCAGGAACTATTAGAATACGTACTAGATGAATGTGGGACAAGATTGGTGGATCTAATTTAATATTCCAACACGATAATGCAGCAATACATCGTGCAAAAACAATTAAAACCTACTTCGAGAGGGTAAAAATGAAGTTTTACCCTGGCCATCAAGGAGTCCGGACTTAAATCCGATTGAAAATCTTTGGGGAATATTAGCACGAAAGGTATACGACAATGGAAAACAGTATAGCACTGTTTCAGAATTGAAAAATGATATTAGAGAGGCGTGGTCTGAAATTAAACTAGAAACATAACAAAAATTAATTGAATCAATTCCACGCAGAATATTTGAAGTTATAAAACACAAAGGAGGTTCGGCGACGTACTGAATTATTTTTATTTTTTCTTTTTTTCAATTTTTTATGTAAAAGTACATAATGAACCTATGTTTATTTCACAACTAAAATTCAATAGTAATAGAAATAGAAAATTGTAATAGAAAATTTGTAATTGACATTAATTAACATTGTGGTATTCAATTGAGCTGTGTATTTTGTTAATTATATTAGAATGAATAAATAATAATAAGTAAAATCAGAAATACTGTATTAAACACAAGATTATGTCAACAAACTGAAGTGAACCTATCATTATTTCGGCCACTGTACAGGGTGTAAAAAAAGTAATGGTCATCCGTCCTAGGGGTGAATCTACACCTCTAGATCGGTGGACATTTGTAAGAGAAACTTGCCGCAAAATTGTTTATAACACAGAAAATTAATGTTAAAGTTTTTTTTTGCATCAACGCATTCTACTCATCGAGAAGAGGAAAAGTTTGAAAGGAGCCATATGTCACAAACACATAGTTATTGAGATATAAGCTATTAAAGTTTTTGCAAAATTTGATTGTATGGAATTATACGTATAGTCAAAAGCCTACTACTACAGTCCACACGTCTGTGTCGATGAGACAGAAGATGATCGTGTGCGTGCCACGAGACAGACGAAATTTAAAGGAGCCTAACGACGAATGCGCCTTTTTTCGTCTGTCTCGCGGCACGCACACGATCATCTTCTGTCTCATCGACACAGACGTGCGGACTGTAGTAGTAGGCTTTTGTCTATACGTATAATTCCACACAATCAAATTTTGCAAAAACTTTAACAGCTTATATCTCAATAACTATTTGTTTGTGACATATGGCTCCTTTCAAACTTTCCCTCTTCTCGATGAGTAGAATGCGTTGATGCAAAAAAAAACTTTAACACTAATTTTCTGTGTTATAAACAATTTTGCGGCAAGTTTCTCTTACAAATGTCCACCGATCCAGAGGTGTAGATTCACCCCTAGGACGGATGACCATTACTTTTTTTACACCCTGTACATACATAGATGCTTCATCGGTAGAAAATTTCTGTTACACAATTTTAACACGTGGACTGTTGAACAATTGCAGAGTAGAAACTTATTAGTAGACTGCGGATGTTTATGAAATTTTCAATTTTTGTAGACAGATTATAAGAATGCGGGACCAAATAAGATCCACATTTCATTGGTAATAATATTTGTAGGTCCAAAATAAATAAAAATCGTACTAAATTCTGTCGAATTTGATACTTCACCATATTCTGAAAATGTTTATAATTGTGCGATCTGTCAAGCAGAAGAATGAATGTTCTAAACAAACGACGAGGAGTAACGAAGTACTAGAATGGACATTAAAAATGAAATCGATAAATGTCAGAATCGCGTTAATGTAATTATTCAAATGAAGTGAATATATGACGTTCGCAAAAATATTCGCAGCTAAACGTCTACCGAAGAATTGAAACAATTTTGATGTTTGCAAATTTTCGATTCATAGAAATGTTTGCAATTTCAGACATCTTCAATAACAGAATTGTCAGTTGATTGCTTCGATAGCAATCTGTATAAATCCTGTATAAATTACTCACCTGTATAAATTAATCTACGACAAAGCACATTTGTCTAAAAACCGTCAGAAAATTCGTACCCTGTATACTGTTCCTTCATATATGGAACTCTGTTATGAAAACTTACAACGATGCTTTGAAATACAAATAAGAAGCAAGAAAAAACGATTTTCTATACCAGGAATCAGGGCCGGCAATCTGGGGGGTGCGGCGGATGCTATGCACCGGGGCCCCGCGATTGAGAGGGCCCCAACATGATCAAGAACTAAAATAATGTAATTTTTCTGAAGTAATTAATGTATTAGCAAAAACAAAATCACGTATTAAATAAACATGCATTAATAATATATGGTCGTGTTTGTAATTTTTTTTTACTTTACAAAAAGTTGGAGGACATCCAGTATGACCGACGGATGACCACAGTGCAGTGTAAATAGTGTTTTGTTAAAATTTTCGTTACGAGTAAGTAGGTATACTTTATCGCTTCATAACTTAATTTTGGACTGTACTACATATGTAATAAGTGCGTATATGTTTAATTATAAATCAAATAACCTGTTTAACGCTTACTTCTTACTGTTTATCGGACATAACCTCAAATTTTCAGGTGCCAATGAATGGTTCATTTGTTTGTATTGAAGTTTAATTAATTGGAACCTATGCCAATTACTAGATATACAGTTTTGGATTTTCTTTTAATATTCGAAAGATTAATGCTTTAAATCTTTAAAACAAATTAGGAATATGACTTTAATTCGTTGAAACAAGCCTTTTTATCAATTCTTGGCACTGCCAATCATTGTACATTGCAATGGACATTAGAGAGTTAATCGTTGTACTATTTATTTACCTACTTGTGCAAATCACTCATATTCTCATATGTGACGAGAATTTTATAGTCATTATTTGAAGCAGTTTGCATTTTTATTTGTTTTATCTGTTTCAGGAAATAGTCATGCCTCAAGTTAATCATGCTTGAAACTTCATCACGAAAAGGAATAAAGATTCCCGGTAAACTGATATTTGTATTAACTAGTCACGAATGGCTACAAAAAAAGTAAACGAAACTAGATGAGAAAGAAAAGAAAGAAATGGAAAGGGAATATCGAAAAAGAAGAAAAGAAGCCTAAAAAATCTAAAGAAAGTTTGTCCTTACAGAAGAAAATGAAAATTACAGGCTTGAAGACTGATAGAGATATCGAACTTAAAAATACTGATGATGAATACGATGACTTATCCTTAAACGAACGGATACACTAGAGTACGTTAAAGATACTGGACGCGGCGAAGTTTAAAAGAGGCAATAAAATTATTTAAATAAAAATGAATTTTTTAAAAATACCACCTTTTTAAAACGGACTAAAAAGTGTAAAATAATTTTTCCTAGCCCCATACAGATTCCTAACCCCGTACAGATAGTCCTGAAAATTTGTGATTGAGAATTTTTCATAGCTACGAAAATACTTGTAAGATTTGACACGAAAAACGTGGGGAGCAAGATAATATTGGGTTGGCAAATAAGTTCGTTCGGTTTTTGTGATTTATTCCACTGTAAAAAACCGAACGAACTTGTTTGCCAACCCAATACATAGTAAGGAGTGTAGAGAGTAGCTGCCGTTGAGAAAACTCGCACAATATAGTTCATATCATTTGCAGTGCAATAAAATTGTTAGTGATTTAGGTGAACTATTCATCCACCAATCGTCTATTGCATGTTTTCCAATATTTTTTTATTTTATTAAAAATTCTAGAGAACTCTCGAGAAATATAGTCTTACTTCTCATTTCTCGGGAAATGAAAAATGTTGAGAAATCAGGAACCGAGTATTACGGGTATTACTTATAGTCCATCCAACTCCACGTTTTTTACACCTAGTATAATTTTATCCTCAAACAGTAGCATTCTATCTTCTGACCGTTCAAAGTCACTCGAGCGACTATGCACTTCTTGTGACCCTCTTCGACACCAGACTGCAAAAACTTGAAGCTTAATCGTCGCTTTGTAAAGTCCGCGAGAGAAGAAACATCCTTGTGTCCGTGTGCTCTCTGGCGGGTATTGCGAATCGGGAACAACATGATTTGAAAATAAACTTGCTTTTTTTATCGCGGCGCAGGATCGATGAACACGAGTTGGAATGAGTCGTTCGATGGCCGACGTCCAGCGAATTCCGTTTTATTAACCAGAGTACACAAAGGATAACCCGGATCACCGTGAAGTGATCAAAAGTAATTGGAAGAACGTTTCCGATGAGAAATGGGGATTGGAGAAATAAAAGGGGTTGAAAGAGGGGGCCGTTGCTTCGATGATCAGCAACGGCTAAGCCAATGTCGCGAGGTCCGCGATCCTGTGATCGTTTTGTTCGTCGGAGCATAGGGAAAAAGAAACGAGAGCACTGTCCGTCAACGTGACGGAGAACAGCATTGACGAGCAGCCGTGCGAACAGCGGACGAAGTCACGCGACGCGATCCTGACGAGAACGAAACCGAAGTAAACGTAACTCGAACGTGAAAGCTGTGAATGAGGGACGATCGATCCGAGTCCAAGCTATAGAAAATGTGTGAGGATCCATCGTAAGAGATCCCTGGGATCGCCATTGCCCCCGTACATCGAAAAGCATTGCCTCGATTGCTCCCCGCAATTTACAACCCAAAAGTTTCAACGTCTACACTTCTTGGAAATAATATGGTTCGGACGCGTAGATAATTTATTAGATTGTAACGCGAGTAGCAGGAAAGTCTTGATATTTATATTGCAAATGACATCGTGTCGAAATCTAGAGAAATCATTTATTCCGAGGACACGCGAATCATTTATTAGATTGTAACGTGAGAAGCAGGAAAGTCTTGGTATTAACTTTGCATCGTGTCGGGTTCCAAAATATTGACCCTAAACCTACATAAATAATTAGCCTTCTCATCGCAATGGTGGGATCGTGGATTGTTAGGTTAAATTTGTCAGCGATAGTTCGAGAAAGTTGGAGAAAAGTTCGCGTACTCCGTTATGCAATTCGTTCGATCCCAAACCGAATTAGATCTTCATTAAAATCCATTTAATATTAAACTGCCCGGAATATTAAAATGTCTTGAGTAAGATATGCAGGTGCTTGTCAGAGTTAATGGCTTCCCGTCTGCTGTCCTATGAACTAGCAGAGTGCGATGCATTTCTTATGGTTGTGGCATTGAGATCGTTCCTAAATTGTGACATAATGCCAATGGACGAACTTCGAACATTTATCAATGGACTTCTTGTTGCTTTTGCAATTATTTTTCCAAATGCGTAGTTACTAGTTACTACAGATTGGACAGTGTGCCAACATTTTGTCGATGCTAAGATTTTCGTTCGTTTTGCATCGTCTTTGACTGAATCATAAACGTTCCCTAGCTAGCATATTATTTCTTTGGTGATTATGTTCTTCATTATCTTTTCGGGTTGAAATTGTCGAGAAGAAATAACGCAACGTGGTGATGCTATTGGGTCATACCACGAAAAATTGAAAACTTCCTTTAATATCTTTCGACAGTGTGAGATAATGAAACATGATCACAATCTACAGAAACATGGAAGAGTATAACAGGTAATTATGTTTTTGTGTTTCATTTTCGAAGGATATAAAAGGATTTGTCTACAAGAATGCAGATTTCCTTTAATATTTTTCGACAGGGTGACCCACATGATCACAACCTATAGCAGGGAGTTTCGAAGATGTCATTGTGTGTTTCGTGTTTAAGCGTCGAAGAATGCAGACGGAAATTCACATGATTCGCAGAAACACGATCCGTAGTATGTGATGGTGTGCGTGCGGGGGGTGATCGTACCGGGGATCGGTAAACGGCGACGCGTGTTACATACCGAGGGCATCAGCTGATCGGTGGACCTGACCCGAGTCACCTTGTTTCTGTAAATTAGTCTCTTGGCGAGCTTCTCCATCGGCTGGTTCCACTTCATGAAGCTCACGTACGCCAAATAGAACCCGAACAGCACGAGGGCTTCATACCAGTGAATGTAATTATCGCGGAAGAAGTAAATCAGGGTAAGCAGGCTGGCGCTGTAAAAGGTGCAATCGCGGAACAGGGGCCACCATGTGAGGGACAGTACCGTACGCGAGAATATAGCGCACATGCCGATCACGAACAGGATATTGAAGACGGCGGATCCGACGATGGTGCCGATACCGACATCGTCGAACGACACGAACACGCCGATGATCGATGTGAACAGTTCCGGGGCCGAGCCGCCGGCCGCCATGAACGTGGCGCCGGCCACGTCGTCCGCGATCTCCAGTTTTTCGATGATCACGTCCAACGACGGCACAAAAAACTCGTCACAGACGATCGCCAGCGCAACGAACATGTACACAACGCCCATCACATGCAGGATCACGGCGCCGCGACGCCTCTCTTCGATGGTGAACAGATCCACCGGGAAGAGGGGCGCTTTCTCCTCGGTCATGTTGTCGCCGACCTTCTGGTGATGATGATGGTGGATGGTAGCGTTGTAACCGTCGTCCTCATTGTGGTCTGTCTCGCCGGACATCACCGAGCCGTTGGGCCCGTTGACCACTGACCAAGGCGTAGCTGTTGAGCTGGTGCCCTGAAGGATGACAGGGTTGTTCGGGGACGGCCTGTGTCCTGCGGAGCCGGCGGGGCCCATCGTCAGGGCCAGCAGGGCTGAGACCAGTACCGCGGCTCCCAGCCGCCTCCTTCTCCTCCAGCATGTACCCCGTTCGCCACCGACCACGATCATCGTCGTCGTCGTCGGTGTTGCTGGTGCTTGTGTATCGCACCTTCGAGGACGTTCGCCGTCGTTAGCGAGTCCTCTGTTCTCCTCCACCTCCTTCTCCTCCTTCGTCTTCTTCTTCTTCGTCCTCCTCCACCTCCACCTCCTCCCCCTCCTCCCCCTCCTCCTCCTCCTCCGATTCCTCTCTGGCCTCCGTCGCCGTTTCCTCCTTTTCCTCCACCACCACCACCACCACCGCCTCCTCCTCCTCCACCTCCTTCTGCGTGTCGTATCGTGTCGCGGCGCCGAGGGTGTACGCCAGCAGAGGTACCCTACTAAGGCTGGGTCATGTTGGAACACCGAGGAGCTGCTCTCGCATGCTCGTCCACCTTCGATGGTTCCCTCCGACGAGTGGACCTACCTTTATGCCGCTTTTCTTTCCCCCCTATTATTCCGAACCCTTCTTCTTACTCCTTCACCTCCTCCTCTCCTTCGTCGTCGTGTATATACACTACCCTACCCGACACACTCTGAACGACTCTCTGGATTCACGGGGTTCTTCTCCGCCTCGACTCTTCCCATTCCCTCCTCCCACTCTATTCTCTACTTCCTTCTTTGTCCTCCTCTGATTTTATTACACACTAGCCGATAAACCTCTATCAGGAGTCCACCACGTCTCGTCCTCGAGCGTTGTCCTTGCGCAGTCTCTGTGTCTATTTTCTCTCCTGTCCGCCACGGTTCCACTCCAATTGGAACTGGATCCACAACAATTTCACTGTTTCGAAACGACACTTCCGGAAAACCCGAATGTAAAATTGCAAACAACAACGGTTCCTGCCGCGCAACTACGGTCTCTAACTACCGACGATCGTCAACGTTCCGTTCGCGACACCGTTCGCGATCTTTGTCGGTCGTGTTTCACTGTTCGCAGCCGCGTGAGACAATCTCGTGTAACCGCCGCGTTCCTCAACTTCACGGCGGTGTCATGCACACAGTTCTGGTCCTCGTCCTCGTCGTCGTCGTCGTCGTCGTCGTCGTCGTCGTCGTCGTCGTCGTCGTCGTCGTCGTCGTCGTCGTCGCTAGGATGCGGTGGATGGTGCATATAACCGTAGATGGATATACAGGAGCAGCAGAACGGCGCCCCCGCCGCGATGCCCGCCCGCTGCACACTGAAACCAGTGATGCCAAAATCGTGGTATCTCGCTACTAAGCCATACCCCCACTATAGCCTACTTTTGCCCCTACGTTCCTTTCCCAACGCGCCCGCGCGCTACACTCACCAGCGTATCTCTACTATATCCGTGTGCGCTACTAGTGCGCTTGCGTCGGCCACAATCCATTTTAAGCACTTTCCATGTTGTATTGCTTTACGGAAACGAAACTGAAATTCGGCTGTCGAACCGTCGAGCGTATGAATCTGGTACTAGCCTTCGAGACCCCGTGCAGCGATTTTTATTTTTATTTTTCGTTACTTTTTTAATTACATTTTTTAACCTTCCAAAAAGTTAAAAATGTAAAAACTATGTTAAAAATACGTATTCATTTAAAATAGAAACGTTTTATTACTGTAAAAATTGCATTAGAAAGTATTTTTTAGTTTATGAAACAATTTGTAGATTTATTAGCTGTCAAACAAATAATAATATAAATTGTATAATATAAATTGATTTTATTAGCATACAAACAAGTTTATTTGATCTTCTGTCTTCCCATAATAAAAAAGTACGGTCAAAAGTGTAATTACAATAGAATTTCATAAAATATTGAGGTTATTGCAAACTCATCTTTTTCGCAATGATGCTCTAATTTCATTGCTTCTCTCGAATGTCCATTTCCTTCCGAGACAGTGGCGTTTCTATGTGTAAATAAAAAATGTTGATATAAAATGTATGTATAAAATGTGGTGGACTTTATTTTTCGACCATGAAATTTTGGTCCTGTGTACCAGAATTGTGACAAATGTTGAGACAATGATCTGGAGAAAATTTGGGGCCGATTGGATCATGGGTAAATGAGGCGCAGCAAATTTGAAGCGCACACGGATATAGTAGAGCTACGCTGGTGAGTGTAGCGCGCGGGTGCGTTGGGAAAGGAACGTAGGGGCAATAGTAGGCTACAGTGGGGGTGAGGTTTGGTACCACGGTACCTCGATTCTGGCACCACTGACTGGAAAAACCCTGTTCCGTTCCACTTACTCTCCTCTCCCTCTCACTCCTCTATGCCTGCTTTCTCCGTTACTTCCCCGTCTTTCTTCCCCACTCCCCACCGTGTTTCTCTTCGACCCCCTGTCGTGTGATCTCTTCCATTCCACGCGGTGACACGCACACCCTCTCTTTTCGATTCCTCCTTCCCTCCAACGTTTGTTCCTCGCATCAGCTTCTTCCGATTTCTTCACCGACATTGGGTGTCCTCTGTCCTGCTCCTCCTGTTTCTTCTCCACTTCGTCCTCCCCCCGGCCCCACGCTATTCGTTCCGTTCCTTTTCATCGTGAGGCACCCTCTCGCTTCACCCTCGAACAACGTCGTCGTCTTTCTTTCACCCTCAAACCGAACGACGACAGGATAGCGTCACTGGTGCCATCTCGTTCTAAACCCCACGTACTCCACACCCTGACCAACCCTCTCTCTCTCTCACCCCTCCCGAGCTTATCCCTCTTCTTCGACAAGACGGCCCCTCGCCTTTTCAAGCCCCCGAGTCAATTTCTCTCTTTCCCGCGACTCGACCATCTCTTTTCTCCGACAAGTCTCTTGTCTCTTTCCAGCTCTCCTCGCTCCTTCCAACATTGCCACCCTGACCCCCTTTCACCGCCACCGACCAACAAGCAGCCACCCTCCCTATCTCCCGTTTCGCTCCATGACAAGCGACACCCTACTTTCCTCTTCGCCCCGCTCGCAAAATTCCGCCCCACCCTGACAGTCACCTGGACACCTGGTGGTGGCACACCGTTGGAGGTGGTAGCAGAAACTGCACACCAAAAGACCAACCAACCAATGTGTGCAAGCTTCCTGGAGAGGATAAAGCTGTGTGAGTGATGGAGAGCACGCGGCTGCGCAACCCTCGCCGGGACTCCCGCTCGATATCGCAGAGCCGACTCTACGACTCAGCGTTACGAATCCGACATATACCGGGTGATCGGGATGTCTGATCGTTTCCACTTATCGAACAGTCACCGTGGACTCGCGATGGACCATCGGCCCTTTAAGGTCGCTGCCCACTAGGACGCACCTCGGCCGACCTGCAACGCCGCGCCGTCTCCGTTTTGGGTTTCTTCTGTGTATTTCAATGGGAGTGCGCCTACTATACCTGCAACTGCACAGCACCAGCGAGCCTACGTGTCGCCCCGGAAAAAGTGCGCCCACTAAACCGCACCGCGGACTGACCGCGCTGCCGCATCTCGCCGTTTTGGGTTTCTTCTGTGTATTTCAATGAGAGTGCGCCCACTGTACCTGAAACGGCACAGCACCAGCGAGCCTCCTCAATGCCTCCACAGAAGGGACATTCTCGGCGAGAATGTTCTGCGCATCAGCACTTTTATGGTCAAGAAAACTTTCTGTTGCACCGTTATTTCAAGGTTTAATGTTATATTGTCATAGCTCGTTGAATTCGTCTCGATACCAGTTAGAATATTATGAAATAAAAAATATATGTTAATATTTAAAAAATTGAGGTAACCTTCAGTTTTTTATTAAAAAAATTTACTTTTAATTTTTGATTTCGAGATTTGTACAAAAGTGAATACTGATCAACTTTTGTTGGACACATTTTTGTCAGATTATCAGATGTATATGAAAAATCGCGTTAGCAATGCTCACTTGTGGTGATATAACTTAAACATACTGCCAATTTTATGATAATTGTTATCCAGACACCATAAACAATAGTCTTTATTAATTTAATAAAAAATATCATTTGCAAAAAGTTCGTATCTTATCACAAGGAATGCAGTAATCGTTGACTTTCATAAAAATTATTCGGGAAATCTAGTCTATTAAAAATATTAATTTGCATATGTTCTAGTTACAAATAATCATTATCGATGATAATCTGACTTGGACCTTATCGATGATAATTTGACTTAGACCTAACCTGACTCTCGCATGATCAGTAGCACAAATAAATTTCTGTCCTCGACAATGCGGTTACTAATACTAATAGCCAAAAATTATTTCCATCATCGATAACGGTTCCTTATGACCAAAAAGAACTGTTGTCGTTTATAATGGATATTTTTCAGTCAAAGATAGTCTATCATCGATAATGATTATTTTTAAGTAGAACATATGCAAATTAATATTTTTAATAAATTAAATTTCCTGAATAATTTCTATGAAAGTCAACGATTACTGCATTCCTTGTGATAAAATATAAACTTTTAACAAATTATTTTTTTTTTTTTATTAAATTAAAAATAAGTATTGTTTATGGTGCCTGAATAACAATTATCACAAAATTGGCAGTATATTTTAAGTTATGTGAATACAATTTCTTTTATAAGTATTTAAAATTTGAAAATTAGTATAACTAAAATCGTCATTAACTGACAAATATATATATATATGGGCACGCAGTGGCTCAGTGGGTAGAACGCGTGCCGACGGACTCCGTGGTCGCGAGTTCGATCCCCGACGCCGGCACCTCTGGAATACTCCATGTGCTCTGTAGACTGTGGTGCCCAAGGTGGTTCGGAACCCACCTTATAAAAACTGTAGGTCCCGTCGTGAAATAATTCCGAAAAGGAGTTCAAAAAGCGACGTTAAATAACAAATAAAAAAACTAGAGGGCTATTGTTGCTCGCTCGCTTTGCGACCTCGCGGGCAGGACTGCTCTTGCGAGACTGTTAGTGGTATGCATGGCTAGTAGGGCCCACAGCTATTTTGTGTGTGACTCTCCACGAGCCACACAAAGAACTTCCCGATTCGTTAGTTGCTGTATATTATTATTATTACTATTTATTAAGTGTACGTTTTAAGAAGATTATACGTTTTCAAGGAAATTCAATAGTTTTCTACTTATCAAAATGTTTGCTATATGGCGTCGCATTAAACCAATATCGTATGCTCGTTGCTCGCTTGGTTCCTTGTTATAGCATACTAATGTTGCAAAATAAATTGTCTTAATTAGTTTTTCGCAAACGATACAACTCATCATTATCCGGGTTTGCAGTATTGATCTTGGTTTTCTTCGATACTATTAATTTAAATTTTCTCAAAATATATAAACCGCTCAATCTTGAAACTCTGCTCAGTGCTACATACAACATTTGTAATGTTCGCATTTCTGATGTTTTAAAATCCATACATACTTTCTCGTATGTTTGTCCCCGACTTTTATGAATCGTAATCGCTTCAGCAGGAACCACTGGAAATTGACTACGTGTGATTTGTTATTTTTCTTCACTCGAAATATTTACTTGATTCGATATTTTTTTATTATTGGTGTTAAATTTTGATTTATATTTGCATTTTTCATATAATCACGATAACGAGTTCTTACTTTCACTCCTACTATGGCCAATTGAAAATCTAACCACAATATAGACGGAATTTTAGTATTTTCTTGAAAAGTAATAAATTTTAATATTCCGCATGCTCCATTAACCAATCCGTCTTCAACATCAATGTCATTAATTATCATATATTTTATATCAATTTTCAATTTAATCTCAGTTAACAATTCTTTTTGAACTGATTGTTTATTTAAAGATTGTAATATAAATGTTTTTGTACTTTCATCGATATTCTTTGAAAATGTATTTCTGGCGATGATTAACTCACTCTTGCATTGGAATAATTTTCGATTATTGTAAGCGGTTACATTAGCATTAGTTGCATAATTGGAAAAAAAATTTTTTTTAATTAAAAAAAACAAGAAAAATTTTTTTTTTAATTATATAAAAAAAATTTTTTTTAAATATGTCTAAATATATATATAGTTACGTTTACTTCTTCGGTGGATACGCCTTTCGTATAAATTGCAATGTTTAATCAACTCCTTTCGAAAAAAACTAAAAAACTACTTGACCAAAATGGACCAAAATCTAATCAGCTCTAAGTTACAGCGGGGCACATCGATTGCATCATTCATCATTCTGATCGCGTTGTTACTTTTTCTGAAAACGTTAACGAAAAATTTGATTACATAGAAACGGCCATACGCGCGCGCACACACACACACACACACACACACACACACACACACACACACACACACACACACACACACACACACACACACACACACACACACACACACACACACACACACACGCACGCACGCACGCACGCACACACACACACACACACACACACACACACACACACACACACACACACACACACACACACACACACACACACACACACACACACACACACATACGAACATTTTGCTGAAAATAGTCTAAAATGACTGCAATGACCATGAAACGTGAAGATCTGCTAAAAAATCGATTTTCGATTTTCGGGGTAATTACAATAACTTCCCTATAAAATCGGGAAGTTAAAAAAAAAAACTGACAAATATACGAAATCAATTCTAAATCAATTCGAAATCAATACGAACCAATTCTAGTGTTTGCGATCTTCATTTTAGTCGTTTTTACGAATCGTTAAGATCGTCTTACGTTACCGTACGAACAGCACATCCAGCAACCGGCAAAACATTCTCGACGAGAATGTCCCTTCTGTCGATGGAAAATTGCGGGAAAAAAACATAAGATACGAAAAACGTGAGAATTTATTACACAACCCAATAGTTACAAATAATCATTATCGATGATAGACATTATCTCTGACTGGTAAACAACCATTATAAATGACAATAATTCTTTTTGGTCATAAGGAGCCGTTATCAATAGATGGAAATCATTTTTGACTATTAGTAGTAGTAACCATTGTCGAGGACAGAAATTTTATTGGGCTACTAATTATGCGAGAGTCAGAATAGATCCAAGTCAAAATCATGTTTGTGGATATATCCGAAATAGCACATTGATGTGGAAAACAACAGAAAGGACTCGCGCGAGCTTCGAAAATTTTCTTTTCGTCCCTCTAATAAAATCGTAGTCATTACAGTAAAATAAGAAGCGATTGTGTAGGCAGTGCTAAGTGCTAATGCTCGCCACTCGAAAGTAACTGCGCCCAAATCCCGGTAATCCGCAATAACCAAATCATTTCAGCGTGTCTTTAGAATACATTGACTATCGCCAGACAACTCCGAAAAAGTCCACGATGTCCCCGAGTCAAAAAGCAATAAAAACTCGACCGTACGCCCCAACATTATTACCATCGTCGGACTCGCACGCGGACCGCCTACCTTTTTTTTTTTTTTCGTGTGAAAATGCATTACGCATACCTCGGCATCCTGGGGGATAACCGAGGTTATGTGGGACTCTCCTCGGGTGGGGGTCGACTCGCAAGCGACTCGATCCCCTCCCGAGGCCTACCGCACTAAAAACACACGCCCTCCTAAGCTACAGGGGAAGTGCCTGGATCACGCGAGTATTCAACAGGTCACTTCCCATCATTACAATCATCCCGCGAGGGAGGGGTTAACCTCCCCCGCACCCTAATCTAATCGGACCCCGGGCGGAGGGACCCGCCCGGTGTCCCCGTCCCTGGAGCCTTCGAATTGAGCTTCCCGAGCCCCAGCTCGGTCCACCCACAGCTCCCGGTGCCCTCGTGCCCTGCTCGGAGCGGGGAACCCAAAGGTCCCCGCTCCAGCCAGGGCAAGAGGGTGCCGACACCGGTAAGGGAAGGTCGTCGGAGGCGCATCCGAAACGCCCCGACCCTCCCCACCCCACCCCCCACGCTACCCCAGAGCTCGGCTCCGGGATGGCCGGCGACAAGAACCTAAGGGAGCCGGACCATCCCGGGAGAAGTTAAACTTCTCCCTAGGGCCGGGGTCAGCTTAATCCCCGGCTCCTCTCCTCAACCTCCCCCGTTCCAGAACGGGGGGATATCCTCTGACGCGAGGGTGGAAACCTTCCTCGCGCCCTCCCCCCAGACACCGCTCCCCGACGGGGCACAAGTTGACGCGGGTGCCCAGAAACCCCCACGTCAATCCCCTCCTCACTGTTCCCCCCTGGGGACATGGTCGGGCGCGAGGTGGCCCACTCCGCGCCGCCGATACAATTCCAGCTCCTCTGCCACGACGAGGAGCACGACGACGCGAGGGTCGACCTCGCGCCCACCTCCTTCTCGCCGAGTTCGGGTCCACCTCCCGAACTCGCTCAGCAACCTCCTTCCGCGACATGACCTCCTCGCAGGAAGAGGTCACCGCTCTCCACAACCTCTCGCTCTCGATCATACGGTCGAATACGACCGGGACCGAGAAGTCCCACCCGGACCGCCTACCTGCGTATAGCAAACTGGTGCCCTACCGTCGAACCTATAGAGGTGTCTTGTAAAGGTGTGCGAGAACCCGAAATATCGGGAACCCGATGGTCGGGACGAGTCGGGACGGGTCGGGTTCCCGAAAATTTCGAGATTCCCGAAGAAATAGGGTTCCCGAAAATTTCGAGAATGTGACATAAGACACTCTTGAAAAGAATTCGTGATGGACAACATTCTTTCAATCTCGAAAACATCTAGAATTAAAAATCCGAAACTATGAATGTATTCATTAAAACGAATATAAATGATTACTGGGTTCTTGAAGTTTTCGGGAATCCCGATAAATTCAAGAATCCCGATTTTTTCGGGAATCCCGATAAATTCGAGAATCTCGAAATTTTCGGGTATCCGTCCCCATCCCGAAAAAATTTCGTGTTCCCATCCCGACCCGATATTTCGGGTTCTCGCACACCTCTAGTGTCTTGGCACCTAGCTGCTATGATCTGGGTTACAAGATGCGTCAACAAATTTAAATAAAAATATCTGAAGTTTAAGTCTAAAGCACGACATATTCGAGTGTGCCGAAACGCGGTTTCCAGACCACAAAATATGACAGTAATTACTCTGTCCAACACAATCAATCTTTTTTCATGTTCCACAATTACTGTTGATCAATCTGCCCTTAATTATCCCCCGAGACGCACAGTTTTTGAGAAACATGATTTTAAAACTAGAGGGCTATTGTTGCTCGTTCGCTTCGCTCGCTCGCGAGTAGGGTTGTTTTCGCTCGCTCGCTCGCGAGTAGGGTTGTTTTCGCTCGTTCGCTCGCGAGTAGGGTTGTTTTCGCTCGCTCGCTTCGCGAGCTCGAGGGTGGGACTGCTCTTACGAGAGGGTTAATGATACGCATGGCTAGTAGGGCCTACTGCTATTAATGTTTTTCATTTGGTGTGTGACTCTCGAAGAATCACACAAAGAACTTCCCGATTCGTTACTCCTTCGCCAACATCGCCAACATCGTTTTTTTTTGTACTTTCATCGATATTCTCCCAAAATGTATTCTTGGGAGTAGAGATGATAAATTCACTCTTGCATTGGAATAACTTTTGATTATACCAGGCGGTAACATTAGCATCAGTTAAAAAAAAAAGTTTTTTTAAACCTAAAAAAAAAATGAAGAAAAAAATTTTTGATGTATTTGCGTTTGGTTCTTTGGTGGAAAATTTTCGTCCTCCTTTATAAATTGCATTGTAAATATTGGAATATGGGTATATAATAAATCACTCACGATCGAATATTAAATAGAATTTATTCTATTAAATATATAAGAAGACACGTTGTGAGGCACGTCTTTACAAATTGACAGATATAACAGAAGTGAGGATCGCTACAGGAAATAACAGATGTCGATCTAATTAACAGATAAAAGTTGAGGGTTTCATGTCGCAGACAGCATTGATAAAATATTCATTTATAAGGTGTTCGAGAGTCAAACAAACTGAATTTACCTACTAAATAAGAGTAGATTATTTTTGTCAATTTATAAATTCCAACACGCTCCCTCAAAAATAAATCTATTATTTAGTTAAGACATGCCTTCCTTGTGCTTCGTCTGGGGCTAATTACAAATGGTCCAACATTTGTTGCATAGGATTAGGAAAAACCCAGAAAAACCTAATCAGACCAGTATATATACACACATGTATATATAACGCATATAAAAAAAAAATAATTAGAATTACTTGCATACAAAAAGATATCAATATTAATACAATTAATCTATTATTGCAAATCCAGTCCATTTCTCAGTTCTAGGAATCTGGCTGCTGGTAACGGCTTGGTCAAAATATCGGCCAGCTGACTACCTGTAGGCATATGTAACAATTTAATTATGCCCTTTTCAACCTGTTCTCTAGAAAAATGGTACTTTATATCTATGTGTTTTGATCTTTTATGATTCGTTGGGTTGTTAGCAATACTAATGCAGCCATTGTTATCCTCATAGATTACAATTGCCTGCAGAACATCTATATTTAAACTCTTTGCCAAAGACCTCAACCAAAGAGCTTCTCTAACAGCTTCATAAAGAGCCATATATTCAGCTTCTGTAGATGAAGCTGCTACAGATGCTTGCCGTTTTGTGTTCCAGCATATTGTGCATCTTTCAAATAATTTAAACAGATATCCTGTTGTACTTCTTCTATCATTTAAATCATTGCCTCCCCAATCTGAATCAACGTAGCCGCTCAGAAGGTTAATATAATTTCCTCTTTCGTAAACTAATTTAATATTTTGCGAACCCTTCAAATATCTAAGTACTCTTTTCAAGCACTGCCAAAGTTCTTTGTTATTTTTATTCAGATATCTGCTTAAAATATTAACAACTGTGCTTAAATCAGGCCGCGTACATAACATCACATACATCAAACATCCGACAAGATTTCGGCAAGGAGCATCATACTCTTCAGCGGAATTCAATGCCATGTAATCTAATTTATATTCAATAGGTGTATTAATAGGGTTACAATCTGACATATTGAATTTATGCAAAATAGTTTTAATATATACACTTTGATCCATGCTTATCTTATTTGTATTTCTTTCAATCTTTATACCTAAGAAAAGTTTTATTTCGTTTAAATCTGTCATGCAGAATTTTATCTTTAGGTAATTCTTAAAACTAGTCATTGTGTCGATTTTTGCAGTTGCAATCACTAAATCATCTACATACAATACAATATATATATTTTCCGATACATCTCCTTTGTCTAAAATATAAATGCATCTATCAACCGGTGAATTTTTAAAACCTTTCTCTATAAGAGCTTGTTCAAACGTTTCAAACCAGCATCTAGCTGCTTGCTTTAATCCATACAACGATTTATTCAATCTACACACATGATTATTATCACAATTAACTCCCTCAGGAACTTTCATGTATATCTCTTCTTTTAACGTTCCATTTAGAAAAGCAGTTTTGACATCCATATGATGGATTAACAAGTTAAACTGGTTTGAAAAAGCTAATATAAATCTAAAGCTTGGAATTCTAGCAACCGGTGCAAAAGTTTCATAGTAATCTTCTAAATATTGTTGACTATACCCTCGAGCAACCAGCCGAGCCTTATATCTCAGTGGGTTTCCAAACTCATCATTTTTGATTGTGAACACCCATTTACAGTCAACAATATTTTTATGCTCAGGCCTTGAGACCAAAGTCCATGTATTATTTGACAAAAGCGAATTGATCTCTTCTTTAACAGCCTGTTGCCACTGAATTTTATCATTCATATTTTCAATGTCTTTATATGATGTAGGGATTTTATAAACAATCGATTGAGCAGATAAAAGATAATCGTCCAATATATTATCTTCATTGTATGAAACACTTGGTCGACTTTTAATTCGATCGCTTCTTCTTAACTCAGAAGGTACTTGTCTTTTTAAATTATTATTGTGTGAATCTGAAATATTATTGTGTGAATCTGCTTCAACTACAGATTTATTAAGTTCACGACTTAATTTGCCATTTTCAATAACAGTTTTTAATTGTGGAGATTTATCTGATTTAGTACTATCAGATTTAAAATTATCTACTGATTTTGACTGCACGTCAGATGCATCAGTTTCAGGCTGTACCATTACAGGCCTCGATATCAAAAAATTAGTTTCATCAACTATTACATCTCTCATAATAACAAACTTAGCAGTTTCCACATTCCACACTTTATAGCCATTCGGTTCGTAACCAACTAGAATTCCTTTCGAAGATTTTTCTTCGAATTTTGATTGTCTAATTTTATTATGTATATATACTGTTGAACCGAACACTTTCAAATACTTTAATTGTGGCTTTTTGCTATGCCACATTTCATATGGTGTTTTTGATTGTTTCAAAGCTTTTGTCGGAGTTAAATTAATTAAAAATGTAGCGGTAAGAACAGTTTCTCCCCAGAAAACTTTATACAGACTAGCTCCAGCAATTAAAGTCCGAGCCTTTTCTGTTATCGTTCTTACCATACGTTCTGATACACCATTTAACTGTGGGGTTCGTGGAACTGTTAAGTGGTATGTAATGCCGTTTTCAACACAATAATCTTTCATTTCATTTGACAAATATTCCCGGCCATTATCACAATATAAGTTTACTAATTTTGAATTAAAATGAGCTTCGCTCTTTGCAACATAATCTTTAAACATTGAAAATACGTCTGATTTATGTGACATCAAATATGTTACACAATAGTGGGTATATTCGTCAACAAACAGTAGAAAATAATTTTTTTCATTAATTGTAGTAGGAGTGATTGGACCACAAATATCAGAGTGCACAATGAATAACGGTCGTTTTACATAATTCTTATCTTTCGAGTTTCGAAATGGTAACCGCGCTTGTTTACCATTTATACAAGCTTCGCAAAGATTGTCATTAACCATAACATTCTCTACTCGATTTATATCTGCAAACATCTTTCTATTCTTCAATTCTAAGAATTTTGACTTTCCAATATGGCCTAAACGCTGATGCCATAATTCATAATGATCTTTTATCATTCTAGAGACATGAACAGTAGAATAAACATTTATTAAAAATTCTATGCCAGTTAAATTGTTTAAAGGCTTACCTGACATTATGACGTTTTCATTTTTACTTATCTTAACGCCTTCCTCATTAAAAATAGCTGTCATGCCTGCCTGCTGGATCCTTCGAACGGACAGTAAATTATACGGTACATCTGGACAGTAGTATACATTGTCCACAGTTCCCTGGATGCCCAAGTTAGTAGTAACATTCAGCGTTCCTTGTTTTGTCGCTGCAATGTATGTCCCATTTTTCGCCACAGAAATTCGTACTGGCGTTTGCAGCACATTAAAATTCCGGGTCAGATCTTCCCTGTTGATCAGATGATCCGATGCCCCCGAATCCAAGATAAAGATGATTTTATTTGTCCCCTGCATTTCTGATTCATAATCTCCCACCATGAATGCGAAACTTGACACAGGCGTTGATGAACTTGTCGAAGGTTGAGTCATATGAACTGTTTGCACAGTTTTATTCGGTTCAGTCCTCTGTTGCTGGTTGTTTCTTTTGTAATAAATACAATCCGGTTTGATATGTCCTTTTCTGCCACAATGGTAACATTTTACTTCTCGTTTTCTATTTGTCTTATTATATCTTTTAAATTTCTGTTGTGGTTTTGAGAAATTGAATTCTCGTTTCCTTCCTTTAAATTCAGCATGAAGCACCTTTAGGCTGGTATCACGGGTTTCACTCGTCAATTTGACCTCATGATCCAAAAGTCTCGTCTTGACAAATGCAAGTGTCAAACTGTCTTCTGATAATGTTTCAATCGCAGTTATTACACCATCATAAGACGCTGGCAATGTTAACAACAGGTGTGACACTTTATCAGCTTCTTCCATTTTTGCACCCGCGCCTATTAATTCTGAAATTATCTCATCGAAGACTGTAAAATGTTTTAATAGCGACACATTATTTTGGAATTTTAGAGTTAATAATTTTTTTCGTAATGCTAACTGCGTAGCAACACTCTTTCGCTCATACATAGCATCCAAACTGCATAACACTTCTTTAGCACTATTATTTGTCTTTACTAAAGTAAGTAATGAGTCCGATAAATATTCTATAATAACATTTTTGGCAAGATTTTCTGCCCGAATCCATTCCGTCGTTAACCTTTGCGGAGTGTTGTCATCAATCACTTTTATTGCATCCAGCTCGGTTAACAAGCCACGAATTCTAAACTTCCATGTACTATATTTTTCACCGTCGAAAGGTTTGATATTCCTTTTCTTATCCATTGTCACAATATTTAACACACAGCAAACTGCCTCTATTTAACACACGGCAAACTGCCTCACAACGCAATTTTTCAGAAAAAAAAAAAAAAAATTTAACACACAACGTAACTAGATCGTAATACAGCATGCAACGTGTTCTGGGCCCATAACCTATTGGAATATGGGTATATAATAAATCACTCACGATCGAATATTAAATAGAATTTATTCTATTAAATATATAAGAAGACACGTTGTGAGGCACGTCTTTACAAATTGACAGATATAACAGAAGTGAGGATCGCTACAGGAAATAACAGATGTCGATCTAATTAACAGATAAAAGTTGAGGGTTTCATGTCGCAGACAGCATTGATAAAATATTCATTTATAAGGTGTTCGAGAGTCAAACAAACTGAATTTACCTACTAAATAAGAGTAGATTATTTTTGTCAATTTATAAATTCCAACAGTAAAATCTACTCTTTTCAAAAAAAACTAAAAATCTAAAAAACTACTTCACCAATATGGACCATAATCTAATCAGCTCTAAGTTACGACGGGGCACATCGATTGCATCATTCATCATTCTGATCGCGTTGTTACTTTTTCAGAAAACGTTAACGAAAAATTTGATACCATAGAAACAGACATACGCACACACACACACACATACGAACATTTTGATAAAAATAGTCTAAAATGACTCCAATGACCATGAAACGTGAAGATCTGCTAAAAAATCGATTTTCGATTTTCGGGGTAATTACAATAACTTCCCTATAAAATCGCGAAGTTAAAAAAACGTATTTGTCACTTTAAACAAATATTGTGATGTCATTAAAAAACAAAAGATATTGAAGATATTGAATTATTCTTTAGAGCAAAAGATTCTATAGACTTTCCTGAATACAGTGATATTCAATATCAATACATTATGAATGTTTAAACATGTTTAAACAATCGTAAAAGATGGAGAGACACCACTTTTGCACCAATTTTTGAGGATATTTTTCAGTTTATGTTAAAATAATTATTTAAATAAAAATAAATTTATAAAAAATATCACGTTTTTAAAACGGACTAAAAAGTATAAAATAAAACTTTTAAAAACGCCACGTTTAAAAACGGACTAAAAAGTATAAAATATTTTTTTCTAGCCCCATACAGATTCCTAACCCCGTACAGATAGTCCTGAATATTTGTGATTGTGAATTTTGAATAGCTATGAAAATACTTGTAAGATTTAAAACGAAAAACGTGGGGCGCAAGATAATACATAGTAAGGAGTGTAGAGAGTAGCTGCCGTTGATGTGAAACTAACACAGTTCATATCATTTGTAGTGCAATCAAATTTTTAGTGATTTAGGTGTTCATGCATCAATTACCTATTGCATGCACCCCACGTTTTTCGTTTTAAATCTTACAAGTATTTTCATAGCTATTCAAAATTCACAATCACAAATTTTCAGGACTATCTGTACGGGGTTAGGAATCTGTATGGGGTTAGAAAAAATTATTTTATACTTTTTAGTACGTTTTAAAAACGTGTTATTTTTTAAAAATTTATTTTTATTTAAATAATTATTTTCTGCTTTTTACCCTTATACAGGGTGTTTACCTACAGGTGGGAGAAAATTTAAGGGGTAGTTCTCAACGATAATCTAAGACGAAAATGAAGAATAAAAAAATTGCGATTTCGGCTTCGTTATTTAGTTATTAACAATTAAAAATCCGCCTAAAATGCTGCAACACTTCTAACAAAAGTGTACGTTGCGTACGTCACACAGGCGCGCGACAGTCTCGTATCAAGTGACAAACGCATGCATACCTTGGTTCTCATTTGGGGCCCCAGCGACGTGAAAATGTTTAAAAAATCGTTGGACGACATTGAACCTACCTACCCGTTAAAATCCACAAGGGCATTTCTAATATCCGCCCTATGGAATTATCGAGTAGAGGGGGTCAATGCCCTTTCACTTTTAAATTCTTCTCACACATATCCACAAATCCTTATTCTGCACTATAATTGTTCATAACACCGTATTTAATATACTGGAATAAACGCTCTAGCACTATTTACGATATCATACACACGGGCAGGACCCGCTAGATAGCCTTACTGATGAGTCCTCTAGCGGGTCTAGGACGAAACACCACCATCTTTCTTTTTCTCTTATAGAAAACATTCTATAGCAAACGTGTCTTTCAACGTAAATGATTCACATCCGAATCGAACGTTTGATAAATGTCTACAAAAATTGCTATCCTTGTGTATTATATGATCGAACCTAATGCGCCGCAAACATAACCCTAAAATACGAGAAAGTATGTTTGGATTTTAAAACATCAGAAATACGAACTTTACAAATGTTTATGTAGCACTGAGCAGAGTTTCAAAATTGAGCGGTTTATATATTTTAAGAAAATTTAAATTAATAGTATCGAAGAAAACCAAGATCAATACTGCAAACCCGGATAATGATGAGTTGTATCGTTTGCGAAAAACTAATTAAGACAATTTATTTTGTAACATTAGTATGCTATAACAAGGAACCAAGCGAGCAACGAGCATACGATATTGGTTTAATGCGACGCCATATAGCAAACATTTTGATAAGTAGAAAACTATTGAATCGGGAAGTTCTTTGTGTGGCTCGTGGAGAGTCATACACCAAATAAAAAACATTAAAAGCAGTAGGCCCTACTAGCCATACGTATCACTAACCCTCTCGCAAGAGCAGTCCTACCCGCGAGCTCGCGAAGCGAGCGAGCAACAATAGCTCTCTAGTTTATTTTTTAGATTCAACTGTTTCAGTATCGAAACTATATCTAAAACTATATTAAAGACTGTATATATGTTAAATCTAATTTCTTGACCTAACACAAAATTTGAATCGGTTTCAAGAAGCGTGATCTATAATTTTATTCCACCAAGTTCAATTTTCTTAAAATTTCCTTTATATTAAAAATCGAGTGCTAAATTGATAATACTTTATCTATAAAAAATTACATACAATTCAAAAATTTTTTTCAAAAATTTTTTTTCCGATTAAAATTACCATAAACTTAAAGTTTGAGATCTCCTCTTTAAAACGACACCACATACGTCAAAATCACTAGCCGCATCTGATGCGTAGGATTTTTTTCCACCGAGAATAGCCATTCGTCCCACTGTGCGACGGGGCGGTCTAGTGTGCCACGACCTTTATGAGGCGGGATGGCCAAACTTGGGCTCCCAACAGTTCACCGATTCCCTGGATAAAGGGGAAATCGTTGCCATTATTGGTTGCCCAATGACCCCGACAGTAGGCACTGCGCCCGTAGCAGGAGAAAAAACAAACCACCTTGGAAATTTTATGCCAGCCCGGGAATCAAACCCTGGCCTTCCTGCTACGAATCAGACACTCTACCACCTGAGCCACTGACCCGCCTGACCCTACACTAGTAGTAGTAGTAGTAGTAGTAGTGTTTATTGCCGGGGAGGGGCGGTTCGGCCGCCCCTCGCTTCCTTAGGGTACACCGGTTCTTTCATCACCGGTATCACAATTGGCGCTGCCGGCACCCGGCCCTTTAGCGGGTTGCAATTGTCCTCGTTTTTCAGCCGTCCCCTCTGTTTTATTCGGTCCGGGCCATTTTCAGAGTTGTCGACTTACTTAGACGGATCGGTCATCATTGACGAGCGGGCCATGCTACCTAATTTTTGTGAGCTTTGAGCTTTTTTACGGCTCGGTGTGAACGTCGGGCCCCCTCACCTTCAGGTCTACAGGGTGTCTCGCCTGCCCTTTCAGACTCCCCCCACTTCACCATATTTTCATGTCGAATGTGTCAAGTGTTTGAAGCCCGTCCCTATTCTGTTTCCAGATAGTCCAGAAACCTGCCCACACGCTCCCCTAGGGCTAATCCCTCCGCTTATGCTGTGAGTCTATTTGGAGTACAAATACAAGGGACCGCGGCGTATTGTTTTTGACCACTGGGAAGAAGTTACTGCTACTTCGGATCCAATCCGACTTCATCGAAATCTCGGCTGGGCCGAGATATCAATTCCATTCGGTCTTCACCTGGAAGGAAGGGTTCACCAACTTCACCGAAATCTGTCTCCTGAGAGATTTATATCAGATTCATCGGGATCTTCCTTCTTGGGTGGGCTTGACACATCCTAGAAAACATGGCTGATTGTTCGGATGTGACCACCATCCTCGGTTCTGGTCGGTGTTCAGCTATTAGCTCCGTCCACCCCCGCCTTTCCCTTAAAGGTTTCTCTAATTGATGTGCCGTTTTTGCGTTTTCGATTCCGTTTTTTGGTAGGGTCCATGCCCAGTTTCTTCTCAGTAGTACCATCATTTTTGTTCGCTGACCACCCCGTTTCCTTACTCTATCCCCCAAACAGAGGAGATAGAGCCGGGCGGGTACCTTTATGATGCGGGATGGCCAACTTGAGCTCCCAATAGTTTACCGATTCCCTGGATAAAGGGAAAATCGTTACCATTGGTTGCCCCATGACCCCGACAGTAGGCACCGAGCCCGTAGCAGGAGAAAAAATCACCTTGGAAATTCATGCGCCACCCCGGGAATCGAACCCTGGCCTTCCTGCTACGAATCGGACACTCTACCACCTGAGCCACTGACCCGCCTTGACCCTACACTAGGATAGACCTTATTTTTCAACTTGGCAGGCAGGAACAGGCCTGGAAGTGCGCGCGTGGCAGGAGAGCCGTAGAGGTGGACATTATTTGGTGAAAAAAATATTTGAAATACTATTTAATATTTTAGATTTAATTTTGCTTAAAAACAAAATATTTCTATTTTAACAATTTCATCCACAAAATAAAATATTTCTATTTTAATAATCTGAAACACAAAGTAAAATATTTTATTTTTGGCATCGTTATACCTAATACTTTCAGAAATCGCATTACTTATTTAATATTTCTTATTTTAGCAACAATTTAAAGAAGAAACGGTACTTCATATAAGAAACTACAGGGTATCCCAAAATCCGTAAACTTCCCGAAAGGGTGTGGTTCCTGAGACCATTTCAAGCGACATTTTCCTTTGCAGAAATGTTATCTGCGGCTTTGTTTAGCAGTTATTAACGAAAAACACGAACCAATCAGAGCGCGACCTAGACGCGAGTTGCCACAGTCGGCCAATAGACAGTTGGCGCGCCGGGCCGACTGTGGCAACTGGCAACTCGCGTCTAGGTCGCGCTCTGATTGGTCCGTGTTTTTCGTTAATAACTGCTAAACAAAGCCGCAGATAACATTTTGGCAAAGGAAAATGTCGCTTGAAATGGTCTCAGGAACCACCCCCTTTCGAGAAGTTCACGAATTTTGGGACACCCTGTATATCATTTGCCACATTTTCGTTTTATTTTTTTGTTGATTCCTGCTATTACTGCGTATATCCACTTCAGTTCACAGCATGTGCCTACTGAGAATTGTTGATAAATGTACAGTGTACTTTATCACTAGAAAACTATTTATACTCAGAAATATATTTATAATTGAAATTGAAAATAAAGACAAAGTCCAAATATTTTCAATATTCTTAAAATAAAATACTATTTTCAAAAATTACTGCAACAAATAAAATATTTTATTTTCAAAAATTACTGCATCAAATAAAATATTTTATTTTCAAGTTGTACAGACACTGTAAAATAAATGGGATTATTTACTATTTACTATTTAAAATACTATTTTCCTCAGCTCTGGAGAGCCGAGCGTAATGCGGAAACCGGGTCCCCGGCTCTCTGAAACCCGCGAGGAGCCAAAGAGTAGAGGGGCAACCCATTGGTTGTCCCGGGAGTGGAGTATTTTTTAGTGGTTAGTGGGGAAGACCTGTCTCCCTGAGTCCCACACTACCCCCTTCTGGGGTAGTAATGCATTTTTCTGATCATTCCAATAACAAAACACAAAAAAAGACCTTATTTTTTAACTATGAAGGTCCGAGCACGCCGACCCCTGAAATTGACCCATTTCATTAAAAAAATCATATATTCAAAATTTTAGATCAATTAGACGTCCAGAAGAGACGTGGCATATTCAATGCGAAGTTTTCAAATAGAAGTTACTGCACGCTAAATGTAAAAAGTACTATACTGAAGATTCAAGTTAAATATTTTGTACCTCCAAAAATATCGTAATCCCTTACATGCATTGAAGCACAAGATTACTTTGTACGAGAATTAGTTAAATGTTATACTGAAAACATTATATAGGGTGAGTCCGAAGAAACAGAACACCTAAATATCTCCGTTACTTTTCGTTGTACAAAAAAACTTCTTAGGACAAAGTTACACTGTTTGAAGGGCCACATGTAACGGTGTAAAAGAAAAAATTTTCAAGGTCATTTTTTATGAGATTTCAAGGCCATCGATGTATTTTTAAATGAAATGATATATCTTCGTTAACGTAATGTTGTAGCTGACAAAATAACGAATTCATCCATGTAACACAATATGACCTACAAATGACCTTCAACCCATTGAAATGGAATAAATAAAATTCAACGTGTAAGATTCATTTGCTTTGTTTCTGTTACGCAAAATGTTCAAAAATATTCCCTTCGACTGCTGTACATTCAAATGTATCGCAATACATAACATAATAACAGATTCGGTGTTGACAGGATGACATTATGATATACATTCACCTATGCATTCGTACAGAATCGTGTTTATCAATTACTAATTACTCTGAAAATCTTCTTCCTATCAGATTTCTACTGTATCTAAGATTCCTAATCTATGAGTTTATCGATGAACGTTTCACAATGCGTTACTGGAAGGAAGATAAGATTGATATGATTTTCATTTATGGAGAAAGTCGACAGTGTTTAAGAGAAGCAGTTGGGTGTACTTACAAGAACCGATTTCCTAATCGTAATTGTCCATGAGTTTCCATTTACTCCAATTTGATAAATAAATTCCGTGAAACTGGTAGTGTTGAAAATAAAAAATATACGAAGGTGAGGACTGTAAGGAATGAAGCAAACACAATTAATGTTCTGGTAGCAGTGGATACAAACCCTCATGCTAGTACGAGGAAAATCGCACGAGAAAGTGGCATTAATCAAAAAGGTGTAGAGCAAATACTCCATGAACAAAAATTTCAACCCTTTCACCTATCAATTCACCACGAACTTCATGGTAGAGACTTTGTAAATCGTGTAAACTTTTGCCAGTGGGGATTGAGACCATTGATAAACGATAGAGCATTTTTTAATAAAGTTTTATTTATCGATGAAGCATCGTTTACGAATCACGGGCAGATAAATTTAAAAAACTTGCATTATTGGTCATCTGAAAATCCGCGGTGGTTACGGACAGTCGACAAACAAAGACCATGGTCCGTCAATGTTTGATGGAATTTTAAAACAACCAAATAATTGGGCCTCGCTTTATCACCGGGACATTAAATGTAGAAAAATACATTGCACTTTTACGAGAATCGTTAGCAATTCTCCTGGAAAATACACCCTTGGACATTCGGGAAGATATGTGGTATCAACATGACGGATGTGCAGCCCATTCTTCCCGTGTCGCAACACAATTGTTGAATAACAAGTTTCCAAATCGTTGGATTGGACGTAACGGACCCGTATTATGGCCAGCTCGCTCACCACATCTTACACCCCTTAATTTCTATCTATGGGAAAAACTGAAAGACGATGTTTATCATGAACCACCAACCACTGTAGACGACATGAAAGAAAGAATCGTCAGTGCTTGTGCGTCGATTCCCTCAGAAATGAATTACACAGCAGTGCGAATAGAGAATATTTTTGAACATTTTGCGTAACAGAAATAAAGCAAATGAATCTTACACGTTGAATTTTATTTATTCCATTTTCCTGGGTCCGAGGACATGTTTTTTGGCTTCCTGAAAAAAGTGGTTGGGTTGTGATACACTCGAAAAAATCAACTAAAAGTGGTAAAATATAAAGTAAAACCCATGTAAGTTTAAGCAAAAATGAATTTTTATTTATTTTAAAGACATCAAGTGGTCAAAGAAGTTAAAAAGAATGGCAAAGAATTGAAAAAAGCAAAGAATGGCGAAGAGAAGTAAAAAAAAATATGAATGGAAGGATTCAATAATCATTTTCCTCTGCGTCATCCAAGTCGCTGTCACAATGTTTGCATGTGAAAAACGAGATATGCGCAAAAATTTCATCAATTCTTCATCGCAAACTGTGGAAATATGGTCAAAATGGCTGTCAACTTTCTTCGCATAACGCTTTAATGTGCTCTTATCAACGCCATATTCTTTGGTAGCCTTTCTTATGTCTTTCTTCTCCAGCAAATGATCTTCAACGGCACTAAGCACGGCATTAAAATTAATTTCTTTGTTTGCGGGCGATTTTCTTGGAGTTGACATAACTATAAATTCAAAAAATAAACCAAAACAAACGTTAAATTACAAATAAACACTTAATTCTAACAGAAACAACGATATTTGACAGTTCTAGTTCGTTTCTAGTACAAAAAAAGCTAGTGTCTCACAACCCAACCACTATGGTGTCTCATGACCTAACCATGATGCCATTCCGAATGTGACAGAAAAAAAACTGTGTTTATCGTATATGCGCAAAACTCAATATTTCAACGTAAAATGTAAGGGAAACACTAAACGAAAATGCATTACACTCACTTTTTTCAATTGATTCACTCAACGAAATAATGTTTTTAAAAAAATTAGTGAAAGTTTTGGAAATTGATTTTTACACACGATGTCCGTATCTAATATAAGCAATACGTCTATACACATCGGTGCTAGCACAAAACCCAGATAGCACAGGACGTCCTCAAGATGTCCATTTCACGTCCATTTCAGGTCTGAACGTCCTACGTCCTTGAAGACCGTCGTAAAAACGTTTGAAAACGTCTTTTTCGGGACGTTCGTTTTTCGTCCAACATAAGACATTTTGAAAACGTCTTTTTTGGGACGTTCGGTTTACGTCCAAAATAAGACATTTTTGTAACGTCTTTTTCGGGACGTACGTTTTACGTCCAAAATAAAACATTTTAAAAACGTCTTTTTCGGGACGTTCGTTTTACGTCCAAAATAAAACATTTCGAAAACGTCTTTTTCGGGACGGTCGTTTTACGTCCAAAATAAGACATTTTGATAACGTCTTTTTCGAAACGTTCGTTTTATGTCCAAAATAAAATATTCTGAAAACGTCTTTTTTGGGACGCTGGTTTAACGTCTGAAATAAGACGTTTTAAAGACAACTTTTTTGGGGAGTATTGCAGGTCCAAAAAGGATAATTAAGAATATACATATATGTGATTGGTCGTGTGAAAATAAGAGACTGGAAGGGTCCCAGTTCCTTTTCGCATGACAAATGACATTTATATAAGAAAGTTTAGTTATAGGAAATACTAGCTTTCCCCCGCCACGCGTTGCTGTGGCACAGTATTTTTTAAAAGCATGTACTTGCTGAACGTGTTTGTGATAATCTATTTTTTTGGGTCTAACTCTGTCTCTCTCTCTCTCCGACTCTCCGACTTTCTCTCTCACTCTCTCTCTCTCTCGCACTTTCTCTCTCGCACTCTCTCTCACCCACACTCTCGCTCTCCGCAATCTCGCACTCCCTCTCTCTCTCTCTCTCTCTCTATCTCTCTCTCTCTCTCTGACTCTCCCTATCTCTGCCTCTGACCCTGGAAAGTTTTAGAGCAAACCGCATTCGAAAAAATCCATTCGATCAAAAGTTAAAAGAAGAAACGTGATGAAAAGAGGGGGAAAAAGTGGTTAATGCGACACAACTTTTGAACCAATGGACTTTTTCGTATGCTCTTTGCTCTTAAACCTTCCCGTGGTAAAGCCGCGTCTAACGGTCCAAACTCCAGCTTTCTACGTTTAGCCGTTCTCAAGTGATGCCGTTACAAACATACATACAGACAGACACGATTTTATTATATACTAGCTTTACCCCGCCACGCGTTGCTGTGGCACAGTATTTTTTAAAAGCATGTACTTGCTGAACGTGTTTATGATAATCTATTTTTTTGCGGTCTAACTCTCTCTCTCTCTCTCCCTCTCCCTCTCTCTCTCGCTCTCTCTCTCGCTCTCTCTCTCTGACTCTCTCCATATCTCTCCCTCTGTCTCTGGAAGCTTTTAGAGCAAACCGCATTCGAAAAAGTCCATTTGATCAAAAGTTATATGCAGAAACGTGCCCTCTCTCTCTCTCTCTCTGTCTCTCTGACTCTCTCAATATCTCTTCCTCTGTCTCTGGAAGCTTTCAGAGCAAACCGCATTCGAAAAAGTCCATTCGATCAAAAGTTATAAGCAGAAACGTGACCAAAAATGGGCGAAAAAGTGGTAATGGTGTCACTAATGACGTCACAACTTTTGAACCAATGGACTTTTTCGAATGTTCTTTGCTCTTAAACCTTCTCGAAGAAACGCCGCGTCCAACGGTCCAAACCCCATCTTTCTACCTTGAGGCGTTCTCAAGTGATGCCGTTACAAACATACATACATACATACTGTCACGTCGTTTTCTAATTGTTCGAAAGATGTTAGGTCGATTTTTGACGACACCGAGATTTTATAGGCGAAAGGCCGGGCCACGCTCGGCCGCACGACACGTGGTCCTCTCGGGACAAAACACGTCCGTAGGCTCGTGATTCTTTCCTAGAACGAACGCAAATTTCGGGCGCCAGACACTTGAGAGTGTCACGCGAAAAGATGTATTTAATCACAAATTATTATCGTCGAACTCGCGAGCCTGCGACGCGGAAAACTAGGCCTGAATAGCGATCGAAAGGATCCAGGATTCTACGCCGAGAGAGCACGAGACATTCCTGCGGCGGAAAGGTTTCACACAAGAAATATAGAGAACTTTTCGGCTAACAAATCGTTTATTGACGACGGTGGTGTGCTGCCGACGAGATCGGCAGCGATTACAATAATAGCCGGCGCGTTACCGTAAATATTACGACGGATGTAAGTCGCACGCGCGGTGTTTCTCGTACTTTATTTATTTGCGTCGAATTCGGCAGCGATAAGATCTTCGCGACGCGGAAGGCCTCGAAGGCCGCTTTCCGACCGAACTCAGATGAAATACGCGACCCTGTTCTGACTTGCGCCACTCGAACTGAATTTCCGAACACGAATCGAACACGCGACGGCCTCACACCATGGAACGAGTGCAGGTTGACTCGGATTAACGACGGCAGCGATCTAATCTCGAATCCGCGACTTCGCGTTTATACCGGCGTCGTACAACCGCCATGAGGCGGCCACGCGGCCCCCGCTATCCGACCGGATTCGAATCACCAAAACGATATCCTTCACAATCCGAAGGATTCGTATTCTAGCAATATTATTGCCCACCAAAATATCGACAGCCCATTTGGTCGTTAATCCTCGCGACGCGAATTCCTAACCTAACGACACGCTACCCGAGCCAACACGATATTTCGCAACATTGAATTAACGAAAGCCTGATCGGCGCTTACCACACGTGAAACGGCAGCGATGGACCGGCAGCGAAATCCTTTCTCTCTGGATCAGCAAAAACTCAGTATTTGAGCAATCGTTCAAATTTTACTACTCTCCTCGACAAGATCTAATGGCGCAGTGATCTTTCACACGTTGACTCGGGAACGCGGAAGCGGAGCGTCCCCACTTCTCTAGTCTACTTTCTTCGCGTAACGTCTCAGCCTATCGCTAACTCGAAATTTCGCGTTGACGAATCTCACGCGACGGCGGTCGGCTTGCGGCATCTCGCGGCGTCTTCGGCAGCGCTGTCTTCCGATTGGCCGCTTCCCGATGAGCGATCGACGTCAGCCAATCCGGTTGCGGTGCAGCTTCTTCCCGGACGAGGCGACGACAGGGTAGAGTAGTTCTCCGTCTCTGCACCGGATGCCCTCGTCGGCGCCTCCAGGTTGACAGTCCTGGGCCTTGACGATCTCTCGCTGTTTATTTCCGGGCTTATGCCGATCTCCTCCCTCGATTGGCTTACTCTCGAAGGTCCCTTGATTCCGCGATGAAGGAAGACTTCCGGGTCCCACCAGGAACCCGGATACGGTCCTGCAATTCTCGTCGCACAAATGGCGCGACATTCAAAATGTGAAATGTCGGCTTCTGGGTCTGACACGTGCCCAGGGAGAGCGCTCGCAGCTGCCCTTTTCGCGATGCTTGACCAGAGAGTGGCCCGGTCTTCCGTTAGGGAGGTTAAAGTGACGCGGGCAACACTGCCACGTCACAATACATA
>OW121701.1:29494351-29697538 GCA_933228785.1 Lasioglossum pauxillum | reverse complement strand
GGTTGCACTGCAGTACAACTCTCATTGCACAGTTTTTGCACTACCTGCAAATTTGTCATCTGCGTTTCACCTATACCTACTAACAAGGTTGTATAATGATTCGAAGTGTGTTGCTATAATTGCCTTTATATACCGTACATCTAGTATAAACTCGACAGATTATTCCCTATTCTATTTAAAGAACTAATTTTTTCCCTATTTTCTTTTACCATGTAATCACAATGTCCGTTGAATCTGAATCTATCATAAATAATTACATCTAAGTACTTTATTAATTCTACGCGCTCAATTTCATTTCCATCCAAGCATCTCACAATCGTATTGCCTCGCAATTCTTGTCTTATACCTCTAACTAACATATACTTCGTTTTCCCCGCATTCAGCTTCAGTTTATTTGTATTCATCCATAACTCCACTACTCTAAATGCAATATTCAATTTTCTTTCTACCTCCGCACTGCTCTCACCTATTACATAAATTAATGTATCGTCCGCAAACATTTTTACCACGTTTTTATTAGCTCGCTTTCTTGTTTGTCTGTTTGTTTGTTCGGTGGCAAATTTTGCAACTGATTTTAAACTAACTTCCTGATGAGCTAGAGACTTGAAATCGGTTACATGGCTCAGAACTGGATGACAATGAATTATTCAAAAAAAAATTTTTTATAAGTCTATCCGTTTCGGAGAAATAGCAATTAAATATTTACCTGTTCACCCCCCCCCCCGCGAAATCTACGTCATCGCGTTCAGCGATCGCCACGCCGCGCGACAGCGATCCCTACTCCACTACCCGTTCCCTCTCTGACTCATCCCCACTCCACTGACCCGCTTCGCACCGAAGGAGCTCAGTGTGCGTCAGTGTGCGTTTGAGCTGCGTGCGGTGTTTACAAAGTTAGTACGTATTATTTATACTATAACAATGTTTGTTTACCAAGTGAAAGGACCGTTACACCGAGATTCTCCGTCGAACCTTTATCTTTGACATTTCACCAGGGCGTTCGTTTTCGATATGACGCGACGCAATACCGTCTGAAATTTACTACGTGTCTCTGTTATAATCTGGAAATAATGTCTACAAAATAGGAGCAGTTCGTTAATGATGATTTTCACAGAGAAGTCGCCAAATCACCAGGTATGCCATTAAATATTTTACCACGTTTTTATTAAGTCGCTTTCTTGTATGTCTGTTTGTCTGTTCGGTACAAATTTTACAACTGATTTTAAACTAACTTCTCGATGAGCTAGAGACTTGAAATTTTAAACATGGCTCAGTACTACATGACAATGCAATATTAAAAAAAATTTTTTTTAATTTACAACAGCCTACGCGTTTAGTAGATATAACCTATTAAAAATTTAACCGTTACACGTCTCCGCGCGACGACCGGTATTACCCACTCGGTTCCCACTCTGACTCATCCCCACTCTACTGAGCTGCTTCGCACCGAAGGAGCTCAGTGTGCGTTCGAGCTCCGTGCGGTCTTTACAAAGTTACTACGTATTAGTATACTATAATGTTTGTTTACCAAGCGAAAGAACATCATCATCATCATTATTTATTTAACGACGCTTCAACTGCTATGGTCATTAGCGACGGGACCTACAGTTTTTATAAGGTGGGTTCCGAACCACCTTGGGCAACACAGTTTACAAGCACATGGAGTATTTCTAGAGGTGGCGGCATCGGGGATCGAACCCGCGACCACGGAGTCCGTAGGTGCGCACTCTACCCACTGACCCACTGCGCGCCCCGCGAAAGAACAGTTACACCGAAATTCTCCGTCGAACCTTTATCTTTGACATTTCACCACGGCGTTCGTTTTCGATATGACGCGTCGCAATACCGTCTGAAATTTACTACGTGTCTCTGTTATAATCTCATCAAAATATTCAAAAGCGATTGTAAAATTTCACACATGCAAGACTAAAAAGCAGAAAATAATTATTTAAATAAAAATAAATTTTTTAAAAATACCACGTTTTTAAAACGGACTAAAAAGTATAAAGTAAAATTTTTAAAAACGCCACGTTTAAAAAACGGACTAAAAAGTATAAAATAATTTTTTCTAGCCCCATACAGATTCCTAACCCCTGAAAATTTGTGATTGTGAATTTTTAATAGCTAAGAAAATACTTGTAAGATTTAAAACGAAAAACGTGGGGCGCAAGATAATACATAGTAAGGAGTGTAGAGAGTAGCTGCCGCTGAGAAATCTCGTACAACACTTCATATCATTTGCAGTGCAATAAAGTTCTTAGTGATTCAGTGTTCATGCATCAATTATCTATTGTATGCGCGCCGCGTTTTTCGTTTTAAATCTTACAAGTATTTTTTTAGCTATTAAAAATTCACAATCACAAATTTTCAGGGGGTAGGAATCTGTATGGGGCTAGAAATAATGATTTTATACTTTTTAGTCCGTTTTTTAAACGTGGCGTTTTTAAAAATTTTATTTTATACTTTTTAGTCCGTTTTAAAAACGTGGTATTTTTTATAAATTTATTTTTATTTAAATAATTATTTTTTTATATTACACACCTCCGAACAAGCTTTAACAATATCATTCATATATATTATAAAGAACAATGGGCCCAATACCGAACCCTGTGGTACACCATATTCCGTTGTCAATATCTTTCTAGAACCGTTCCTGTAATACCATACTGATATAATTTTTCTAATAATCTTCCTCTATCAATTGTCTCGAATGCCCGTTTAAGGTCTACAAAAATAACTCCTACTGTTTTATTTAACTAAATAACTACTTATTTAACTAAAGCCGATCGACGAAAACTGCAAAGAGAAATGTTGTTCAGAATCACGGTATTGACAACATAACTAAAGCTTATCGCGATTGGCGAAGAGATAGTACATCGATCGATTTACAATTACAAGTTTTTACAATTATCTCGTAAACTAAAGCCGAGCGACAAAAACTGTAAAGGGAAATGTTGTTCAGAATCATGGTATTGACAATATGTCCAAAGCTTATCGAAATAAGCGAGGATTCACATCATCGAGAAACTTTTGTTCGTTGCGACATCGCGGCGTGCCACCGACACTCGGCTGCCGGCGCGCCGCACAGTGGGGTATTTGGCCTGTTTAGCGCGCCAAAAGTCAATATTTTTAGTTTGTTCAAAATGACTAAAACTTTTTTCTCATAAACCTGAATATATATGCGAATAATCTACAATAATATTTTTCCATAGAGAGTACTATTTAGTAACATTCAGACACTTGAAAGTAACATTTCTCGTGACCAAGAGAAGTGTCGAAAAACATGTGTTAAAGAAATGATTTGTTTCACAAGTTTAGTGTATAAAATTGAGATAGGACCAAATCTAGGATGTAAAGGAAGGTGTATAGATTAATTCCATGGCTTTTTTTATTCTCTTCGGTGGTTTTGATAGAATAAACAATCGAAAATGATATATTTTTTCGGAAAATTAATATATATCATGTAATAATTTTTTTCTCAGCATAACTCCCCTTCCATTTTTTGCGAGGCTAATCAGTAAACATTGCTTTATATAATCCATAAAAGTATAGGTGCCAACAAGTGCCAATATAAAAGATATTTAGCTTTTTGCATGGCATGAATCGACCGTATATCATATGACTGAAAATGATGAAATAATTGAGCTGTAGGTGACAGATACTTGGAAGTAAATGAAAGAGAATGAATGTCACTATTGCTAGAATATTTCGTTTATACAATTATAGGAAGAATGTAATCGTGGTTTAGCAATCGAGTGTCAGTGTTCCTTCGTATAGGAACACTGACACTCGATTGTATCATTGATCATAGTAAAGTAATCATGACTCGGATTTCTACATCAGTGCCTTATTTTTCCACATAGACTACGGAGGACACGTAGCGTGCTAAATAAATATACAGGGTGTTTCGTTTAAAACAGGACACCTAAATATCTCCTCTATCTCTGAAAATACAAAAAATGTTTCTGACGTAATCTAAATGGTTTCAAAAGACGAATTAGATGGAAGAATCATTTTTTATAAATTGCAATTTTCCACTCAAATTAATTACAACGACAATAGTGACTCGTCTGACGTTTCCATACCGTCCGAAGACTCGAACTTAGAATATACGTTGTAATTTATTTTATAAATATTGTATGGTTTCACATGAGAGTGAAAGTCAGTATGAATCGAAACGAATGTGATAAATTACAGTTAATGTATAGACTTTTGAGCGATTTAGAATTAAGTGGTTCGTTGTTAATAAACTGTTTTTGTTATTTAAACTTTGTGTTCAAATCTTTACCACAGCAACGCGTGAAATTTGTTTGCAATAGTAATTTCTCTTAATCTGACGAAAAAATGTTTGAAATAAAAGTTTAACAGTATTAACATAGGTATAAACTTCAGTATATAAAACTTCGAACAAATTTTGTTTGAAACAAAAAAACAAGGTCGCTTCGATGTTTTAAACATTAAGTTGTATTTTTGATTTGATAGTGTTGTTGCTGGTGTTAAGACGAATTCAACGATATATATATATAATAGTATGACCTTTACACTATTAATAACGTCGCAATACTTTTGGCGCGCTAAACTCGCCAAATACCCCACTGTGCGCTGTGCTGCACGCGTCTAGCTCGCGCTCTCATTGGTCCGTGTTTTTCGTTAATAACTCGTTAACGAAGCCGCGGACGACATTTTTTCAAAGGAAAATGTCGCGTGAAATGATCTCAAGAAGCTCCCATTTTCGGGTCCAGGGGGAATTTTGACGCCCTGTATACATGTTGCAGTATTCACTGCGACGGTAAAGTAGAACCCTACAATCCCCCCTCCCCTACTGCATACATGTCTGTGTCTTTATCATTCTATCTGTGCACCGCATATGTTGCATTTTACACAGTGGTTTCGTCAGTACATCTGCCTCCATCATTTCGGAGCATACATGTCTTACCTCTATATTCTTTTTTCTAATCTCATCTTTTACAAAGTAGTATTTCCTGTTCATATATTTCGTTCTATTAGTTACATTTTCTTTTCTAATCCAGTCTATTGCCTCTCTACTATCTGTGTTTAATTTTATCGGTAATCTAATACTGTTATGTAACTCCTACTATTATCTATTAAACTCGATATCCATAATGTTTCCTGAACGCTATCGCATATTGCTATCAGTTCCGATTCGCATGTTGAAAGTGCTACCAAATTTTGTTTTTTACTCTTCCAACTTACTATACTGTTACGTATCTTTAATGAATACCCGCTGTAAGATTTCGACCCGGTGTAATATTCCAGCTTGGTACCTGTAAATTCTTTTTAACGCTGTTAGGTGAATCAACTTTGGATTTTGGCTGTATTGTGACAACTTACTTACGCAAAAGGCTATGTCAGGTCTCGTAGCCACTGACAAATACATAATTGATCCAATCATTTCTTGATACAGACCTTTATCTACCTCCGCAGAATCCTCGTGAAAATCTAAATTTTGTTGTGGATCCATTGGTGTGGTTGCCGGATTGCACTCTTCTAACTTATATTTAAGTAATATTTTGTCTACATATTTCTCTTGATATAGTTTTAAACCTAACTCGTTTTCTTCAACCCTTATATTTAAAAAATTAATCTCTTTGGTCTCAACTAACTCTATTTGCTTATTAATCTCTTTCACTATTCTATTTGTGATCTCATCATCTGTACTAACGGCCAACATATCATCTACATATATCCCTATTAATAATGTACTGTTCCCCACCTTAAGTTTGTAAACGCATGGATCTTCCTCTATAGTCTATTCATCCCTAACTCAGTAAGCACTTTATTTATTTTCTGGTTCCAATGGTAACCTGATTGCGGTAGCCCATAAATGCTTCTGTTTAGTTTACATACTTTACTTCTATTCTTTACGTATCCCGGGGGCTGTTCCATATATACTGTTTCCGTTATATTACTATGCAGGTTCGCGGATTTTACATCAAATTGTCTAATTCTCAGCTTATATATACTAGCTAATGCTAACATGGCTCTAACTGTCTCTAATTTGATCACAGGTGCGAAAGATTCCTCGTAATGAACTCCTAGCCTTTGTTGGCATCCCATAGCTACCAATCTGGCTTTATACCTTACCAATTTTGTTGTTGGGTTTTCCTTAATAGTAAAAACTCATTTGCTCTTTATTACCTTGTGACGGTTACATCCTTCCTGGCGCGAAACTATCCCCACCAAGACAGCACCGTCGGAACTCCGCGCCTACGAGCCAGCCGCGAGACCGCGACCGCGACAGGGCCACCGCGACGAACCGGTTTCTCGCAAGTAAAGACGAACGCGTCCGCGGATAAGTACCCCGGACAAACGTCAATTCGAGGTCCTCGGTCCCCCGTTCCCGATCCCCCGTCAGTGGCGAAACGCCGAGCAGGAACCAACCCGGCCCAAGTGGTGAAACACCGACGGGAGTCCCTCCACCTCAGTGGCGAAACGCCGAGCAGGTACCATTCCAGCCCCAGTGGCGAAAGCCGAATGGGAGTCCGCCCACTATGCTATGCCGCTAACGCTGAGCGACAGCGCCTCCGCTGCTCCGAGCGACCGTTCTTCCGAACGCCCGCTACACCGAGCGACCGCTACACCGAGCGACCGCTAACGCCGCCAACGCCGAACCGTCTGGCCGTAGGCCACCCTTCGCTCTTCGAGGTTCCGCGACCTTGGACAGCCAACTAACGCGGCACAACCTTCCACCACACCGGGTAACCGTCACAACCTTCGCCTATGTTTCTCTCGGTACTAGATCCCATACTTCATGTTGCTCTAGTGACATTATCTCTGCATTCATCGCTTCTCTCCAGCTTTCAGCTTCTTCTGATGCCATCGCCTCATCGTAATTCGTAGGTGTTTGTATGTAGTACGATACCACATTATCCTTTCCAATCTTCTTACACCGCTTGCCTTCAAATTCTCCTCTGTTTTCTTGATTTTCATTCTATGTTCCAGTTCTCTTTGTTCTTTGGTTTTCCAGTTAATACTGTTTTTGTGGGTTATCTCTTAGTGTTGTTGTTCTTGTTGAGCATTTTCATTCGGGGTCGTGTTTATCTCTTCTATTTGTTCTTGAATCGGTTGTACTTCTGTCGATTCTATCGGTTGTTCAATCCCGTTGTGGTCAATTGTACTTTGTACATCATACTTTATTTCTTCCAAGTCATTTTCATCACCTTCATTTTCTAAAATTTGTGATCCTCTGACCTCTTCATTGAACTTTACTGTTCTTGTTACACACGTTCTTCGACTTTTTGGATCATATACTCTGAACGCTCTACTTTCATTTGCATATCCAATGGATATCCCTTTTCTGGCCTTTTCTTCCAGTTTCCTTCCAAACATTTTAAGATACGACACCGTCGGTTTTCTCCCTGTCCATTCCTCCAATGGTGTTGTCATTTTTTCTAGCTTCGTCGGTGTTCTATTCTTTATGTGTGCTGCGGTCATGACAGCTTCGGCCCAGAAACTTCCAGAAAGTTGTGCGTCTATTAGCATCGCTCTCGCTCTATCCAATAAGGTCCGGTTAGCTCTTTCGGCAATCCCGTTACTGTGTGGGTTATGTGGCACGATTCTCTGATGCCATATCCCTCTGCTCTTAAACAGTTCTTCGAATCTAGAATTGACAAACTCTCGTCCATTATCGGATTTGACCTTTTTTATTCTCTTACCTGTCTCGTTCTGTGACTTCACCAAAAATTCTTTGAAGCATTCAAACGCCTCATCCTTCGTTTTTATCACATACACACAGGTATATCTGCTAAAGCTATTCACCAGCACGTACATATATCTATTTCCGCCTAATGACGTTACCGGCATAGGCCCGCACAGGTCCATGTGTATTATTTCCAACGGTTCCCTGGCTGTCACTGCGTCTAGTTTCCTGTGTTGGTTCTTGAGACAATTTTCCCATCACACACGGTTCGCAAAGTCCAAGCTTCTCCGAGGTGTAATTCAAGTCCCTGACGAGGTTCTTCTCCTTCATTGCGTCGAGGTAATTTTCACATACGTGACCTAATCTTTTATGCCATAACATCTTTTGGCATTTAATTTCTATTAGCGCTCTTTCATCCTTCTGTTGATTTTTAGATTCGGTTTCACTTTCTTTATCATCGGTACCCTTGTGATCCTTGATTACACTGTCCAACAAATTTCAACTTTTTTTACGTTCCCTATTTACTATTGGATCCTTCTTATAGAGTTTTCTGCGCTGATTCCGAATCTGTTTTTAATTTTTTTCCTATACGCACAGTTTTTGAGGAACATGGCTTTGAAAAAAAACATATTTTTCAACTTTAAACAAATATTGTGATGTTATTATAAAAGATATTGAATTGTTCTTCATAGCAAAAGATTCTGTAGACTTTCCCGAATACAGCGATATCAAATATTAATACATTATGAATGTTTAAACATGTTTAAACAATCATTAAAGACGGAGAGACACCACTTTTGCACCAATTTTGGAGGATATTTTTCAATTTATCTCAAAAAATAAGGGTCCAGCGGAAAATCGAACTATACCACTCGATAAAGCAGACTTTTATCTTGAGAAGCCACCCTGTCAAGTTTAAATCGTCGACGTTTTTTTCGAACCAGAAAGCAAAATATCTTCGCCCGGCATGAATTGCCGCCAGTGGCGCTCGGGACGAGATGCGGCGCAGCGACGGGATACGGAGCGGCGCAGCGACGGGATACGGAGCGGCGAACGACCATTGTAATGGTGAGCGCCACTGGCGGCAACTCATGTCGGGCGAAGATATTTTGCTTTCTGGTTCGAAAGAAACGTCGACGTTTCAAACTTCAAAGCGGGGTTTCTCAAGATAAAAGTCTGCTCTATCGCATGGTATAGTTCGATTTTCCGCTGGAGCCTTATTTTTTGAGATAAATTGAAAAATATCCTCAAAAATTGGTGCAAAAGTGGTGTCGCTCCGCCTTTAGTGATTATTTAAACATGTTTAAACAATCATAATGTATTAATATTTGATATCGCTGTATTCGGGAAAGTCTACAGAATCTTTTTCTATAAAGAACAATTCAATATCTTTTATAATAACACTACAATATTTGTTTAAAGTTGAAAAATATGTTTTTTTTTTCAAAGTCATATTTCTCAAAAAATGTGCGTGTAGGAAGAAAATTGAAAACAGATTCGGAATCAGCGCAAAAAACTCTATACGAAGGACCCAACAGTAATTAGGGAACAAATTTGGTGTTGGACAGTGTTACCAGTCGGCAGTTTCTGTCAACGTCGTTTCCAATGTGAATTGTAACGTTGCCATTTTTCGCGCGGGTTTCTGGCCGGCGAAAACGATCAACATCCGAGAATTTATAGCCTCTGAGGACGGGCCGTGCGCGGCCGCGCGGACACGGTCCTCTCGGTACAAAGTTGACTGACGAGAAGATTCGAGGGAGAACACTAACAATTGTTCGGGCGCCAGGTACTCGGAAGTACCACACTAAAGAACACCAAGGTCTCGTGTTCGAGGAAGTCGAACACGAGCTTCGAATCTTCTCGCGCTCACTGACGGAATTTTACGACACGAACGGCCAGGAATTCGGACTCAGGGAATAACGAGGACAGCCCTCGCGGCAGGACGGATCTCGCAGGTCGGAAATAATATCGAGAATTTAGGGCTCTAACGAATTTATGCGTAGTCAAGAGATAAATTACAGAGAGGCGGCCACGTGGCCGCGACCAGGGAGTCCGCGCTCCTAGTACACTTTTGCGATAGTTGTTCGATCGCGGAACGCGTTAGTCGATATTTTCACGGCGATAAAAGATACGGTACGGCGGTACAATGCAAGTCTCACGAGAGACGAGAATTCGCGTGACGCAGATGAACGGCGCAGTTTCGACGGACTATCGCGAGATTGACGAGCACGATCTACACCGATTTACCGGATTCGCTAATTCCGAAATTATCTTTTTCCGACGCGGCTCCTTAAGGAAGACTTCCGACTATTCGAAGGGGGAGACTGCTCTACCGGACTCAAAGCGTTCTCTGAAAGAACGCGAGTACAAAGTACGAGGCCCAAATGCCTCGGCTAACACCAATTGATCGAGGACGACACGCTCTCGTCTCGTCCTCGCACTAAATCTCGAGCCAACACGAATTTACGAATCGAGGATCACTGAATCGACTTACCGTGGTCGGCTACGCTCGCTGGATTTCCGGGGACAGGCTGGAACCTTCGCCTTCGGTTCCAAACTCGCGGTACACGGCAATTATGACGCGGAAATAAAACCACCCGCGACGCGTACTAACTTTAGATTAGACGGAATTCATAAGTAAGTCAGCGAGACTTCGGAAGTAGAGGTAGCTCATTCGGCAATCGGCGCGACAGTGATCCGCGGATCCTCATCGACGGAACGCATCGATTCTCGGTTTCCCCACTCCTTTCGTCGCAGACTTGCAACGTCACAGAATATACCGTCTATCTCTGTAGCTTCGGCGACTACTTCTTGTCTTTTTCCTATTATCTGTGCGCCTCCATCTCTAAATATGACAGTAAGATCATTATTGTTCAATTGACTCACCGACAACAAACTGGCGCGCAGGTTTGGCACATATAACACGTCCTTAATTGTTACGTTGTTCAGTCTACCCTTGTATCTGGTGGTTATTCTTATGTCTCCCTTTGTTGTCCCTTATGTCTCCCTCTTATGTCTCCATTTTCGGATGTCACTTCTCTATTGTTTTCGGCTACTTTTATAACCGTTCTGTATAGTACAGTATTGCACATCCGCTCTACATTTGGTGACATGTGTGAGGTAGAACCTGAATCTAAAGTCCAAATTTGTTTCAAATCTTTTTCTTCCTTTTGAGCTGTCTTATAGTTAATGCTTCTAAATGTGTGGAAACTATATTCGTCTCTGTCTTGGGTTATCATGTTGCTTTGCTCTCTTCTGTTTCTAAATTGTCTATTATTTCTGTTGTAACTACTATTATGGGAATAGTTTCTGTTCGTTTTACTCACCGGTGCATTGCCACTCTTCTCCTCTCTATAGTAACACTCTCTAGCCATATGGTTTCTTCTACCGCATATATAACACCCACTATTATTTCCTCTTTTGCTTTGCATACCTTGTGTAGTTCTATATGTCTTTTCATTTTTCCATTGGCCTATCGCATCACTGGAGCCTTCTCCGTCATTTGGTGATAACACATTTTCCTCTTCTGATAACGCCTGACGTATCTCATCTAGTGTTATACCACGTTGTGTTCTCAGTGCTGCTGCAACCTTATAAAATTTTCTGTGAATTACTCTCACTGCATGATACGTTACCTCTCTTGCTGGTATCACGTGTCCTAGAACTGCGCTTCGAGACTCAATGCTTCTTAACCTACCTATACAGGGCGTCCCAAAACTCCTTCAAGTCCGGGAAATGGGAGGTTCCTTAGGTCATTTGAAGCAACATTTTCCTTTGCACCAATGTCAACCGCGGCTTTGTTTAGGAGTTATTAACGAAAAACACTGACCAATCAGAGCGCGCCCTGGGCCGCCGCGCCGCGCCGCGCTCGCATCAGAGCGTTGGTGGTACGCCGTGACATCGCAACGAACAAGAGTTTCTCGATTATGTGAATGCTCTCCGATTTCAATGAGCTTTGGATATGTGGTCAAGACCATTATTCTGAACAACATTTCTCTTTAGAATTTGTGGCTGTAGGCTTTAGTTTACGAGATTATCGCGAGAAACTTTACTTGTAAATTCATTATGGGTGTTCATGATAACGGACACGGCCTGCTAATGTCTCCGAAACTAAAGCCGACCGTCAACCATTTCAAAGGAAAAAGATATTTAAAACGTCGAGTTTTATAACATTATTTCAAGGTCATTGAAATCGATGAAGACCCGGATCATCCTTACCCGACTTACGGCAACTTTACCCGAACGAGAAAAGAGGCAGAAACTGATTGTTTTAAAAACTCACTTATTCAGCCGTAAATCCATTTGCTGCTGCGAAATGTGTGTCACTGGGTCACTCGGTGACAAACTGCACAGATGTCCTCGGGTATACGGCAGTAACGAAAGGTAAGGGACGTACGGCCAGGTCGACGAACTGCACAGCCGGTGGTAGATAGTAGCGCGGTCAAGTCGACGATCCAGAATTTGACTTTCACTTTCGAATCGATAAATAATTCGTATGTTTATTTCACACAGGTGCCTTGAAATTTGTCCACACTTACAATCACTGTTCACATTTGTCTACACACATAGTTATACACTAATAATAATTTCCATATCCGCAGTCTAGTGATTAGTTTAAATATCACTATCAAAAACACAACTAATAGCAACCGTTAGCTTTGAATTGACAAATCTTTGGAGATGTTCTCTCTACCGCAGCTCGAACGACACTGATTTTCTGCAAGATTTTTCTAAAGAATTTAGGAAGGGCATTTAGCATATCGAAATTCGAAATGGACGCTGTTACACGTTTACGAAAACGACGGGACGGTCAGACGAAAAACAGGAAGCAAGAAGGACCGCTGTAAAATTTATGGCAAACACATGTTTAGTTTTTCCTGCAGATTGGTACGTAGAGTCGATGGGTAACCGTTCGAAAACGTCATCGGTCCTTTCACCCAGCAAGGGGTAAAAATGTCAGGTCAGCGTAGCATCCCTATTGTCCTATACCTTCTTAAGAAGCTTTCTAAAAGAAGAACAGACGACGTTTTCGAATGGTTACCCATCGACCCTGCGTATCAATCTGCAGGAGAAACTAAACATGTGATTGCCATAAATCATACAGTGGTCCTTCTCGTATCCTGTTTTTCGTCTAACCGTCCCGTCGTTTTCGTAACTGTGCTACAGCGTGCATTTCGAATTTCGACACTCTAAATGCCCTTCCTAAAATCTTTAGAAAAATCTTGCGGAAAATCAGTGTCGTTCGAGCCGTGGTAGAGAGAACATCTCCAAAGATTCGTCAATTCAAAGCTAACGGTTGCTATTAGCTGTGTTTTGATAGTGATATTTAAACTAATCACTAGACGGCGGATCTTTATGCAAAATGAAAGTTGGTTGCCGCTATTACAAGGGACAGCAGCCAGACAGATATTTGATTCTTACTGTGATCACTTTAAGAAGTTGAAAATAATACATAGGTGTTTTGAAATTATTTTAATCTCTCTACTGTCTTAAAATGTACCTACTCATGTTTGCTACAAATGCATGAAATCCGCAGTCTAGTGATTGCATTACCTGATTGTTGTGATTTGTGCAGCAGTGCAAGGGATATGGAAATTATTATTAGTGCATAACTATGCGTGTAGACAAATGTGAACAGTGATTGTGAGTGTGGACAAATTTCAAGGCATCTGTATGAAATAAACATACGAATTATTTATCGATTCGAAAGTGAAAATGAAATTCTGGATCGTCGACTTGACCGCGCTACTATCTACCACCGGCTGTGCAGTTCGTCGACCTGGCCGTACGTCCTTTACCTTTCGTTACTGCCGTATACCCGAGGACATCTGTGCAGTTCGTCACCGAGTAACCCAGTGACACACATTTCGAAGCAGCAAATGGATTTACGGCTGAATAAGTGAGTTTTTAAAACAATCAGTTTCTGCCTCTTTTCTCGTTCGGGTAAAGTTGCCGTAAGTCGGGTAAGGATGATCCGGGTCTTCATCGATTTCAATGACCTTGAAATAATGTTATAAAACTCGACGTTTTAAATATCTTTTTCCTTTGAAATGGTTGACGGTCGGCTTTAGTTTCGGAGACATTAGCAGGCCGTGTCCGTTATCATGAACACCCATAATGAATTTACAAGTAAAGTTTCTCGCGATAATCTCGTAAACTAAAGCCTACAGCCACAAATTCTACAGAGAAATGTTGTTCAGAATAATGGTCTTGACCACATATCCAAAGCTCATTGAAATCGGAGAGCATTCACATAATCGAGAAACTCTTGTTCGTTGCGATGTCACGGCGTACCACCAACGCTCTGATGCGAGCGCGGCGCGGCGCGGCGGCCCAGGGCGCGCTCTGATTGGTCAGTGTTTTTCGTTAATAACTCCTAAACAAAGCCGCGGTTGACATTGGTGCAAAGGAAAATGTTGCTTCAAATGACCTAAGGAACCTCCCATTTCCCGGACTTGAAGGAGTTTTGGGACACCCTGTATATTCATTAACGGTTTCATTATTACCCATTTTCGCAATTTTTAATTCTAAACCTACGTAAATTCTTTTATCCTCAATGTTTCCCTCGTGCATAGTTTGTAGTTTTCACCACAACCTCTGTGCCTTGTCTTCGACTCCCAAGTAGCACACGGACGTCCATTTGATGTCCGTATCGGACCTCTAGTACGTCCGAGGGACGTCCGAGAATGTCCGTATTGTCCGAGATACGTCCAAGGAATGTCCGACAGAGATCCCAGTTACGAAGTGGGACGTACGTAGGACGTCCCGTTCGGACCTATCTGGGACGTATCTCGGACTTACCTAGAACTACCTGGGACGAATCTGGGACATACGGACGTTATTTGGACGTCCCTGGGACATATGGCTGGACATATTCAGAACGTTAAAAGGACAGTCACAGGACGTTTATAATGCATTACAATTTAATTTTAATTGAATCAGAATTTCATATATAACAAAAACATTAGGTACATAGTACAATACAATACAATAGCGCAAATAACACTTATATATACAGTAATACATAACATAAAAAATATATATATACAGTAGCGGATAAAAGTTTAAGACCGCTCTAAAGAAGACGATAACATTTTTAATATTGTACTATACGATTTGAACTTTTTTAGGAAGCTAGAGCAATTAGTTTACTAAAGGATGTCGAAAAAAATTTTTTCACAAATTGCAATTGATCGGAATTGTTGAAAAAATACTAAAAGTTGTATTTTTAACTTTTTTATGTGGGCCTATATTGATAAATTTAAAAAATACGTTTTGTAGATCTGTGTCAATTAAACATATTCTGACAATTTGTTGGTGGCGCCCGAACAGGGACGTGATGCATAACTATGTCGAGACCATAGCACGTGAAATTTTTTTTTTTGAGGTTAACGAGCAATCGCGGCAACGCGCAGACGATTGAAACACGCCATCTTGCGGCTTCGAACCGCGGCAACGCCGGGCAAGTAAACATCGAAACGGACATGCAAGTGTAGGGTTCAATGTATGCGGTACTACTGCGTGTACCGTTAGGGTCGTCGCCCACTAGGACGCACGTTGGCCGGACCGCACCGCGCCGTCACGTCAGTTTTGGGTTTCTTCTGTGTATTTCAATGGGAATGCGCCCACTATACCTGCAACAGCACAGCACGAGCGTGACTCGGTGTCGACCCGTAAAATGTGCGCCCACTAGACCGCACATCAGCCGGACCGCGCCGCGGTACCTCGCCGTTTTGGCTTTCTTCTGTGTATTTCAATGGGAGTGCGCCCACTGTACCTGCAACAGCACAGCACAGCGCCGACTCGTCAACGCCTCGTCAGAAGAAACATTCTCGGCGAGAATGTTTTGCGCGCCGGCACTTTCTGTGGCCAAGAAAACTTTCTATTGCAACGTTATTTCAAGGTTTATAATGTTGTATTGTTATAGATCGTTGAATTCGTCTCGATACCAGTTAGAATATTATGAAATAAAAAACATATGTTAATATTTAAAAAATTGAAGTAACCTTCAGTTTTTTATAAAAAAATTTACTTTTAATTTTTGATATCGAGATTTGTATAAAAGTGTATACTGATCAACTTTTGTTGGAAACATTTTTGTCAGATCATCGGATGTATATGATACATCGCGTTAGCAATGCTCACTTGTGCATTATGCTCAAATAACTTAAGCATACTGTCAATGTTGTGATAATTGTTATCCAGGCACCATAAACAATAGCCTTTTTTAATTTAATAAAAAATATCATTTGTAAGAAGTTCATATTTTACCACAAGGAATGCAGTAATCGTTGACTTTCATAGAAATTATTCGGGAAATCTAGTTTATTAAAAATATTAATTTGCATATGTTATAGTTACAAATAATCATTATCGATGATAATCTGCCTTAGACCTTATCGATGATAATTTGACTTACAATTAGTCCTAATCTGACTCTCGCATGGTCAGTAGCACAAATAAATTTTTGTCCTCGACAATGCGGTTACTAATACTAATAGCCAAAAATTATTTCCATCATCGATAACGGTTCCTTATGACCAAAAAGAATTGTTTTCATTTATAATGGATATTTATCAGTCAAAGATAGTCTATCATCGATAATGATTATTTTTAAGTAGAACATATGCAAATTAATATTTTTAATAAACTAGATTTCCCGAATAATTTCTATGAAAGTCAACGATTACTGCATTCCTTGTGATAAAATATGAACTTTTTACAAATGATTTTTTTTTTATTAAATTAATAAAGACTATTGTTTATGGTGTCTGAATAACAATTATCGCAAAATTGGCAGTATATTTTAAGTTATGTGAATACAATTTCTTTTGTAAGTATTTAAAATTTGAAAATTAGTATAACTAAAATCGTCATTAACTGACAAATATACGAAATCAATTCGAAATCAATACGAACCAATTCTAGTGTTTGGGATCTTCATTTTAATCGTTTTTACGAATCGTTAAGATCGTCTCACGTATACCGTAGGAACAGCACATCCAGCAACCGGCAAAACATTCTCGCCGAGAATGTTCCTTCTGTCGATGGAAAATTGCGGGGAAAAAAATAAGATACGAAAAACGCGAGAATTTATTACACAACCCAATAGTTACAAATAATCATTATCGATGATAGACATTATCTCTGACTGGTAAACAACCATTATAAATGACAATAATTCTTTTTGGTCATAAGGAACCGTTATCAATGATGGAAATCAGTTTTGGCTATTAGTAGTAGTAACCATTGTCGCGGAAAGAAATTTGATTGGGCTACTAATTATGCGAGAGTCAGAATAGATCCAAGTCAAAATCATGTTCGTGGATATATCCGAAATAGCACATTGATGTGGAAAACAAAAGAAAGGACTCGCGCAAGCTACGATAATTTTCCTTTCGTCCCTCTAATAAAATCGTAGTCGTTACAGTAAAATAAGAAGCAATTGTATAGGCAGTGCTAAGTGCTAATGCTCGCCACTCAAAAGTAACTGCGCCCAAACCCCGGTAATCCGCAATAACCAAATTATTTCAGCGTGTCTTTAGAATACATTGACTATCGTCAGAAAACTCCGAAAAAGTCCACGATGTCACCGAGTCATAAAGCAATAAAAACTCGACCGTACGCCCCAACATTATTACCATCGTCGGACTCGCACCCGGCCGCCTACCTGCGTATCGTAAACTGGTGCCCTACCGTCGAACCTACAGAGGTGTCTTGGCACCTATAGCTGCTATGATCTGGGCTACAAGATGCGTCAACTTTAAATAAAAAAATTATTTAAATAAAAATAAATTTATAAAAAATACCACGTTTTTAAAACGGACTAAAAAGTATAAAATAAAATTTTTAAAAACGCCACGTTTAAAAAACGGACTAAAAAGTATAAAATCATTTTTTCTAGCCCCATACAGATTCCTAACCCCTGAAAATTTGTGATTGTGAATTTTTAATAGCTAAGAAAATACTTGTAAGATTTAAAACGAAAAACGCGGCGCGCATACAATAGATAATTGATGCATGAACACTGAATCACTAAGAACTTTATTGCACTGCAAATGATATGAAGTGTTGTACGAGATTTCTCAGCGGCAGCTACTCTCTACACTCCTTACTATGTATTATCTTGCGCCCCACGTTTTTCGTTTTAAATCTTACAAGTATTTTCTTAGCTATTAAAAATTCACAATCACAAATTTTCAGGGGTTAGGAATCTGTATGGGGCTAGAAAAAATTATTTTATACTTTTTAGTCCGTTTTTTAAACGTGGCGTTTTTAAAAATTTTACTTTATACTTTTTAGTCCGTTTTAAAAACGTGGTATTTTTAAAAAATTTATTTTTATTTAAATAATTATTTTCTGCTTTTTAGTCTTGCATGTGTGAAATTTTACAATCGCTTTTGAATATTTTGATGAGATTATAACAGAGACACGTAGTAAATTTCAGACGGTATTGCGACGCGTCATATCGAAAACGAACGCCCTGGTGAAATGTCAAAGATAAAGGTTCGACGGAGAATTTCGTATAACTGTTCTTTCGCTTTGTAAATAAACATTATAGTATACTAATACGTAGTAACTTTGTAAACACCGCACGGAGCTCGAACGCACACTGAGCTCCTTCGGTGCGAAGCAGGTCAGTGGAGTGGGGATGAGTCAGAGTGGGAACCGAGTGGGCACTACCGGTCGTCGCGCGGGGACGTATAACGGTTAAATTTTTAATAAGTTTATATCTTCTAAACGCGTAGGCTGTTTTAAATTAGAAAACTTTTTTTTAATATTGCATTGTCATATTCAAGTCTCTAGCTCATCGAGAAGTTAGTTTAAAATCAGTTGTAAAATTTGTACCGAACAGACAAACAGACATACAAGAAAGCGACTTAATAAAAACGTGGTAAAATATTTAATGGCATACCTGGTGATTTGGCGACTTCTCTGTGAAAATCATCATTAACGAACTGCTCCTATTTTGTAGACATTATTTCCAGATTATAACAGAGACACGTAGTAAATTTCAGACGGTATTGCGTCGCGTCATATCGAAAACGAACGCCCTGGTGAAATGTCAAAGATAAAGATTCGACCGAAAATCTCGGTGTAACTGTCCCTTCGATTGGTAAACAAACATTAAAGTATAATAATACGTAGTAACTTTGTAAACACCGCACGGAGCTCAAACGCACACTGACGCACACTGACGCACACTGAGCTCCTTCGGTGCGAAGCGGGTCAGTGGAGTGGGGATGACTGAGAGAGGGAACGGGTAGTGGAGTAGGGAGCGCTGTCGCGCGGCGTGGCGATCGTTGAACGCGATGACGTAGCTTTCGCGGGGGGGGGGGGGTGAACAGGTAAATATTTAATTGTTATATCTCCGAAACGGATTGACTTTTTAAAAATTTTTTTTTTGAATAATGCATTGTCATCCAGTTCTGAGCCATGTAACCGATTTCAAGTCTCTAGCTCATCAGGAAGTTAGTTTAAAATCAATTGCAAAATTTGCCACCGAACAAACAGACAAACAAACAAACAAACAAACAAGAAAGCGAGCTAATATAAACGTGGTAAAATATCTGAAGATTAAGTCTAAAGCACGACATATTCAAGCGTTCAGAAACACGGTTTCCAGACCACAAAATATGACAGTAATTACTCTGTCCAACACAATCAATCTTTTTTCATGTTCCACAATTATTGTTGGGTGATTCTTATAAAGATTTTTGCGCTGATTCTGAATCTGCCCTTAATTTTCCCCCGAGACGCGTATTGAGAAACATGATGTGCGTCCTAATGGGCGACGACCTTTATACTCCTTAGGTGACGGTGGAGGAGACTGTCTTCTATCAAGATGATAGAAGTCCTGCAGTTCCCTACAGCCACTGCAGGATGAGAGTCTTCTCCTCGGTGAGAGGGAAACGTAGAGTGAAAAGGAACTCACTGTTGGTCGTTCAAATGCGAACGAAAGTTCCCACTGTATTTATTAACACTTTTGCTTCTTAGGCGTACATAAGATTACGCGGCGTAGTATTACGCATAAGCAACTCGAACTACTATCAGACACAATGGGATCGCAGGCGCGTCTTCCACGTGGTAGGTCTCAACGCGAAGTTTGTTGGCGATTCCATCTCTCGTTGGCGAAGGGATTGTCGCGGCAGCGCGCGCGACGGCTGGTAGCCGATGCTGCCAACCTCGTCGCCAACTCGCTGTTGGGGAATTATCTAGGGAACATGGAGGTAAAACCCCATGCTCCCCACACAAGCTATAGGTGTATGAGTCGTCACCAATGCGACGAATGGAGTCACCAGTAGTATGGTGACTGTGAGATAATCCCAAGGGATATTCAATATCTCTCACCACGTGTTGCCCTATCCACAACACGGGGAATAAAGCTTGTACCACATTCAATTCGCGAAGTGAAAACGTCACTGTTTATTAGATGGAATCTATATCTGTTAAATATACAATATATATGAACGCGGGTGTGTATGAAGAACACAACTATTATACAAGCGTACAATGTGGACTCAACCGTTAATATTTATAATCGGAGTAACCGTTAGAGAGCAGTAAAAATGTCGGAAGACGAGAACGAACTGTGACGAAGTGAATCGATCCGAGCATCGATTCGCTTAGCAACTCGGTACGCGCAGGCGCAGCACCTCCCCACTGCGCACTCGATGCGCAGTGGTACGCGCGACCCCACAAAGCTGTAGGTTTTATCCCTATGGTGACCAGATAGAGAAGGCGACCTACTACGCGTTTAGTCCCAATAGATTGCAATTGAATCGAAATCACTGCTGCTAGTAATATTAACAAAGGAAACTTTATTACTTGTTACAATGGCACGTGTTGCCCACGAGGCAATAATGGAAGTTCTATACATACGCTTAGCAACGGCTAAGGAACGAGCACGTCTGCCAAGTAAGACGACTGAGAGCAGAATCTCTAGCATGGCGCCTAGGCGGAAAACGCTCTAGGCAGCGGACGAACGATCGTCAAGAGGGGCGACTCGCTATGCAGCTCGCATGCTGCTATTGCCAGGCGACACTAGCGCCGTGGCAATGCGCGGAAGCGCATGTTGCCCCTACACACTCCCCCCCAAAGAGAAGCGGAAGCATACAAGATTTCGCTTTTAACAATACGCTTTACGGAAAGGAAATGTTACAAAATGTATTTACATGCTAGATACAAAAAACTTACATACTACGCGCAACGCTTACAAAAAACTTACATTAATGTGAGGAGTCTGCGAAGGTGACTCTCCTGCGCGAGTAGGTGCGTAACGGCGCACTTGGAAACGGCAGCGATGCACTTGGAACAGGCAGCGATGTACTTGGAACCGGCAGCGATGCATCCGATGTCGGAGCTACGAGTCCTTCATTTACAGTGTGCGCAGGCTTCAAGAGTTCGATAGAAACGTTACGCGGTGAACCGTTGACTTTGATGGAATATACGCGATCTGAAATGCGCTGGAGTACTCGGTGTGGTCCCGTGTAAGGCCGTTCTAAGGGTCTACGCACGGATTTTACAAGCATGAACACATGCGAACACGACTCTAATTCCTTATAGACGAAAGTCTTCACGTTACGCTTATGTGCCACAGGCACCGGCTTAACGGCACGCATATATTGTCGAAACTCTTCCAGGAACGGCTGCGGGTCGGGTCTATAATCGTCTATTAGGAAGAATTCGCCCGGTAAACGCAGTGATGTTCCGTATACGTAATCGGCGGGAGACGCATTTGTATCGAGACGGACATGGGTACGCAAACCTAATAATACCGCGGGTAAAACACGCGACCATTGTTGATCGGCGTGGCACATGATCGCTGCCTTCAAGACGCGATGCCAACGCTCAACCATACCGTTAGACTTGGGGTGGTACGCAGTCGTTCGTTGTCTCCGGCAGCCGACGAGCGCAAGAAGGGCTGAGAAAAGCTGCGATTCAAATTGTGGACCTTGATCGCCCGTTAAGAATGCGGGTGCGCCAAAACGCGACACCCAGTTATCGAAGAAAGCACGGCAGACTGTCTGCGCGGAAATGTCGCGGAGAGGAACTGCTTCGGCCCAGCACGAAAATCTGTCGATCATAGTAAGGCAATACTGAAAACCTTCGCTGACCGGCAGCGGACCGACAAGGTCGATATGCACGTGCATAAAACGTCCGTCGGGCGCGACGAACTGCGACGGTGTCATTTTAACGTGACGAGAGATTTTCGATTGCTGGCAACTTATGCACGACCTGCACTGGCGAGCAATGTCACGGTGCATGTCGGGCCAGACATAACGCTGTCGAATGAGTCGATCGGTCACTTTCGCGCTCGGATGAGCGGGTGAATGAAAGAGCGTGAACACTCGCTCGCGCATAGAGGCGGGTATATACGGACGAATGCACTCGTCGCAAACACTGCAATATACAGGAGAGTGCTCCGGGCCCCATGTGAGCCTTTTAAGAGCGAGAGAGTGATCGGGCGTACGAAGAATTTCCCTGAGTTCGGGGTCGTTTTCTTGTTCGCGAGGTAGCTCATTTATATCAAATTGCGTCGGCAGCCGTATAGCCTCGGATCGCGAGAGAGAATCGGCAACGACGTTATCACTGCCCGGCAGGTAAAGAATGTTAGACGTGAATTGTGCTATATAGCACAATTGTCTCGTCTGACGAGGAAAAGCACGCTCTGAGCTCTGAGAAAAGGCGTAGATGAGCGGTTTATGATCGGAATATATGTTAAATTCGCGACCTTCTAAGAAATGGCGGAAATGGCGCACGGCCTCGTATATCGCGGTGAGTTCGCGATCGTACGTACTGTATTTACACTGGGCCGGGGATAATTTGCGTGAGAAGAACGCCAGTGGTCTCCAATTCGCGCCACATAACTGCTCTAAAACTGCGCCCATGGCCACGTCAGATGCATCGGCAACGAGTCGAACGGTGGCTTTTTCACTAGGGTGAGTTATCAAGGCAGCGTTTGCAAGATCGTCCTTGCATTTCGCGAATGCGATCTCGGCTTCCGGCAGCCATTTAATCAATCGTTTATCGCGTTTTCGCGCATCATGCATATATGCGTTTAACGGGGCTTGAGTGGCGGCAGCGTGCGGAATACAACGCCTGTAAAAATTTACCATTCCTAGAAAGCGACGTAAGTCATCGATCGTGCGCGGCTTGGGAAAATTCATAATGGCCTCAACTTTATCGGGAGTAGGTTTGAATCCCTCCGAGTTGACTAGATGGCTGAGAAAAACACGCTCAGACACGCCGAAGCGGCATTTGTCTAAATTCACGCGCAGATGAAAATCACGTAGGCGCTGCAGGACGATTGTCAGATGCTTCTCATGCTCTTCCGGAGAGGAAGATGCAATGAGAATGTCATCGAGGAATGTGAAGACAAAATCCAAATCGCCTAGCGCACGGTTGATATAACGTTGAAACGTTTGGCCCGCATTTCGAAGTCCGAACGTCATCGCGCAATACTCGAAAAGTCCGAACGGCGTGATGACAGCGGTTTTTTGAATGTCTTCGGGGGCAACGGGTATCTGATGATATGCTTTGTAGAGATCTAGCGCCGTAAATATCGTTTTGCCATGAAGGTTGACAGGAAAGTCGTGAAGATGCGGGACGGGGTACCTATCGGGCACGGTTACGCTGTTTAAGCGACGGTAATCACCGCAAACACGCCATTCACCTGACTTTTTCTTAACGAGATGTATGGGGCTGGCCCATGGACTGCTAGAAGGTCTACAAATACCGGCAGCGATCAGATGTTTGAATTCAGCCTTCGCGGCTTTCAGCTTGTCGGCTGTGAGACGTCGAGCGCGCTCGGCCACGGGTGGGCCGGTGGTGGAAATGTGATGGAACACACCGCGCGTTTCGAGAGGTGTTGGCTGCTCAAGTCCGATGACCTGAGGGAAACGAGCCAAAATATGCGCGTACTTGGATGACGGTCCAAGGACATTCACGGACGAGGGGGTACGATCAGCGATTCCGGCATCGATACCGGCAGCGATACAAATGCTCGTAGTGTTATCAATGACACGACGCCCTTTAACATCGACCGTGAGGCCATAGTGCGTAAGCAGGTCGGCTCCTATTATGGGGTACGGGACTGCTGCTACGCAAAAATTCCACTCGATGGGGCGACGCAATCCCAAATCGAGGATCACGCGAAGTTCACCGTAAGTATTGATACGGGTATCGTTCGCGGCGAACAGCTTGAACGAGCTGGGGGAGGTACGCGATTCCGCGGAAACCGGCAGCAGCGACAGGTCCGAACCTGTGTCGATCAAAAACATGCGGCCTGATTTACGATCGCGTACATGGAGACGTTTAGAGGACGTTTGGCACACTCCAACAGTCTCCGAGGAGGAGAGTGATTCTAGTTTTCCGTCGCTCGCGGAGGGCCGGACCATGAACACGGTTTGATGCAACGAACTGCACGCTCTCCATATTTCGCATGTATTCGGCAAAGTCCCGACAGGTCGCGACTTTGGGAGCGTCTCCGAGATCGGGGACCGGCGGCGTTACGGCTATAATTTCGCTGATTCGGCCGCGAACAGTGCTGATGAGACACTTTGAGACTCGCTATCTCACGCATAATCAGATCGAGTTGGTCTTGGATGGAACCAGGTCTCGATGTCGCAGCAGCGGTTGTCAATGTCGCGGCGGCAGGTATCGATGTCGCGGCAGCGACTGTATGAACGGTCGCGGGATTCATTGTTTCGACGATTTTGTCGGCCAGAAGGGCCAGCTCCTGCAGGTCATCCTGTTTAGACACGGCTAGGATCGCGCGGCATTGCTTTGGCATTAAATCGAGGAAAATAGATCGTAGCACGGCCTCGGAGCACTCGCCGTCATTCTTGTTACGAATGACTGCGAGCGTATGTGAAGGTTTGCCGTGCAATGGAATTTGTCCCTTCTGTAGCTGTCGAAGTTTCGTTTCCGCGGACGTGGAGAACGTCGCCATTAGGCGCTCCTTAATACGAGTATACGGCGCGATCGGATCGGGTGACGCGATGAGGTCGGAAATGACCGTCGCGATTTCTGCGTCGAGACCGGCTATCACGGTGTCGGCCATTGTCGTTTGGCTCGTGATGCGAGCAATTCTGAACGATGCCTCGACCTGTCCGAACCTAGTCTTGGGTTCGTTCTTAAAGAATACCGGCAACTTGGGCGCGCGATAGCTATCGACGCGGTTAGAAGACGCGGCTTCCTGCTGGGCCGCCAGTACGGCCTCTAAAAGCTGCGCGACTCTTTCATCCGTCGAGGGAACTGACATAATTACGGCGAATATCAAACGACGCGAAACGCAAAAAGACTTAAAATTAAACGATCACCGCTTGTGGCTTCCACGTGGCGTCAGCAATGGCGTCGATAGTGGTCTCCACTCGGCGGTTACACGGCAGCGGCAATGGCGGCGATGGTGAAACCCACGCGGTGCCGGAAACGCCGGAACAACTTCGACGTGCAGCGAGCGGCCTGCTCGCCGCCTGCAAACGGCAGCGATGAATGCAGCGAGCGGCCTGCTCGCCGCCTGCAAACGGCAGCGATGAATGCAGCGAGCGGATTGCTCGCCGCCTACAACGGCAGGAATTTCTTCTTATGTTGCGGTATTCGGCGCCGGCCGAACTTCAGCAGGAACTTCCGACCACGTGCAGCCAAATTCTTCTTGTAGAGAGATGCTTCGTGCCGGCAGCGAGACAGCAGGGAGGATGGAAAAATCACGAGCGTCCCAGGCCTCGTGTCCTCACGGATTCAAAAACGGCAATCACGTCGGGGTAACCAGTTGTAGGTTTTATCCCTATGGTGACCAGATAGAGAAGGCGACCTACTACGCGTTTAGTCCCAATAGATTGCAATTGAATCGAAATCACTGCTGCTAGTAATATTAACAAAGGAAACTTTATTATTTGTTACAATGGCACGTGTTGCCCACGAGGCAATAATGGAAGTTCTATATATACGCTTAGCAACGGCTAAGGAACGAGCACGTCTGCCAAGTAAGACGACTGAGAGCAGAATCTCTAGCATGGCGCCTAGGCGGAAAACGCTCTAGGCAGCGGCAGTGATGGGATATTCGTGGGCCGTGGGCCGCTCCCCTAACGCGCTGGTTTCCCCTTCCCTGACGTACCGTCGTATCCGTGTCGACCGCGCATGCCTGTGTTGGTGCCTGCTCGATTGCACGCGCGCTACACACACCAGCGTACCTCTACTCTGTCTGTGTAAACTACCTGCTCGGCTGATCGACGCTGAAGCGACCCTTCGGTTTTCACGTTTCCGAAGTTTCGAAAGCATGAGGCGAAAAGTCGGAATCTGGAGACGGCGCGTATTTGAATCCCGGCACAGCGCGGCGCGACGCGGCGCACATTTTGCTATAACTTTTGATCTAAAAGAGATACCGTAGAGAAATTTGGACTAAATTTTTGTTGAAAAATTGGGTTTAATGATGTAAAGAGAATAATATTTTCTATTTTTTAAATAATGTTTTCGTTGATTCTTAAGGTATATCTGGATAAGATGGTCAAAAGTATCCATCCAAATTGATTTTTAGTCACGTCATGTTCAACAGAAAATTATGAAAAAAATCATGAATATTCTACCTAATAGCATACGCAACTGAGATTTTTTTCAAAATTTTTGGTTGCAAAATCGATTTGTAAACAAATCGGAAAACATAAAATTGCCGATTTTATATCAGTCTTCAGTTGACCACATTTATATTATTACGTTAGTTGTGTCTCATCATGATTATTAATGTGTATTTTTTTCAGATTTTTCGGATTATGGAAACATGTTTTAAAAAATTGAAAACCTCCAAACATTCGGAGAAAATGCATATTTTGTATTGAAGTTTTAGAGACACCAGTTTTATAAAAATTCAGTACTTAGATATTATTGAAGTAATTGTTCTTAAGTTTTTTATAATTATTAAGAGATTGCATAATCGTTCAAAGAACAGTCATACGGCCGGGAATCTTCTGGCCCCGAATCGAATCCCGCACCTAATAATTTTTTTTCATTAAATACTTATTGCTTTGAGTTTTAATGAAAAGTTTAACCAAAAATCCATTTTTTAATTGTCTACATTTATTTTCAACTTAAAAGATTGATGCAGTTCGCGCTGTCGACTTTCGCTGTCCACTTTCTGTAATTGAAAAAAAAGAAACAATTTAAGTTATGATTGCGAAGTGCAGAATGGTTTCGCGGTATGTATTCGAAAATTCCGCTACAGGTGGTCCCCTGTGTTCCTATATTCGAAGAAGAAACAAACATAACTAGAATCATAATTCTAATTGCAATATTATAGAACACAATATTAACACAACGTATACTTATCTCATCTATTCATCGATGAGATTAATTCTTGAGCAAAATAAATGCCTTATATTATATAAAAAACCAATGGTCGAATTTATCATTCGACAATATGTGGATAGACAAGAAAACGCGGAACAAGTTCTTCGTTTCACGAACTTGCGTCGGCTGTGCAGCATTGTCAGACGTTTGCCGCATTCAAATGCCGAGGCCGAAAGGATATTCTCATTGGCTCCCGATATCAAGACGAAAAAAAGGAATAAAATAACCCATTCTAGTCTAATTCTAGTATAGTCACACCATGTCTATCGACGATAGACATTTATCTCTAATGACATCAAGCAATTTGTATGCAAGTTCGTCGCGTACGCAAAATTTGTAGTATTGTAGATCGTTTAATCTTTATTTCTTATTTTGGCGGGTACGCTATTTCGTTAAACAACCACAAATGTATAGCTATCCTCTATAACTTTTCTCTCTTATTGAGATATTAATAAACAAAGTTTTTTCATAAACATTAGTATAAATATGCTATTGTAGCGAAATTGTACAACGAATAATATCCTGGTGTAGTAGCAACATGCTAGACTTACAACCCGCTGGGCTAGGGTTCGATTCCTGTCCGACGAAAATATTTTGTTACTTATTTATTTATATTATCTATTCGCTGTGTAACATTGACTTGTTCATAAGAGATTACCATTTTTAATAAATTAACCGAAATTAATAAAATACAAACAATTATGTGCACTAATTTTTCAATCTATGCTGGAACATGCACGGTATGTAGCCGGATTTACAGCAGAGATAAATGTTTAAAAACGTCAATCATATCTGTTTTCCCATAAATGTACAAGGAAGCAGGTGCCAATGCAATAATACTGCACTTATTCGATGTGCAAGCTGTTTCGTATGCTTTTACGACATGTACCACTGTTATAATTAAAAATATGTAATTGTAAGTACAATATTATTAAATTTATCGTATACCATATTTTCTCTTCCTATATTTATTTTATTTCTTCTGTATCCAGACATGAGAGGGTAATTAACTATTTTATTCATTTCGGTTAATTTATTTATAATTTATTAAAGCTTTTGTTCTTTGATTTGTAATCTTGAATGAATTTGTAATCTCTTATGAACAAGTCAATGTTACACAGCGAATAGATAATATAAATAAATAAGTAAAAAAATGTTTTTTCCCGAACGGGAATCGAACCCTAGACTACCGAGTTGTAAGTCTAGCATGTTGCCACTACACCAGGAAATTATTCGTTGTATACTTCCTCTACAATAGCATATTTATAGTAATGGTTATGAAAAAACTTTGTTTATAAATATCTCAACAAATATTGAGTGTTTACTCCTATAATGGTATATATTCGTAAAAGGGAGATCTAGATCTATAAGTATACACAATCTCAACTGAATCGGTGACCCGGAGGCCTTGCACTCTCCTTGTAAGTACTGAATTTTTATAAAACTGGTGTCTCTAAAACTTCAATACAAAATATGCATTTTCTCCGAATGTTTGGAGGTTTTCAATTTTTTAAAACATGTTTCCATAATCCGAAAAATCTGAAAAAAATACACATTAATAATCATGATGAGACACAACTAACGTAATAATATAAATGTGGTCAACTGAAGACTGATATAAAATCGGCAATTTTATGTTTTCCGATTTGTTTACAAATCGATTTTGCAACCAAAAATTTTGAAAAAAATCTCAGTTGCGTATGCTATTAGGTAGAATATTCATGATTTTTTTCATAATTTTCTGTTGAACATGACGTGACTAAAAATCAATTTGGATGGATACTTTTGACCATCTTATCCGGATATACCTTAAGAATCAACGAAAACATTATTTAAAAAATAGAAAATATTATTCTCTTTACATCATTAAACCCAATTTTTCAACAAAAATTTAGTCCAAATTTCTCTTCGGTATGTCTTTTAGATCAAAAGTTATAGCAAAATGTGCGCCGCGTCGCGCCGCGCTGTGCCGGGATTCAAATACGCGCCGTCTCCAGATTCCGACTTTTCGCCTCATGCTTTCGAAACTTCGGAAACGTGAAAACCGAAGGGTCGCTTCAGCGTCGATCAGCCGAGCAGGTAGTTTACACGGACAGAGTAGAGGTACGCTGGTGTGTGTAGCGCGCGTGCAATCGAGCAGGCACCAACACAGGCATGCGCGGTCGACACGGATACGACGGTACGTCAGGGAAGGGGAAACCAGCGCGTCAGGGGAGCGGCCCACGGCCCACGAATATCCCATCACTGGGCAGCGGACGAACGATCGTCAAGAGGGGCGACTCGCTATGCAGCTCGCATGCTGCTATTGCCAGGCGACACTAGCGCCGTGGTAATGCGCGGAAGCGCATGTTGCCCCTACAAAGCAAAACCGCGAGCGCCATCTCTTGGCTCGCCGGGGTACTAACCGATCGAAAGGAAATGTGGGGTCGCGCTTGCCACTGCGCATCTTGTTCGCAGTGTGGAGCTGCTGTGCCTGTGCACGCATAGTAGCTAGCGAATTGATGTGCGAATCGATTCGACAGCTCTCTCTTCTTCTGACGCTCTAACGAGCATGTTGTGTTCAGTGATTATAAATACAGTTACAAAATCTCCTTTGGTTGCTCTCGAGCATTATCGTCTTATAACATTTGTGTGCTATTTAATGCATTGTCGTGTACGTGCTCTTTAGTTATTGTATAAATAAAGATTGACGTTTTCACTCTGTGATTCGATCGTGCTCTGGACTCTATTCACGGTGTTGAGAGTGTTTGAGGATAGGATGGTGAACTACTCGGAACCGCACTTGACGTTCACAATAGCTTTATTCACCTTATAGGGCCTCGTCGAACAACACAAAACTTTGTACAAAAGACTGTAACTTTGAGAACCGCGTACAATAAATATATATGTGAGAACAGTTGCTGTTCTGGGTTGTCCCCTTGAGCAAGGGATCCAGAGATGCTTGATTATGCGAAAGCCGGTCAAAAAGACGCGCAGCTTCACGTTGAAAAGAAAAGAGAGAGTATTCGCTAGGCCTGACCGTAGAGAACTGTTGATCGATCGATCAGCTGGCCGGTAGCCGTCACCGTCGATCGAGTGATTGGCGGATCGATAGCGCGATCCGCCAATCGGAATAGAGCTCCGCGGCAGATAATCGATAATTATCGATCGCGGTAGATATCGACGGTGTCGGCCAATGACTCTGAGTGTTGATGATCGATCACAGATCTCGTAGCGACCAGGTGAGTAACCAATGGGACGCCGACGCTACCGACACATTCAGCCCATCCCAAACGTTCCGCCCGCCTCGTCAGCCAATGACGAAATTGAACCGGCGTCACCATCAATGGGCGAGAGGTGGCGAAGACTGCAGAACTGAATGGGTCAGCAACGTGCGGCGTAGTATCTGCGACAACAAAAAAGAGACGCGCGTTAGTGAATTTTACTGCATGTGATGGTGAAATGAAGTGAGGAAGAATATGTACAGTGAGATGAGCAGTGATACAAGGTGAGTGAAATGATGAGATGATCTAATAATGATGAGTGAATCAAAATTGATCAGGGGCACTGCGAGAGTGTCCAGCAGTCCCTTCGAGTTCGCGGCCCACTTGTGGACTGGGGAGCCGCCCGCCATGAGAAACCCCCGGAGGTCCGCTTCCAAAGGGGAAACGCACCAATTCGTCCTTCAGATAGACGCTGGTGAGTTGCTAAGAAATGTTTCTCAGCCCTCAGATCGCCCGCAGTGTCCGGAATTGAACCTTGTATTTGTTTCTGCTCCCAGAAATTTTTGAGAAACTCTCGGTCGATGTTGCAGTGGTGGACTGGCATCGCTGCTCTGCTCTCGGACTCGTCGCAGTTTTCCGAATCGACTCCTCCGGTAAGGATCCAGCCTAGGGCAGTCTCCTGAGCTACTGGAGTGTGCGGAGGCCCTCGCTTGACGCCTTCTCGAAGGATTAGATTGTAGGAGTCAGCTCCTATAAGAATATCAACCGGATCGGCAAGGTGATAACCGGGATCGGCGAGTTTCAGTCCTGAAACATGAGGCCATTCGAGGAGAGCAGGAAGGTTACGAGGCCGGTATCGAGACAGCTCGGATATGATATAGACAGGAATTTCATATTGTTGTTCTCCATCGCTCTGAGGGGAGATGACCAGAGTGGTCTTCCCTTGCGTAAATTTGGCCTTGGCACCTCCGACACCCAGAAGAGGAACTCGAGCTTGCCTCCTCTTGACGCCGAGACGCTGGCCGAGTGCCTCAGTGATGAGAGAGACCTCGCTGGCCGGATCAATCAGAGCGCGAGCTGAGCAGTCCTGTCCTCGTGAGTCTGAAACTGCGACACGAGCTGTGCTGAGAAGAACAGCGGAAGTACGACTCACGTGCGAAGATAGGTGCTGAACGCAGACTTCAGCAGGATGGAGTGTCTTGGCGGATGAGGCAGCTTCGTGAATCGTCGTGTGGTGCTTCCCTTCACACTTCTGACATCTCTTTGACGACTTGCACTCGCTCGCTGGGTGTTTGCCAAGGCAGTTAAAGCACAGATTCAATGCCCTTGCCGTTTCCTTCCGTTCGAAGGGTGTCTTCTCCCGCTACCGGCCACAGGACATGATGTAGTGATTGCCTTGACATAAAGAGCAGGCCTTCTCTGAAGAACTCGCCTTGGAAACCAGATGCACCTTGGCAGATTTCAGGTTAGAAGTTTTGTTTACATCAGAGATTTCGCTTGATGAGGGAGACTCTAGGGCCTCGCACGTGGTGATACGCCCTTCCATGAATGTTTTCAGTTGCTCCAAAGTAGGAAGCTCCTTGGAATGCTTCAGCTCATCCTCCCATTCCCGACGCGACTGACGATCACAACGCTCGACGGTCAATCCAACTATCCAGTCGGTAGCATTGGTGACAGGTCGACCGAGGTTGCTGAGGGCATCGATGACGTCGAATGTCTCGTCGAATAGGCGCTTCATCTCAGCAGCTGATTCCTTGCGAACAGGAGCCACGGAACAAAGAGCTCTAATTTGGGCTTGGACGAGGAGACGAGGGTTATTGAAGCGCTCTTCCAATTTGTTCCAGGCAAGTAGGAAATTATCGCTCGTCGTTCTGACGTTTTTGAGTAGTGCCATAGCGTCGCCCCTCATACACGTTTTTAAATAGTGGAGACGTTCCACTGGAGACAACGAACAGTCGTTGATAATAAGCGATGTAAATAAATCGCGAAAGGATGGCCAGTCCTTGTAATGACCATCAAAGGTTGGAAGAACCATCTTTGGCAACACGGCTCGTGACCTCTGAGGAGTCGTCTCACCGGTCGTTACGTTTGAAGCAGCGGGAACCGTAACGACCGCAGCGGTTTCGAATTCGCCGATCATGTCGAGTAGAATTCCCGCTTGTTCGAGATAGTTCGAATGGATCGTACAAAATTCGTCGTCCGTGAGATACTGATGTTCCCTTAGCTTGCTGTCTGTTTTCGCAGCCTGTCTTATTGCATGATCTCCCTTGTTGTAGTCATCCCAGAAGACTTGGAGTGACGCGTGAGCGGCTCGAACTATCCCCAAGGAGAGGTTCGATTTTCCCTTCTTCTTCAGGTTGATCGCGACGCGGGAGATTCGTTGCGCGAGAACCCGTTGATCATCGACAAGGTCAGCCATTGTTATAGCACGTGTTTGAAGGTACTAACGGTCGAGTAGTTTAGTTTAACTGGTTTTAGGTGAACTGCAGCACTGAATCCGGCTCGAAGGACCAAAATGTTTGAGGATAGGATGGTAAACTACTCAGAACCGCACTTGACGTTCACAATAGCTTTATTCACCTTATAGGGCCTCGTCGAACAACACAAAACTTTGTACAAAAGACTGTAACTTTGAGAACCGCGTACAATAAATATATATGTGAGAACAGTTGCTGTTCTGGGTTATCCCCTTGAGCAAGGGATCCAGAGATGCTTGATTATGCGAAAGCCGGTCAAAAAGACGCGCAGCTTCACGTTGAAAAGAAAAGAGAGAGTATTCGCTAGGCCTGACCGTAGAGAACTGTTGATCGATCGATCAGCTGGCCGGTAGCCGTCACCGTCGATCGAGTGATTGGCGGATCGATAGCGCGATCCGCCAATCGGAATAGAGCTCCGCGGCAGATAATCGATAATTATCGATCGCGGTAGATATCGACGGTGTCGGCCAATGACTCTGAGTGTTGATGTTCGATCACAGATCTCGTAGCGACCAGGTGAGTAACCAATGGGACGCCGACGCTACCAACACATTCAGCCAATCCCAAACAGAGAGTAAGCTCAACACGTGGTACGAGCTCTCTTGTTTCCCTTCTGGGAAGAATACCATTATCAGTGGGTGACTCCTTTCAACCATAATCTTACAGAAAGAGATACCGCGCGATATCTCTCGGGTAGAAACGGTATTATTCACAGGAACGAACGAAGTTTCAAATACCCCAGGGAATGCCGCAGGGCGGTTTACGCCTTACTAAGGATAGGATCATCGCGGAACTTCGCCGAAAAAATCTACCGACAACCGGAACCTTCAAGGAACTTCGTCACCGCTGGACTGAGTACATCGAGCAACAGGACACCGAAGCGAGGAAAATGGCGGAAGCGAAAAATCCAACGGCCCCGACCACCGGACCCAGTACATCGACCGAATCGCCTGTCAACAACCCCATCACGGTGATAAGCACCCCAATCCCGCCTGATCCAAGCAAGAACATTGATCGGATGAGGAAATGGGGATGTACAACGGATGGAAAGGATCCATTTTCATTTTTGGAGCGAATCTCCGAACTTCAAGAAGCATATCATCCTTCGGACGCTGAATTACTACGGGGGATTCCCGAATTATTGCGTGGAGAAGCGCAATTATGGTTCCGAAACTCCCGTCACCAGGTTTCCTCATGACTCCAATTTACCGATAAATTCTTTGCTTTCTTCGCGGCGAATCGGACCAGACTACAGCGGGAGAGAGAGGCACGCGAACGGGTTCAACGGCCGGGTGAACCTTTTCACATCTTCGTAAATGCCTTACTTACACTCATGCGTCGCGCAGCAATCCCTACATCGGAGTATGTGGAGACTGTCTATGAAAACATGCTACCAGAATACTCAATGGTGATTAATCCAGATAATATCACGGATCTCGACGAATTTCTACACCAAGTTCAACGAGTCGAGAGAGCAAATGACAACAAAACACGTCTCCAACGAGTCCGACCAATCGCGGTCACCGAGGGGCGATCAGAAAAAAACGGAGCAACCGAGTCACCGCAGGTCGGCACGGTGAAAATGGAGAGCAGAACGGATCAATATAGCACCGAAACACATTGTTGGCGTTGCAAACAGAGGGGACACACTCGGTTGGAGTGCCGAAATGCATATCGCAGGTTCTGCTCCAGATGTGGCCGCGACGGTGTGCTCACCCGCGAATGCCACCCGCCGGGAAACGGCCCTCAGGGCCCGCCGTAGTCGGGCGACCGCCGCACAGTGGGTTGAAATGCGAAAAACGCGGCCAAAAATTATTTCCGAAGCTATTTCTAAGTTTATATTAATAAAAATGGTACCGTTTTATAGATTTTGAGGTGCTGAATTCAAATTAACAATCAGATTTTGTTTAATTCCAAACCCATATAAGTTATATAAGGTTTTTTTTAGAAACGGTTTTCTCGAATTGGGACGTACATATTACTAATTGTTTTATTATTAATAATGGTATATTTTTAAGTTATTATATACTAAATTCTGTATAATTTACTTGATATTAATCGCCGAACCATATACCATAGTCATCCTCTTCACTGTTGTCTTCTTCACCGATGTGTAAATCATCTTCTGCTTTCAATAGCTGCAGCACTTCTTCTGGCAATTCTGACACTGATTTCCGTGGTATTTGTTGGTGTGAAATTACTGGATCGGATGTTGTCAACAGTCTCTAGAATAAATCGCGGTTGGTATGGTACCTGGAACGTTTCTCAGTATGTTCTCTTCTGAACTGTTTCACCTATTTATTTCCAGCTTCCACAGATTCTTCGGAAAGCTGCCCTATAGGAATAACCATAGCTTTCACTATTTCTGCCCCGTGAATCAGCACTTTATGGACAGAAGGTGACATGTAGTACCAACTATAGTTTTCTATATATAACTTGGCCGTTTACTGACAATATGTATCGAAAGCAATATCATTAATATCGCGACTACTATTTAAAGCAGTTAATATGATGTGGAAGCGAATGATTAATTGTTCATTCACGCCAGTTATTTCCGAAAATAATTTTGAATTTCCAAATGCGCGTCTAGCAGTATTGCCGTCATTTGATGTACCATATCCTGGTTTAGGTACGTCCACTAATAGGCCCATTTTATTTTTAAAATCTTCTTGTATTTTACGCTTTCTAGCTTCTAATAGTTCCTTATTTGAACATTCCTGTGTTTCACTTTTCTTTGACGTTGCTTGCCATTTTTTAAAATCAAGTCGGTATGCTATGTGAAGCACACACTCAAAAAAACGAATGCGGCAATGCAATGGTGAAAAGCCAAACTTTAAATTGGTGAGATCTCCGGAAAATCGGGTGGAAATATTGTCCAAGTTATTCATCTCGGATATGCTGCATTTGCATATATAACACCGCATGCTCGATGTATTTGCAAGGACATTACAAACTTTACCGTCTACCATAGTTAACAACATTTTAAAGTTAACATTCATTTGATTTATGCTCAATGGTGCTAAAGCAGTAATTTCATTTTGCACACGGTTTTCTTCTTCTTGAATTAATGTTTCGCTTTCGTGTGTCCATTGTAGAGATATCGGTCTACAAAATCGAGAGCTTGACGGTCTTGGATTTTCCCAATAAACTGTTTGTGAAACTTCTCCAATTAATTTCAGTGGCACCAGTGCTGTCATAAAAACACTATCGTCTGATTGATTTTTATCAGAAGTTTGCCATCCTTGTTTATACGTAGAATGACCAGAGCTTCCGTCCATTCCCCACTTTGATATTAAACACAAAGTTTCTTCAGTTTCTAATTTTCCTTCAAGAAACAGCATTAAACGATTTACTGTGTGATTCAAGAGATTTTGTACACTAACCACGCACTTAGTATCGGAAATATAAATGTCATCTGGATAAGTTTCTCTTCGCGCCCGCCGGAGGCTGAAATCAGATGGAAGAACATTACTTCCATGTAGTAAGCAAAGGTGTCTTGCGTTTAAATATTGCTGACGCTTGAAATGGGAAGTCATTATTACTCCAAGTGTTTCTTCAGGTGATGCTGTGGATGGAGGATTTTCTTTAGAATTTAATTTTTTCCATAGTTCATCTGCTTCGGTGGGTGTTGCCTGGACAACCATTCAAATTATTTTTGCCGCTGATATATTGCCAGATTTTTGCAAACTTCGTGCAGCCGCGTAGACCAAAATATCTACTGGCGTATTCTCTAATATATCGTCTGTTCTTCGACGTTTATTTCTTTCGCTTAAATCCACAAATTCTTTTTTCGGTCGACCCCGTTTGGATGAGGAATCAGTATTCGGTCCAGCAAATAATCTATCTGGAAAACAAACAGTTCCGTCTAACCACTGTTTATATTTTGTTAAAAAGTGCGAGTTCTTCCTATGGACATTATTCCATCGCTGCTGGTATTTGTATATAAACTGCTCTCTCAATGTTCTCGTGACAATTTGTCTATTGCTTATATTGTCACTAATGCTTAACTGCGCGATTACAAAATCCGTCAGCAAGGTAGTTATATTTGTAGTTTGCGATTCCATATGTTTATTACACAGTTCCATTCGCGTTATGCTTTCCATATTGTATATTATAGTTCACAATTCACGAAGTATAGTTCACAGTCCACAATAAAATTAACAATCCACAATATAGTTCACAATCCACAATGTAATTCAAAATCCACAATATAATTCACAATCCACTATATAATTCACAATCCACAAAACGCGGAACGACAATCTTCTAGAAGATTCTCGAAAAGTCGAATCACGCTTAACGACCGGGTTGTTGATTTCACGTTCGCGGATGGTAACGAATTTATACAGGGTGAATTCGATAAAGCAGGACACCTAAATATCTCCTTTTCGTTGTACAAAAAAACTTCGTAGGACAAAGTTACACTGTTTGAAGGGCCACATATAACGGTGTAAAGGAAAAAAAATTCAAGGTCATTTTTATGAGATTTCAAGGTTATCGATGTTTTTTTAAATGGAATGAGGTATTTTTTAATACATCAATCGATGCAGCTAGTCATTCATTATAAAAAAGTACTAACCTATGTATGTCGAAAAGTTAGTAGTTCAGGAGATATTTCAATTTAAATAACTCTAAAATACCATTACTGTCGTACTAACAAGGGGAAGCCACGGTCGATGGGTCACGGATTTTTCTGAAACTTGCAGTACTTAAAGATGTCTTCTCCAAATGTAATTTGACAAAGCAGTAGCGCGCGCTTCACAAGATTTTTCGAGAAAATTGCATTTGAAAATCGGTTTACACGTTCATAAGGAGTTCGCGTTAAGAGGTCAATATGAAGTGAATATCCGAGGGCGTAGCGAGGATTACTGGTAATCGGTAGGTTGCTGGTTCGTGTCTCGCTGTGGATTTTTTTTTTCTAGAACTTTGATACTTCTCCCTCAATTTTAAGCCTAAAATCTATTCTTTATAACTTATTTTTATTTTTTAAGTTGAAAATGCATGTTTTTTATTTGTTCGATCAAAATCAAAGTTTTTATTTGTGGCCGTTGGGAAATAAATCGAACAAAAAATAATTTCAAAATGTTATATTTGCTTTATTCTCTCTTTATTCGCTCTTGTACGAATGCTTCGCTTCAGAAAAATCCGACATCCGTCCCGGAGTTCCAAATTCGGGAAGGTAAACTACACCGACGGATACCACACCAGCCCGACTGCAACGAACCCGAGCCCGGCAACGCCTGGAAGATCTGCATTCCATCCAGCGAGCGAGAGGAAGTGCTGCGGAAATTTCATGACGACCCTACGGCGGGGCACTTAGGAATCGCCAAAACAAGCGTTCGCATCGCACAGCGATTCTACTGGCCGGGGATGTTTCGCGAAGTCGCTCGCTACGTTCGGAACTGCACCAGTTGTCAACAATACAAAGAACCGCCACAGCCACCACCAGGAAGACTTCATGCCAACCCCGGAACGCAACACTGGCACACCGTTTCGATCGACTTAGTGGGCCTGTTACCACGATCTAAATATGGCTACTCGTCGCTATGGACCGTTTTACAAAATGGGTCGAGCTCACAGCTCTCCGAAAGGCCACGAGCACTGCCGTTGCCAACGCAATCCAGAAGGATGTTATCTTACGACACGGGGCACTAAAAACCATCATCCCAGATAACGGGCGACAATTTATAGATGAGCCATTCACCACACTTTTGCAGGCTGCAGGAACGGAACACCGAAGGACACTGCCCTACGCGCCACATTGCAACCCCGTGGAAAGAGCCAACAAAGTCGTGAAGACCATGTTGGCACAATATGCCGGGAAACACCACGATCGCTGGGATGAAAAACTGGACGAAGCCAGATTTGACATTAATACGGCACGAAGCGACCGGATAAAGCCCAGCATACCTAAACCAGGGTAGGGAACTCAGGATACCAGGACAACCGTCACAGGAAGAGGCACACGTCACCCCGCAATACCGATGGAAGAACCTACGCGAAGCACAGGAACTGGCACGGCTACACTTAGCACAAGCATTTGGACGAAAGGAACGGTACTACAACCTAGACGCCGCAGCTGGAGACCAGCTGTGGCAGACAACGTTTGGAAGAAGGAGCACACTCTCTCCGACAAGGGCGCGGGAATCACCGCCAAACTCGCTCCGAAATACAGCGGGCCCTACACGGTCGGACGAATCGTATCACCGGTCATCGTCGACCTTCGCGATCGGTCATCGTCGACCAGGCGGTCGCCCCGACAACTCGCCGACGTGGCCGTCCACGGAAAATAACTGAGAGTGTTCTTTTTTGTCACAGACAGCAAAGATGCAGCAGCCCGACGACTTCTACCTGGAGTTACACGAGCTTTTTAGAGATCTCTCCGACGACGAGGACGAGGTACGGCCTCGCACCCCGACCACCTGGGAGCACCTTAAGGTGACCACGGAGGTCACACTACAAACAGCTCCAGACCCGGCCACAACCCCAGCAGCGGCGGCCCAACCACCCGCAGAGGTGGTGTCCGAACAGGCGAAGCGGTCTCCGACCGTGCCATCTCCACCCCCGACAACGGAAGAGGTGAGCAGACGGAAGACAACTAGACCGAGGCCGAACACCGCCGCACAGCTGAGGCCGCCAACGGTACTCTGCACGGCAAAAACCAACCGACTGGCCAAGGCCAAACCGCCGGGCAAAGGGAAGAGGACAGCGAGGGGGGCAAAGGTGATCCGGCTGGTCACCCGGTGGCCCGGGGAGGTGAGGGGGACAATCCGGCCACGGACGGACTCCGGCGCCAGCTCCCTATCCACGGGCTCGACAATTCCCCCTTCAACGGTCGACGAGCACCGGGTACGACTGGGCCACGAGCCGGAGATCGGATGCCGTGGCCCGGACCTGGAGCCGGCAGCATGGCGGAAGCCGGAAGCACCGACGAGAAGACCAGGGCAGCCGAGGAAGAAGAAGCGGCCAACCCCAACATCACCACCGGTCGCACGGCAACCCGACCCACGAGGAGCGAGGTCGACGGACCCACAACCCATCCGGGAGGACAGGGAAGGGGTCGTCGGGGAGGAGAAACGAGAAGACCCGAAGGTGGGTCCCATGGAGCTACCGGTTCCCATTTGGCCGGACGTGGAGCGGCTGTCCCGGGCGCCGAAGACGCCACTGTTGCGGTCCCCCCGACAGCCATACAGGCCCCAGGCCGAGCGATGGCCGGTCGTTGAACGGCGCCGACCCGCCACACCGTCAACGCCTAGGGGGACAGGCCCGATAGGGAAAGCAAGAAGGGAGGGGCCCAGTCAGCCGCAGGATCACCGGCAGGAAGACATACCCGAGGATGGAAGACCAGGGCACGACGGGTACCCGGTGTGCCCGGGAAGACTTACACCAGGAATAGGGCCACCCGTCCCATATAAGGGCAAATACACAGAAACGTCCTGGTATACGTTGCCAACGGGCCAGTAGGTGGAGTTGCCACCCGCTTCGTCGCCACCCAGCAGCACAGAATGCTGGTGGACGGAGTGCGGTGGGTACTCCACTTCGACAAGACAGGACGAATGCGCCGCTGCCAGCGGAAGGAGCCGGTACGATCACCGAAAATCGTGTAGCTTATAAGTACGTGTTTTAGTTTGTAAGGGTGTGTTTTTTTATATATACATAGTTTGTAAGTGTGTGTTTTTATATACATAGTTTGTAAGTGTGTGTTTTTTTATATACATACTTTGTAAGTGTGTGTTTTTTTATACATAGGTAGTTTGTAAGTGTGTGTTTTTATATACATAGTTTGTAAGTGTGTGTTTTTTTATATACATACTTTGTAAGTGTGTGTTTTTTTATACATAGGTAGTTTGTAAGTGTGTGTTTTTTATATATACATAGTTTGTAGGTGTGTGTTTTTTTTATATACATAGTTTGTAAGTGTGTGTTTTTGTTTTTTTTATCTAGCCTGTCTAGCCCGAAAGTGTAAGGATCGCGCGCTAGTATAAAAGTAAGCATGTAAGTACCGGTAAACCAAAGAAAGACATTTGTAATTATGTATATATTTTTTTTTATAATAAAAAGACTCGTTGCGATTTTTTCGCCGCCCCGGAGAAAGAGGGGGGTGTAACAAACCTGTACCTCGCAGGCCTGTTACTAAGAATAACACAAACCGGATCAAGCCGGTGGGAACCGAACAGAACCGAGATCAACCGTCGATCACTTCTCGGAACGAACCGCCGTATCTCCGCCGCCGCGCCGAGGCGGACCGCGCCGCGCCACCCCCGCGCCTAGAAACCAATCCGCGAATCACCGCACCGCGCCACCACCCCCCACCACTAATTAAGAGCTATAAAAGCCGCCACGGCCAGAGCTCGAGATGGTATTCAATGCACAGCTACGCTCCGGTAAGGACCACTCCTGTCATCGTTACCAGCATAAGTACATGCACTGCTATACTAGGGTTCCCACGCTGTCGACGACGAGATAACTTCGCCTAGCGAACACCTCGAAACCGGCCGTGAGAACTCACCTCCCAGAGCACGCTCATCGCCACTCTTCCAGATATGGTATGTCACCTGTTGAATCCTGACTCCTGATCCGAGAGCACGGCGCGTCGCCACTCTCTTCCGCAGCCACGGTGTGTCACCATCTGAATCCTGACCCGAGAGCGCCGGCGTGTCGCTACTCTCTTCCGCAGCCACGGTGTGTCACCAGCTGAACCCTGTTCACTTTCATACACCATGCTATTCCACAGCTACGGTGTGTCACCAGCTGAATCCTTATCACTTTCACAACAATTCACCACTTTCATGATTACCGTAAACATTCATGCCACCGGGCATCCCGTGTACGAGCAATTCCGTGACGCGTTCAATTACAACACCGCGATCCACCTTTACGAAGGAGAACCGCGAACTCCGTAGACATACTCCGCGTCCCAAACTCTCGCGACCGCGATATTATAAAACTCGCACGTTAACTTAAAAATCCCACGTGTCTTTATTTATTTTCCAATACACCCCGTCCTTGCGGATGCCGATCATTCTCTCTGCCGCGTACGGATCCTGGCCGCGGTGACCTAACCAGCAACAGAGGGACTCCGACGCGAACACGACCGATACCGCGAACCAGACCCGTTACGATATGATAGAATCTTCCCTCTAGCCTAATAATATTTTTGTATTTTTCTTTTGCCAGTAATGTTTCAATGACTGAAAATAAATATAAAATAAAAACTTACCTGAAATGGCAGTGAAAAGTTTCACCAACACAATACCAAGTCATCGGAAATCAGAAATTGACAGGTTACCTGAAAAATGCAACATATTGTTACGAATAATGGAAATTATATCATTGAATAATATTAAACATGTATTTTTATAAATTGACTCAAATGTTTTCAATAAAAGACGATAGAATTTTCCCTCCAACCTAATAATATTTCTGTATTTTTCTTTTGCCAGTAATGTTTCAATGACGGAAAATATAAAATAAAAGCTTACCTGAAATGGCAGTGACAAGTTTCATCAACACAATTGCGTGACAAGTGGCTGACGTTACTGAATCACTCACACACGCTTTTTATTAATTGGAATACTCTATTTCGAACACGTGCAAAAGAATGTGCTAAACTAACCACACTTCACGTAAACGCACGGCGATGCAACGCGACAGCCGTGTTAACCAGTGTTCCGATTGATGGTGCACTTTCTCGCGCATGCGCGACCAAAATAGTAGCGTATCTACAATGACGCAGCATAGCGGCCACAGCCCGGACGGCCTGTGGCAGTTATATTGGCAGGTATGTACCGAAACAATCTGTTCCGGACAAAAAGACTTTAGGACGTGTCCTACGAAATACCAAATATACAGAAATACACATGTTATACATCCATTTTTCATAATCAAATCATACCAATTTTTTAAAAGTCTGCGGGGTGCTCAAGCTACCCTATTTCATCGAAGTGGTTACGTTACTGAGGCTGAAATTGACGCGCATGCGCGAGAAAGTGCACCATCAATCGGAACACTGGTGTTAACTCTGACTCTGCTCACCTGTCACATAAGCTTATTTGTACGGTCCCCAATATGTACATAAATTAATATATTGTTATAAATATATATGTATTGTGACGTTGAACTCTTTTCGACGAACGGAAGGCTCGTGAAAAGAGTCAAACTCGGGCTTTGCTGGTACAGAGACCGGGCCGCGTTTAGCCGAGTACACGCGGTCCGCCCGGGACAACGGAATTCGAGAGTCCGACGGATCAAAATTGAATTGTTCGGGCGCCAGGCACTTTGAGGGTGCCACGCGAGACGCGATGCGATTCTCGGCCTCGGAGAAGCCGAGGCCGACGGTCGAACTCTCGAGATACGCGGACGGAAATTATGCCTCGAAATGGGCCAAAGGATTCGAACACGGGAACGTTCGGATGACCCCCTCGGCAGGGCGGATCTCACAGGAAAATTCAAATGATTAACGACAATGTAGGCTCGAGATGTTTAATCGGTCGTCGGAAAGTACAAAATTACGACCTCGTAGCCGCGACCCGAGAGCCCGCGCTCTTTGTACAGCTTGGCGATAGATGAAAGTTCGCAGCGCGGTTGTCTGGTACAGTGGAACGCGTGTCGGAATCGTCGTACAAAATCGCGATCTTCCAGGAATGCTGGACAACGAAATTCGCACGCAACGCAGGTGGACGGCGCAATAGGAGACTGTCGCGGCGGCCGTCGCTCGCGATTCGATTTTACGCACGCGGTATCGATGCTACGTTTTCGATCGTCGGCGCGACACAGGATTCGAGACAACTGGAGATTATTCTCACGACACGCGACTCCTCCGAGGAATCTTCCAAAATCACGACAGACGGGGAAAACTCTCACAAATCTAACCTCAAAACGCCCTCGGAACGGGCGTGAGATCTTGGCACGAGGCGTCCTGCGCCTCCGCACACGCGAAAATTCGAGGACAGGACGAGAAGCGTTCGTCCTCGCGCGATTAAAGTCGAGCCACCTCGCAAAGAAAATCCGAATTGATCACTGGCTGACTTACCGTTTCGCCCTTTCTATCGTCCGAGATTACGGCTTCCGGGAAGCAACCGCGACCAATTGTTCGACGGGTCAGCGCTCTGGAACTCGGCTAATCCGTACGGAAACTCTCACGGACACTCTCACGGATACTCGTCGACCGGAATTGCCAAGATACGATTACAACGTAGATTGTTGCCACAATGGGAGCCAGCGCGACAGTGTCGCATCGATTTTCGATCGCGCGACGGCTCGATCCTTCTTCCCCCCTCTCTCGACTCGTTGCCGAATTTTCCCGATTGGCGCGTGCCACGCGCGCGACATCCTAGCTACCAGGATCGTCCCTATTAAGGTCCTTGGGCCCCAGACCAACGCAATACGGAATTTGCGGTCACTTCTTGACCGTGAGAGGTTCGTCCTCTCTCTGGGCACGATCGCACCACCTACGCCGGAGCTTAGCGTGGTGAGGCGGCGTCGGGACCACGAAAGGTCGGGTTGACCGGTTGTTCGGTAAGGGCTCCTGTCCCTTCGACGCCTCCGGGTGGATTTCCCGAGTGCTCTCGGTCCAAGTCGTCCTTGCCCGTGCACGGGGCTTCCGCAATATTGGCCAGTTCTTTTCCGCGGGATCGTCTGGTGCTGCGTCTCCTTCTCGGGAAAACTTCGGTCGGTCGGGGTACCTTTTCCGCGTCCCTGTCACGGCCCTGTAAACTGGCCGTTCTCGGCGCGTACGACAGATGTCAGTCGTCGGTAATCGGTCGGTACGGATTTTCCTCGGGGAACGCTCTCGAATCCTGCGATGCCGTGTCGTAACCCGTGAGAGGGCGGTTCAGTCCTTTTATGTTACAATGGTAACCGAAATTAACGGGGAAAGTGACGTCGCAAGGTTTGCAACGTCACAGTATATATATATATATAAAAAATATGTTACTATATTATAATATATTACACATAATATATCACAGCCTATTCTACTACTAGCCGTGCTGAAGGTAAAAACGGCAACACTGCGAGAGTCCGATTGATATATATATATTGTGACGTGGGCAGTTTTGCCTACGTCCCCCGATACCGAGTATCGGAAGACCGGGTCACCCTCTGGCAGTAAAACATGCAAGACGGGCCGTGGCGAGCGCTCGCCCTGGGCACGAGTGAGACCCATTGGCGAGTTCTAATATTTTTAAGCGTCGCGCCAATTTGCGCGACGCGTGTCTACAGGACCGTACCCGGGCCCCAAGGGGGGACCCGGAGCACTTATTTCGCCGAGAAAAGAGAAAGAAGGATCGGCATCGGTGAAACTCCCACCCTGGGGAAGCGAGGAATCGACGTGGCCTAGAATAGACAACCTGGAGGCGCCGACGAGGACATGAGATGCCAAGCCAAGAATCTCAGCTGCCTCGCCGTCGCTCGCCTCAGCCGGAGAGAAGCCTGGCCAGCTGCCGGATTGGCTAGCGCCGATCACCTCACAGGGAAGCGGCGAATCCACGAGCAGCGCTGCCGGAGAACCGACGAATCGCCGGACGTCAGGGACCGTCGCGCGGAGCGAGGCCCCGTCCGAATATCAAGTAGCGATAGGCCGAATCCTACGCGGGGGAACGAGAGCGGAACGGGGGAAGATCACTTTTTCGTTGGCTCGCATGAGAATAGTCACGTGATTTCGACACTTTAACGATTGCGTAAAGATTCAGTCATTGTTGCGAAACAAGCTGCCGGACGAGAGGGACAGGAAGCCGAACAGCATCGCTGGCTGAGAGTTGCCCTGGGTAAGCCTCTGTCTCATTTATTTCGAAAAAGTGATCTTTTCGCGTTGGCTCGGTAGGTGTTGTGTTCGCAATCGCGTCGCAGAAAGTTCGACGTGGCTTCTATGCTGCCGGTTGCAGCGTAGATTCGGGGACGGTACGAATCCGTCGAGCGACGATCGCGCGGGGAATATTAATTTGCGAGGGTTTAGCCCTATTTTCATTTTTGGCGAGGATCCGCGCGTCGTCGTATCTTTCACGCTAACCTCGTCTCGTTCCACGGTGCGTCGCCGCCGCGTGCTCGCGTCTTATTTCCGCGACTTGTTACGCCGACGAGAAGTAAATTGTATAACGCGTTTTCTATCTGAATTCGGGCGTGAAACGTGAACATCGCGTACGTCAACGTCGTCATTACGTTGCTGCCGGGTTCGACGCGTCTCGGAAACGTCCTGCGAAGGACAAATCGCGCGTGCGACGATCGTTCGTCGCCGACCACCTGTCACGCGCCGGTTAACCTAGAAAGCTGCCGGTAACGCGGCTGTAACATCGTCGCAATAAATTGTGTTAACCGAAGATTCCGAGAGTGTTTATTGTGTGAAAAACCTTCCCGCCGCGGGGAACGCTTCGCGTTCGATTCGTGCAGTATCCTGTGCCCGTTCGCGGAAAACTTTGGTCACGATCACGATTGTCCACGTGCTCGTGGTGACGAGGCTTAGCGTGACACCTTCCGTGCCTGGCGCCCGAACTTGATTTCAACGAACTCGAGAAACGACGAGCCTGCGAACAATTTTTGTCCCGGGTGGACCGCGTTTCGTGTGGCCGAACGCGGCCCGGCCGAAAGGTCTGTAAATACCCGGTGTCAGAAAATCCTGGACGACATGACAAATTTGGCGCCCGAACAGGGACATCTCGCTGAAAAAGCGACTTGCAAAAGGGCTGTTTCGAAAGAGATACGCGGAACGGCGCGAGGCTCTCACGAAAATTTCGAATACAATTTCAATTTCTTCTCGTCGAACGAGCAAAGTCCGGGTACGAGCGTGGCCGTCGCGGCGTCGAAAAACAAACACCCGTTACGACCGCGTCGTTACCCGTTACGACCCGTTACGACTTTCGCAGAGCCAACGAAGCGAGCACATTTCTTATGTGACCTGTCTTTGAATGGAATTTATTTGATTTGTGGTGGCAGTGACTGAATTTAATTTCGGATGTAAATTTCCGAAATCGATTTCAGAATAACGCTGCCAGTATCGATTTTCACCATAGTATATTTGATATCGATTTTCTGATGATATTTGTTTGCAATGCTTTATTTATTTGTTGATGAATTATTTATTCTTGTGTCATTTGCTATGGAACGCACATCGAACGGAGAATGGCCTGAAGCGTACTTCGGTGTCTCATGCGCGATTCTGCGTAAGGAAAACATTAACTTGTTCTCTGAAAAGCGATATTGAGCATGCGACTCCGCTGAAATGCATCTCGTGTATTCCATGATGTTCGGGGTGGAAATGAACAATATTGATGTCAGGTTATTATGTACTATTTTGATCGATTCTGTCTTCCCCGTGCTATTCGTTTATTTGTCCTGCGATTATTTATTCAATTTTGATATTTATTTCTCTCTATTTATTTTAGTTATTTATTTATTCTGGTCGTTGTCCTTATTTATTACGGTAATATTTTTCCGTACCTTCATGTTTAAATTGTGAATAGTTTTTTTTTAATTTTGGGAGAATAGCAGCCTTCTCTTGTTGTCTTTTCTTTTCTCTACTTTCTTCTCTTCTATCCTCTCTCTCTCTCTCTTGATTCTTTTCTTTCCTTACTCTTTTCTATTCTTCTCTATTTTCGTCTCGCTATTCTACCTTTCATAATCTAGTCTTTTTTTTCTGTGATATTTAATTTATTTAGAGTAGTCTATTTATTTTTGTAATAATTATCTTGTTTCGCGGTCAATATTAAATTATTAATTTATTAAATTGTATTCGTGTCTGCGGCTCCGACGTGTTCGGGCCCCAGTGTAGCACCGGGGAGACGCCATATATTTTGTGTATTTCGATTACTGTTTTGCGTATTTTTTTTGTTGTGTGTGGTTCGCCCATTACGGAGGAGCCCGATATAAAAATTGGTGATGGACGGGTCGTCTCGAGAGCTGTACCGTCGTAGAGAGTAACGTCACGTGTCGTTTTGTCGTTGTGTTGCGAGAATATTACGTTCACTTAATATTTTGTTCGTTTATTTTTGCGATACGGGCTGATAGCTGCCGTAAGGAGCGGCCCTTTGCGATCACCTGTGGGTGAAATAACTATTCGCGGAACGATATCTTTGCTGCCGGTTTTGAAGGTTGCCGGGCAGAATCGTTTATTTGCGAGATCGTTTGTCGATCCTTTTTTTTTGCAATCGGAAATTACGAATTAAATTTGTACGGTTTCTGTGAAAATTGCTGGGGAGGACGCGATCCGAATTGAGGATAGATTCGCGCTGCCGGGAAGGGAAACCGTTTCAGGCCACCCGGTAGACCATTTGAAGATTCGAGAATTTTTTTCAGAAGCGCGTGTTGTTAGCGAGACGCGGTCGAGATCAGGGTCCCTTTGTTCGCGTGTAGTGAAGCGAGACCGTCGAGAGTGATTATCTCACCCGGGTACGACCGAAAACACAAACACACGGTGTTTATTGCCGGATCGGATTAAGAGAAGGTTAGAGTGTAGAGCATTTACAAAGTTTTGCGCTGCCGGGAAACATGTTACGGCCGGACCGTGATGGGGGGGACGAGTTGGAATACTGTTCAATTTATGAGGACGTCGCGGATGGAAGTGATAATCCGGACGCAATGACCTCAGATGAGGAGCGGGGCGAAGGGATGAGATCGCAACCACGCGACTTCATCCTGCCGGTACCGACCCTCGAAAGAAAAGTATACCTGCCGCAGTCTTCTCCTCAACGGGGACCCGGGAAAAAGCTGCCGGACACCTTCCCCGGTACCTCAGGGCAACCCTCTTCGAGTATTAGTGGCGAGATGTATTGCCGCGGAACGCCATTAGCGGAAATTATGAGAAGATGGCGTACCAAGTATTCCGGGGCGCCCGGGGAAGATTCAGAAGCCTTCCTTGAACGCTTCGTGGACCATCGTAGACATACTAACATCCCGGACCGGTACTTGCTCCGTTGCATGACGGTTTGTGTAGACAGTACGGCCTTGCACTGGTACAAGAGGAGGGAAGCCCAGATAGGGACTTGGGAGGAGTTCGTGCGTGAGTTTCGGGAATATTTCGGCGACCCGGATTATTACGACACTCTAACACGAAATATTAAGGATCGTTCGCAAGGAGAAGACGAACCAGTTCGCGATTACCTCACTAGTATGGGGGGGGGATGTTCGACCGATTAGACCCTCCGTGGCCAGAGAATAAAATGATAAGACGAACCTATGGGGGGGGCGAAACTGTCAATAAGAAATGCGATTTCGTTAGCGACCGTGTCGACGTTCAACGAATTGGAGAAAGCGTTGATAGAGTCGGAACGCGAGTCGGATGTAGAGAAACGGAAGCGAAATCCGAAACAATCGGAGATGGCTCATCCGGTATTCGCGTATGACCCCAACCGCCACGCCTCTCATAAACTACCGGGGAGAGGAAGGACCGTACAGGTAGAATACGCGAACGCGATAGCTGCCGGAAGTGGCGAAACGAGTGACCGACCCCCCACCCCCGCATATGGAGAACCCCGTCTCGGACCGTGCAAACGGGACTCTTTAGCGCCGTGCGCGAATAATTATTCAGCTGCCGGGCGAAGGGAATCGGGATACCGGACCGAGCAAAGGGATCAGTAGTATAGACCCCACCGCGTAAGCCGGAAGAAACCGCGAACGCCGATCGGCGAACGGAACCGACGCGCGACAGACAACGCGCGTCCGGGAGTTCGTCACTCGAGTGTTAGAACTGTCGGAAAATGGGACATAGGTCGCGGGATTGCCGGGAAGCACCACGAATACACTGCTATGGGTGGGGGCGCAAGGCGGAACACTTAACAGCTGCCGGAGATGCCAAAAATCATCGGGAAATGGGGGAGGAGTCACTCGAAGGGGCCACAGGGACTTCGCCGGAATTAGTATCGGCCCGAGTAGCAACTTTCGGAGAGAGGAGACCGCCTCTATTAACAGTTGAAGCGTTGATCGGAAAGCTGCCGGTTCGCGCCCTGATAGATTCGGGTTCGTCTATCACTTTCGTTTGTCGCAATGTAGTAGATCGGGTTGGCGACGGGATCGTAGTAATCGAAAATACGAAAATGCCCTGTTATTTCCTCCTGGCCACGGGGACGATTGATCGAGCAGTCGAACGGGCCCACTTTGCGATAAAAACAGGGAAAAAGGAACATCGGATCTCGGCGCGCGTATTAGATCATCGAGAATGGGACGTGAATTTGCCGAAATTCAGATTCACATATGAAACGGCGCATCATTCGGTATTGCAAACTTCCCCAGCATTTGTAAATTTCGGGCGAGAACCGCGGTAGGCAAATTGCGTGCGGGCGTGCAGCGAGCCGCCATTAGATCTCGAGTTAGCGTCAGCGGGAAAATGAGGGGGAATAACCCAGCTGAAAAATTTCCAGAGCGAGGTTCTGGACCTGATTCGAGGGGAGGAGGAAGATGAAGCGTCAAGACGTCCTCTCGCCAGCACACAGTGTGTCGTCCAATGGAAAAAAGTCCGAAAATCAAAGTGTAAGATCGGCAAATTAATGTATCCTAAAATGTTCGTAACAAAACGTAGTTTCTAAAACTGCCTTAAATTTTAACTGAATAAATCCATTTGTTGTTAAAATTGAGGCTGAAACTTCACTGTCAAATTCCGTGCATTTTTTAAAACATGCGTCCCTCGCAAGCTATTTGGTTTTTTTAATTTGATTTTTACAGGGTGTGTTTAACATTATTAGACATTCAATCTTCCAAAAATTTTTTTTTAAATAATTGCAATTTGTCCTAATTTTTTATGTTTAACATTTATCAACTTTGATTAGAGTTTTCAAAAAAGTACCCCGAGGTAACCCCGTGAATTTTTGTACAGTAATTGGTGGCATATTAAACTTTAATTTCGCGTTGGTTTAAATCTGCTCACATTTGCTCAAGCGGAGAAAATAATAAAAAACCATATTAAGACGCTCGCGCTCGGCGGCTTTCTGCGTAGTCTTTCGAAGAAATTTGTTGCAATTATTTTTAGACGCATGCCATTTGATAAGTACTTACATATGTGATCAATTTTATTCTTATAAATTATATATTTAGTTTCAAAATTGTTTAAATATTTACAATCTTTCAATTCAGTATTAAAGAAAGTACCAAAAGGTTCCTTTGAGATTTTGTATTATATTAATTTAAAGTACATTAGACTTGATATGACGGTCGACCTTAATATGCATAAATATACACAAATGTTAAAAATAGTAGAAATTTATGTTGACGTTGAGACGCGTGCGTTCGCCGTCCACGCCTTTAACGTAGTCTATCGAGTTCCTACTTGAGTCCGCGCGAAACGATAAGACACTATGTTTACTCATTATGTTATTCTAAGTATACAGTCCCTTATTTTCAATTGTTTATATGATATCCGTCGTGGTCAGAAGTATCAGACGTGAAACTGAAGCCGAACATAGTCAATTGCAAACGCGTCCAAGTTATTAATAATCTGTAAATTCATTTCCTACAGTATTTATATCTACATATTATATTTGTTTGTGTAGAGATTTTCAGGAGGATAACTGGAACTATCCTGACGAGGATATACAGTGAGCGACGAGCACAAAGAAAACCACGTGTCGATTAACTTTCGAATTAACCAGAGTTTGAGTTTATTGTAAACAGCACAACTTGTTTAACACTCCGGAAACAGTAAATTAGAATGAATAAGCGTGCGTTAAAACCGTACAGATTCCGGAACTCGAGGAGTACGCGTTTAATGATATACCGACAATAGAACGTAGGAGCGATAGGCGCGTGTTTCGTACGATTTGTCTCGATATAATGTCGTGTTCCGCTGTGTCGAAGACAATAGTCCAAATATTATGAAGATGAGCGGTCGACACACAGTTTTTCGTCATCGAGTCGCGTAGCGCTCCCGCGACGCCGAATTGTGTAACACCTTTCGCGGAATTACAGTTAGCGGGGAGTTCGAATACCAAACAATATTTATAATATTTTGTAATAGAATTTTTGTTATTGTGTGTTGTATTCTATGTATATCATTTAGTTTATGCGTATTATTTATATAATATGTTCCGTCGTGGAACAATGACGACTTCAACAAGTCCATCGAAAATAACTCAATAAAAAAAACATAAAAAACAAAGGTATCGCAATCGAAAAAAATTTTTTTTTTTAATAATTAGAAAAAATTTTTTTTTATACACCAATCGATTCGTCTTTGCATTTTATTTCAAAAAGTATTAAGGTACCTTAGTCGAAAATAGCATAGTTTAAGAGTTATGACTTTTTTCCCGAATTCCCATATACTCGACACACTGTGCAGCAGCACAATATGTTGCAATCTAATATTGGCGTCAAAGTTTGTCGCCTCGGGGGGAGACATCACGTAGCGATGCCATCGGTGATCGACTACCTGTCCACGGGTGGGGGTCGAGATTCCGGAAAGGCGCACAGGGGCAATCTAAAAGCGTACCTTTTCAATACGTGAAAGGGAGGAGCAGGAATACTACCTACAGGCCTCTCCCTTCGGATACCTCGCTGCCATGCTGCCGGACTGAGGAACGCGCCCTGCCAAGGTGAACACCTCCAAATATTGACAGGAGGTCGGGAAGGAGCTCGGAGAGCACCTGGCTCAAGCTCAGGGACGTTAACGGCATAGCATCGTCACCCAGATCTGGCGACACACCATACGGCTGCCGCAGTGGTCACCAAGACGCCACCAACCCTACCAGAGGCGAACAAAGTGTAGGCGAACAAGGAGAGCGAAGAGAACGAGACCGCCAAATACCTCCCTACCGATCATACAACGTAATCGGATATCGGAATAGGAGAAAAGCGGCGGACCACACCGTTACTATCACCGATCGAGTCGAAGACTTGGCGGAGGGCGGGCCAACTGACACGCTGACGAGCCAGTCACCCTGCCGGGGAGGCCCATCCGATCGGCCGAATAGAAGGCTGCTGCCGGGACCAAGTCAATTGAGAGGACCGCTTCACTTCGCTCCTACTACCTCCCCCGAATACAGTCACGTGTGATTGTCGGTGCGCGTAAAAATTTCAGACAGCTGCCGGTTGCGTAAAAAGTCTCGCCCGAACTATTGTACAAGAAAGCGTAGTATTCGTCTTGTGGTTGTATTATTACTGGTAACGGGTGGTGGTGTTTGTTGAATTCCCGAGGAACGACCGAGGTCGAGCGTTCGCTGCCGAGCCGGAAAGGGATCTGACAGAGGTTCGCCTCGGGTATGGCCCGGTCTCCCCTGGGGGAGAGGAGTTGTGACGTGGCAGTGTTGCCACGTGCTCCGGTACCGAGTATGGCAAGACCGGGTCACCCTCTGGCAGCGAAATATGCGAGATGGGCCGTGGCGAGCGCTCGCCCTGGGCACGAACGAGACCCATGGGCGAGTTATTATATTTTTGAGCGTCGCGCCAATTTGCGCGACGCGTGTCTACAAGACCATAACCGGGCCCCGAGGGGGGGCCCGGAGCACCTCTTCCGCCGAGAAACTTAAAAAGGATCGGCGCCGGCGAAAATCCCACACTCAGGAAACGAGGGGTCAACGTGGTCCAGGATAAACAACCTGGAGGCGTCGACGAGGACATGCGAGGCCAAGCCAGAAATCTCAGCTGCCTCGCTGTCGCCTCAGCCGGAGAGAAGCCTGGCCAGCTGCCGGATTGGCTAGCGCCGATCACCTCACAGGGAAGCGGCGAATCCACGAGCAGCGCTGCCGGAGAACCGACGAATCGCCGGACGCCAGGGACCGTCGCACAGAGCTAGGCCCCGTCCGAAAATCTGTTAGCGATAGGTCGAATTGCGTGCGGGGGGACGAGAGCGGAAAGGGGAGGACGCTTCGCTTCCGCGTTCCCGAGTCACCGCGGAAATGAGCACTTCTTCGTTGGCTCAACGACCGATCAGTCGCGAGATAACATGGTTAACTGTTGCGTAAAATTGGAAATAGTGTTCGAATATTGTTAGCGAGCTGCCGGGAATAGAGGGACGTAAACCAGCAAGCGTTGCCCTGGGTAAGCCTCTGTCTTATTCATGTCGAAACGGCGATCTTTTCGCGTTGGCTCGGTAGGTGTTGTGTTCTCGATCGCGATCGCGTCGCAGAAAGTTCGACGTGGCTTCGATGCTGCCGGTTGTAGCGTAGATTCGCGGACGGTATGAATCCGTCGAGCGGCGATCGCGTGGGGAATATTAATTTGTGAGGGTTTAGCCCTATTTTCATTTTTGGCGAGGATCCGCGCGTCGTCGTATCTTTCACGCTAACCTCGTCTCGTTCCACGGTGCGTCGCCGCCGCGTGCTCGCGTCGTATTTTCGCGACTTGTTACGCAGACGAGAAGTAAATTGTTTAACGCGTTTTCTATCTGAATTCGGGCGTGAAACGTGAACATCGCGTACGTCAACGTCGTCATTACGTTGCTGCCGGGTTCGACGCGTCTCGGAAACGTCCTGCGAAGGACAAATCGCGCGTGCGACGATCGTTCGTCGCCGACCACCTGTCACGCGCCGGTTAACCTAGAAAGCTGCCGGTAACGCGGCTGTGACATCGTCGCAATAAATTGTGTTAACCGAAGATTCCGAGAGTGTTTATTGTGTGAAAAACCTTCCCGCCGCGGGGAACGCTTCGCGTTCGATTCGTGCAGTATCCTGTGCCCGTTCGCGGAAAACTTTGGTCACGATCACGATTGTCCACGTGCTCGTGGTGACGAGGCTTAGCGTGACACCTTCCGTGCCTGGCGCCCGAACTTGATTTCAACGAACTTGAGAAACGACGAGCCTGCGAACAATTTTTGTCCCGGTTGGACCGCGTTTCGTGCGGCCGAACGTGGCCCGGCCGAAAGGTCTGTAAATACCCGGTGTCGCTGAGATTTTCGCCCTTCTGGCAACCAGAAAATCCTGGACGACGTGACAATACATATATATTTTTGCATGCATGAGAAGTGAGCATTCTGATACGTACCAAAGTCCTGAGCACACCTATAAGACTTAACAAATAGATGTACTTGGGACGTCCGAAATTTAGGTCCCATGGACATCCCTGGGACAAAAATAGTGAGCATCCCTGGGATATCCGAAATTTAAGTCCTTTGGACGTCCGAGGGACATCCGTAACGGACGTCGGACGTATGGCCGTAAATTGGACAAAAACCGGACGTCTGTCGGACGTCCGGTGCTACCTGGGAAAAACTGCCCTGCTTGTTCTTCGGACAGCGTGTTTATAATAATTCCGAAGGCCTCATCATTTTTATTTTTCCACTGTATTCTAGCTTTGTATTCAGCAGAATCAACTGTTCGACTCACCGGTGCGGTGGTTCAGGACCTTCTTTACCTCCTTGTATATTTTCTTCGCTTTTAATATGGACTTGACTTTCAGTGACCATACGTAGTAATTATTATGACCCAGACGATCTATTTTATTAATGGTGTTACGACCGAGGTTTGACCTCAGGACGATTTTGCGGAGGATTAGGGATATTTCGTCGGAGACTCGGAGAGATGACTCGAATTTGCGTGTGGTTCACGACTCGTGGTGACGTGGGAGCGTACCGCGCAGATCCGGCCCGAGAGAGAGAGATCAAATGGAATATTGCGGTTCGATCGTCGAGGGTTTGAGCTAGGATTTGGGAATTCTCGGACGGCTGGACCCAGTCCGCCTGACCGTGAATGAGGAGGGTGCCCGAACGACTGGACCAAGTCCGCCTAGTTCGGGGTTGGATCGTTGGCTCGAACGGCTGGACCAAGTCCGCCTAGTTCGAGGGAGAAACGATGTTGGGCCCGGTGCGCGATTCTCACTCTCACTCGTGACTCTCTCTCTCTCCGTTGCACACGCACACGTCACTTGACGAATCGAACTTTTGATGAACCTCACGTAGACAAAAGGAGACCTTTGAGGAAGGGAGCGTTCTCTCAGATCACGGTTATCAACTATAAATAAATTATAGCGTCCCGCATTGATTCATCAGCGAGAACTGTAATGTTCGGAGGTTGAATCGTAGAAATGCTTGTTGGCTATCGTTGAGCCTTCCCGAAATAGTACTGACTTGCTGAGTTACTGACTGCTAATGATCGCTCTACTGAATAATGATTTGCTAGTGATTGCTCTACTAAATAGTCGAATAATACTACTACTGTTGCTGACTGACTGAATGATAAGAATGCTTAGTGCTGGGTTACTGCTTATTAATGATTGAATGATCGAATCGTGTAATTGTCGAATTGTGTAATAGTGTCTCTCTGCTCTGCGATCCTGGCTTTTATAGGCCTGTTGCCAGGTGGACTTGTGGTGGGGGAACAATAGAAGAGTTGGTGGGGGAACAATAGCGTCGTATGCTTGAGTGAGCAGGCCTTGGAATTGTTATGCCCAAAATCACTGAGGCTTGACGTGATCACATTCCAAAGTGATGACGTCGGATGGGGGTCTTCTTAGGTATTAATGTTAGTTACTTATATATTTGCTGGTAGTGCAAATATGTAAGGAGGGAGTCCGGTGACGGACGTCAGGACGTAACACGTCACCCCCGGGGAAAAAAAAAAGAGAATTCGTTTGCGAAGCAATAAGAATGCGATTTTTTTTGTTCGCAAACCGTGATGGGTTCCCGTGAAGGAAATAGCGAATGGAAAAGAAGAGCTAGATGAAAAATGAAAAACGTAAAAAAAGGAGTGGCACTCACATAATGCTATCTGCGATTATGGAGGAAAAAAGAAAAAATTGTGGGCTGGCACAACGCTATTTGCAGTTGTGGAGGGGATAAAAATAAAAATAGGAAATGGAACTCGCATGTTGGGCAACGGGTAGGCGTCGGGTATGATTTTGGCGTTCAGTAGTCGGTAATCGATTTTCATTCGCCATTTCTTTTGACCGTCCGGCCCCGGTTTCTTGGGGACTATCCAGATGGGGGAATTGTATGGTGATGTCGATAGTTGTATGATGGTGTTGTCGAGGAGCTGCTTATTCACTTCTTCTTTGTGAATCGATGGACAGCGATATTGTTTCATGTTTATTGATCGGTTGTCCGTCGTTGTTATCCGATGGGTGATTGCGTTGGTGTGCCCGAGTTGATTTTCGGGGAGATGAAAAACGGCGTTGTATTCCTTTACGAGGTCTTTGACGCTGGCTTCCTCTTCTGCGTTTAAGTGCTCCGTGTTTAAAAGTTTCATAATTTCGGTTATACGGTCATTGGCGTACGGGTTTGTATCAACTGATATTGGAGTGTTGGTATCTTCATAAGACAAATGGCAAGGGAATAATGAGACGGGATTCGACGTATCCTCAGGGGATTTTTCTTCACAGATTTTGGAATTTGATAGAATCGGCTTGGATTCTTTAGAATAGACCTCCGGCATGTGGGAATTAGTAGAATTAGGAGTAGTAAAATTGATTTCGCATGCCTCTGGAGGGGGATGAGATCGCACGCACAGCACACTTGGATTTAGTAAAGATTCAGTGAGTGGGTGCACTGTGGTGGACGAAATAGAAGTAGAAGAAATAGAAATAGAAGAGGTCTGTGAAGAAGGAATCGGTGGAGGTTTTTCGAATTCCTCGAACTCTTGGAGTTCGACGTTAGGTTCCCGCAGTATAATATCTTGGTTCGTCGTGTTGACTACGGGGAGGTAGGCTTTCCCTTGTTTCGATTTGATTACGGCGTGTCCTAGGTGGACCCCTTCGCCGAGGTCTTGACGTGGCACGTAGCCTTCGTCAAGGTTTGGGTTTAGGATGTGTACTGGAATGACCGTTTTGGATCTTGCCGGAAGCGTGACTTGTTCGCGATTTAGAAATGGAATAGTGGTGCCGTGGAAACGGAGGCAATTTTCCGAGTAGACGATGTCGACGGATTGGTTTCGGAAAAATTCGGAGCCAATGATGCCCTTTTGGGGTATCGGTAGGTCGTCGGCGACGACGTGGAATGTCACCTTGTGATTGAATATATCGATTTCGAATGTGCCAAGAGTGGTGACGGTATGGTTTGTGATGCCGGTGATGCTCACTTTTTCTTGAGTATTGGTCAGCTCGGGTTTACTTAAAGCTTCTCGTTTTATGATATTTATTTCAGATCCAGTGTCGACTATGGTTTCTGTTGCTTCCTTGAGGTCGGCGGAGTGCAGCATTATTGCGGGTACGATCAGAACCGATTTCAGTTGGACTGCGCATGCTCGTGTTCGTCCTGGTTCTTCTTGTTCCGTGACTATCGGGAGGGCGGAACGTGTCTGCTGTACCGGTACTCCACGAGACGCGCTCGTAGGTTCTCGTGGGCGGTTCTCGTTTCCCTGGAACCGTTGATTGTTGTAGGCCCGTTTCCTACACTCGGAGATTAGATGCCCTGTCGCTTTGCAATAGGCACATATTTTTGTTCCTGCACCTTGGGATGGTTGCGTGTTATTCGCGTCGTTGCCGACGGCACGACGTGGTGGATCTGGCCATCGAGTGGGTTGACCTCGAGGGTCATGCGTGAGGCCGCGGGGCGGTCCATAGTCGCGGGGCGATCTGTAGTCGCGGGGCGATCTGTAGTCGCGGGGCGGTTCGTGGCCGCGAGATACTCCGTGGTCGCGACAAGCACGGGCTTCGTGTCCCGGTCGGAGGCACAACTGGCACGTGGTTGGCGTCGGTCGCGAGGTCGTTGGGAATCTTCGGCTCTCTCGTTCCATTTCTTTCGTGATTTGGATGGCGGAGTCGAAGGTCTCGGTTAGACCGTAACAACCCTCGTGACGTATTCGAGTCTTCATGGTGGGGGGTAGCCCGTCTAGGAAAGATTCCAGAGTGAGGTCGTCGATGTCGTTGACGTGGTTATCATTCAGCGTACCGTATCGTTCCCTTTCGCCGTCGATAATAGCGGAGTTTAGGTCCTTAACTCTCGCTATGTAGTCGAGGATATGTTCTTTTGGATCCTTAATAATGTTGGCCAATTCGCCTCTGTAATGATTCGGCGTTTTCGAAGGTGAAAAGACGTATCTCAGTCTGTTGATTAGTTCATCCACTGAATGATGTGTTTGGTCCTCAACGGCCAGAGCTGCGTGTCCTTTCAACCGATTACGCAGGAGTTTGGCCAGATTTGGCTCGGCTTTCGCGGGCAGCATTTCACGGGCCCGTTTACATGCTCGTGCGAACTGGAAGACGGTAATGTTCTCACCATCGAAGTGGGGGACGGTTTCCACTGCGTCTTTTAGCGTAATTCGTCCGCATTCGCGGGATGAATGTGCCTCGATTTTGTGCGCGATCTTGTCCAGTGGCCTTAAGGGGTCCGGTGTCGGACTGCGCTCGGATGTATGAGAGCTTGCTGGGCTGCCCAGATTCTCGATCATTTCTTGCAGCGTTTTCAGTTTGGCGGCTATCCCTTCGATCACAGTGAGGTTTGCTGCGGGTTCGGACTTTACGACGGGGACTTGCTCACGTTTCTGTACTGGGTTGAACCGTGTATTGTATTTTTCGAGCAGTTCCTGGTGTCTTCGCCCCATTGTTTCGAGTTGTTCCAGTAAAACGCGCTCCCTCGCTGTGGCCTCATTGAGAACCGACTGTACCGATGCGGGGTTGCTTGGATTCGAGGTTCGAGACATCGTGTATGTTGAAAATTATGTAGAATGTGGCAATTGTGGGTGCTCCGTTGAGCAATTCGAATCCCACCGCAGCTGTCACCAATGTTACGACCGAGGTTTGACCTCAGGACGATTTTGCGGAGGATTAGGGATATTTCGTCGGAGACTCGGAGAGATGACTCGAATTTGCGTGTGGTTCACGACTCGTGGTGACGTGGGAGCGTACCGCGCAGATCCGGCCCGAGAGAGAGAGATCAAATGGAATATTGCGGTTCGATCGTCGAGGGTTTGAGCTAGGATTTGGGAATTCTCGGACGGCTGGACCCAGTCCGCCTGACCGTGAATGAGGAGGGTGCCCGAACGGCTGGACCAAGTCCGCCTAGTTCGGGGTTGGATCGTTGGCTCGAACGGCTGGACCAAGTCCGCCTAGTTCGAGGGAGAAACGATGTTGGGCCCGGTGCGCGATTCTCACTCTCACTCGTGACTCTCTCTCTCTCCGTTGCACACGCACACGTCACTTGACGAATCGAACTTTTGATGAACCTCACGTAGACAAAAGGAGACCTTTGAGGAAGGGAGCGTTCTCTCAGATCACGGTTATCAACTATAAATAAATTATAGCGTCCCGCATTGATTCATCAGCGAGAACTGTAATGTTCGGAGGTTGAATCGTAGAAATGCTTGTTGGCTATCGTTGAGCCTTCCCGAAATAGTACTGACTTGCTGAGTTACTGACTGCTAATGATCGCTCTACTGAATAATGATTTGCTAGTGATTGCTCTACTAAATAGTCGAATAATACTACTACTGTTGCTGACTGACTGAATGATAAGAATGCTTAGTGCTGGGTTACTGCTTATTAATGATTGAATGATCGAATCGTGTAATTGTCGAATTGTGTAATAGTGTCTCTCTGCTCTGCGATCCTGGCTTTTATAGGCCTGTTGCCAGGTGGACTTGTGGTGGGGGAACAATAGAAGAGTTGGTGGGGGAACAATAGCGTCGTATGCTTGAGTGAGCAGGCCTTGGAATTGTTATGCCCAAAATCACTGAGGCTTGACGTGATCACATTCCAAAGTGATGACGTCGGATGGGGGTCTTCTTAGGTATTAATGTTAGTTACTTATATATTTGCTGGTAGTGCAAATATGTAAGGAGGGAGTCCGGTGACGGACGTCAGGACGTAACAATGGATATTGTCGTTCCTTCCGCCATTTTTCCAGTTACTGTTGGTCTTCTCTGTTCTAATATTTGTTATCCACGTGTTTCGTATAGCCTCTTCCGACCACGTGTTTTAGTTAACCTCTTTCGACCACGTGTTGCTTCTAATTTCCACACCAGTTTATTTTCCTCACTTTACAGACCATTTTACCACGTTTTTATTAGCTCGCTTTCTTGTTTGTTTGTCTGTTCGGTGGCAAATTTTGCAATTGATTTTAAACTAACTTCCTGATGAGCTAGAGACTTGAAATCGGTTACATGGCTCAGAACTGGATGACAATGCATTATTCAAAAAAAAAATTGTTAAAAAGTCTATCCGTTTCGGAGATATAACAATTAAATATTTACCTTTTCACCCCCCCGCGAAACCTACGTCACCGCGTTCAACGGTCGCCACGCCGCGCGACAGCGCTCCCCCTACTCCACTACCCGTTCCCTCTCTCACTCATCCCCACTCCACTGACCCGATTCGCACCAAAGGAGCTCAGTGTGCGTCAGTGTGCGTTTGAGCTTCGTGCGGTGTTTATAAAGTTACTACGTATTATTATATTATAATGTTTGTTTACCAATCGAAGGGACAGTTACACCGAGATTTTCGGTCGAACCTTTATCTTTGACATTTTACCACGGCGTTTCGATATGATGCGGTCCCAATACCGTCTGAAATTTACTACATGTCTCTGTTATAATCTCGAAATAATGTCTACAAAAGAAGGAGCAGTTCGTTAATGATCATTTTCACAGAGAAGTCGCCAAATCACCAGGTATGCCATTAAATATTTTACCACGTTTTTATTATGTCGCTTTCTTGTATGTCTGTTTGTCTGTTCGGTACAAATTTTACAACTGATTTTAAACTAACTTCTCGATGAGCTAGAGACTTGAAATTTTAAACATAGCTCAGTACTATATGACAATGCAGTATTTAAAAAAATTTTTTTTAATTTACAACAGCCTACGCGTTTAGGAGATATAAACTATTAAAAATTTAACCGTTACACGTCCCCGCGCGACGACCGGTAGTGCCCACTCGGTTCCCACTCCACTGACCTGCTTCGCACCGAAGCAGCTCAGTGTGCGTTCGAGCTCCGTGCGGTGTTTACAAAGTTACTACGTATTAGTATACTATAATGTTTGTTTACCAAGCGAAAGAACAGTTACACCGAAATTCTCCTTCGAACCTTTATCTTTGACATTTTACCACGGCGTTCGTTTTCGATATGACGCGTCGCAATACCGTCTGAAATTTACTACATGTCTCTGTTATAATCTCATCAAAATGTTCAAAATCGATTATAAAATTTCACACATGCAAGACTAAAAAGCAGAAAATAATTATTTAAATAAAAATAAATTTTTTAAAAATACCACGTTTTTAAAACGGACTAAAAAGTATAAAATAAAATTTTTAAAAACGCCACGTTTACAACACGGACTAAAAAGTATAAAATAATTTTTTCTAGCCCCATACAGATTCCTAACCCCTGAAAATTTGTGATTGTGAATTTTTAATAGCTAAGAAAATACTTGTAAGATTTAAAACGAAAAACGTGGGGCGCAAGATAATACATAGTAAGGAGTGTAGAGAGTAGCTGCCGCTGAGAAATCTCGTACAACACTTCATATCATTTGCAGTGCAATAAAGTTGTTAGTGATTTAGTGTTCATTCATCAATTATCTATTGCATGCGCCCCACGTTTTTCGTTTTAAATCTTACAAGTATTTTCTTAGCTATTAAAAATTCACAATCACAAATTTTCAGGGGTTAGGAATCTGTATGGGGCTAGAAAAAATTATTTTATACTTTTTAGTCCGTGTTGTAAACGTGGCGTTTTTAAAAATTTTATTTTATACTTTTTAGTCCGTTTTAAAAACGTGGTATTTTTAAAAAATTTATTTTTATTTAAATTACCAACCACGCTCTGCTACAAATTGTTGTGTGGGACCGTTTGACGTGGTCTGGTTGAAGGAATTGTAGAACATCGTTTAACAAATAACACTGTATTTAATATATCCAATATAACAAACGTGATACACTTGCGTTCTATTCTAAAGTCGTAACCTCTCTCATAAAAGGCCCACTGGCCCCCTGTATATACAGGGTGTTTACCTACAGCTGGGAGAAAATTTAAGGGGTGTTTCTCGACGATAATCTAAGACGAAAATGAAGAATAAAAAAATAGCGATTTCGGCTTCGTTATTTAGTTATTAACAATTAAAAATCCGCCTAAAATGCTGCAACATTTCTAACAAAAGTGTACGTTGCGTACGTCACACAGGCGCGCGATAGTCTCGTATCAAGTGACAAACGCATGCATACCTTGGTTCTCATTTGGGGCCTCAGAGAGGTGAAAATGTTTAAAAAATCGTTGGACGACATTGAACCTACCTACTCGTTAAAATCCACAAGGGCATTTCTAATATCCGCCCTATGGAATTATCGAGTAGAAGGGGTCAATGCCTTTTCACTTTTAAATTCTTCTCACACATATCCACAAATCCTTATTCTGCACTATAATTGTTCATAACACCGTACTTAATATACTGGAATAAACGCTCTAGCACTATTTACAATATCATACACACGCACTACGAGTTTACAGAGAGTACAAGTTTACTGAGGGGAATGAGGATAACTGTAAAGAACTGGTAATCCTTTAATGTTGAAACACTGCACTTTATTTAACTTGATTTACGTCGCGAGACTCGCTCACAGACGGAACGGATACTTTGAGGTCATGCGATTTCTGCGAACGGAAATCTTCGACGCGTACGAGAAGAATCGTCCGTACAAGCTAGCATCCGTATGCACACCAGTGATGCCAGAACCGTGGTACTGTGGTACTGAACCATACCCCCTCCATAGCCTACTATCGCCCCTTCGTTCCTTTCCAACGCGCCCGCGCGCTACACTCACCAGCGTACCTCTACTGTATCCGTATGCGCTGCTCGTACGCTGCTTGTGCGCTTGCGCCAGCCACAATCTATTTTTAGCGCCTTCCATGTTTTATTGTTTTGCGGCAACGAAACTGAAATTCGGCTTTCCAGCCGTCGAGCGTACGAATCGCAATCTGGAGCTAGCCTTCGAGTCCCCGTGCAGCGATATTTCTTTTTCATTACTTTCTTTATTTTCATTCCTTTTTTTTATTTCATTATTTAACCTTCCAGAAAATTAAAAATGTAAAAACTATGTTAAAAATATGTTTTCATTTTAAATAGACACGTTTTATTGCTATTATTCATTTTAATAGAAACGTTGTATTTATTTGGACTAATTGGAGAATACAAAAATGCAGACAGTATTTTTTAGTTTACGAAACAATTTGTAGATTTATTAGTTGTCAATTTTACAAGCATACACAAGTTTATTTGACCTTCTGTCTTCCTGTAATAAAAAAATACAGTCAAAATTATAATTATAATAGCATTTCATAAAATATCGAGGTTATTGCAAACTCATCTTTTTTCGCAATGAAGCTCTACTTTCATTGCTTGTCTCGAATGTCCATTTCTTTCCGAGGCAGTGGCGTTTCTAGATGTAAACAAAAAATGTTGACATAAAATGTATCATAATTAAACTACAATTATTCTAATCACGTGGAATGTAGTACATATTAAGTTTTAGTTACCTGGATTTTCTTCTTCGATGTTAAGCTCACTGCTAAGTTTACTGCTTCTCCTAAATTGCGTATACAGGGTGAATTCGATAAAGCAGGACACCTAAATATCTCCGTTACTTTTCGTTGTACAAAAAAACTTCGTAGGACAAAGTTACACTGTTTGAAGGACCACATATAACGGTGTAAGGGGAAAAAAAATTTCAAGGTCATTTTTATGAGATTTCAAGGTTATCGATGTTTTTTCAGATGGAATGATATATTTTCGTTAACGTAATGTTGTAGCTGACAAAATAACGAATTCATGCATGTAACACAATATGACCTTCAAATGACCTTCAACCCAGAAAAATGGTATAAATAAAATTCAACGTGTAAGATTCATTTGATGTATTTCTGTTACGCCAAATGTTCAAAAATATTCCCTTGAGCTGCTATACATTCAAATGTATCGCAATACACAACATAATAATAGATTCGGTGTTGACAGGAGGACAATTATAATATACCTTCACCTATACGTTCGTACAGAATCGTGTTTATCCACTACTAATTACTCAGAAGACCTTCTTGCTATCAGATTTCCACAGTTTCTAAAATTTCTCGATCAATTTATCGATGAACGTTTCACAATGGGTTACTCGAAGGGAGATAAGATTGATATGATTTTCATTTATTGAGAAAGTCAACAGTGTTTAAGAGAAGCCGTGCAGTAGTACAAGGACCGATTTCCTAATCGTAATTGTCCATCAGTTTCCGTTTACTCTAATTTGTTAAATAAATTCCGTGACACTGGTAGTGTCGAAAATAAAAAACGTACAAAGGTGAGGACTGTAAGGAATGAAGCAAACACAATTAATGTTCTGGCAGCAGTGAATACAAACCCTCATGCTAGTACGAGGCAAATCGCACGAGGAAGTGGCATTAGTCAAAAATGTGTATGTAGTGCAAATACTCCAGGAACACAAATTTCTCCCCTTTCACCTATCAATTCATCAAGAACTTCATGGTAGAGACTTTGTAAATCGTGTAAACTTTTGCCAGTGGGGATAGAGACAAGTGATAAACGATAGAGCATTTTTTAATGAAGTATTATTTACCGATGAAGCTTCGTTTACAAATCATGGGCATTCTTCTTTTATCGTTAATTCTTCTACTATCTCCTCTAAGAATCCTATAAACTCTCCATGAGACGCACTCGGTGAATGATATATTACCATTAACACTCCTTTAAACAATTTCTCTTTCACTTCTATTGCAACGCACCAAACGATTCTTTCTAATTTTTTTGATACTACTATCTCATACTTGATATCGTCTCTTACATATAAAACAACCCCCCCTGTGTTCCTTGTTTCTGCGTCGCATCTGATCACACTGTACCCCGCTACACTTATTTCACTATCTTCGATATCCGCAGTCAGTCTCGATTCCACCAATGCTATGACTGCCGGATTTAATTTCTTCATAATTTGTTGCTGTATCTCGTACTTGTGTGCCACTAGACTTTGCGCATTTGTATATATTATTTGGTTCTCTTCAAACTGTAACTGCTATTGTTTGGTTTCCCATCCACCTTTTCTCTTCTCCTCTTCGATAGCCCTCTTATACGTTGGGCATCCGGATCCGTAGCATCATGGTCGTCCTTTATTTTCAAATTATATGTTTTTATTTTAAATACATTAATTTTGTTTCTCTTTACATTCGCTTGCTTTATGCTTTCCTGCACACTAGGGTGGACCTTATTTTTCGACTTTCGAATTTTTTCGGGACACCACCTAGAATTGTGACACTTGACGTAAAAGTAATGTGTGCAAAATTTGAAAATTTGTTAATTTTGTAACTCGATTTCCTCCACTGTAGTATATCATTAGTATATATTTTTATATATCGTTGAATTTGTCTTTTTACGCACTATAATAATGTAGAAACAAAATGTAGCATTAATTTAAAAAAAAATTCGTGATCTTGAAATCTCAAAAAATTCAAAAAAGAATTTTTTTTTGTTATAATCACGAAATCTTTACCGAATGTAATGACACCAAAAAGAGCACTCAATACGGCTTTATACTATAACAAAATTGTCAATAAAGTATTGTAATTTTTAAAAAGCATACAGAATGATTGGTAATATTCAAATATTAATAACTATACTAATTTAGATGATAACAAAATAAAATCTATGCGAAAGTGCTCTGTATACCTACCTGAACAACTTTTGTAATTCAAGAATTTACAGAATTTCCCTTCAAACACATGAAAATCGCCAATGAACAGACGCTGTCTTAGAGACTGTTTAAGAACGCCAAGCGCGCCTTAAAATCTCTCGATTTTCGATGAAGTTTACTACTTCACGGGTGTACAAATAGAAAAAATAATATTGCAGCCTTATTCTTCAGACCTTTAACTACAACGAACAACAAAAATTTTATGCCATATGCAAAAATTTAGAAATTGAATTTTTTCCACTTTTTCGGACCAAATACCCCACTGTGCGGTGCGGCGGCCCAGGACACGCTCTGATTGGTCCGTGTTTTTCGTTAATATCTGCTAAACAAAGCCGCGGTTGACATTGGTGCAAAGGAAAATGTCGCTTGAAATGACCCAAGGAACCTCCCATTTCCAGGAACGACACGAATTTTGGGACACCCTGTATATACAATATACATTATACATATAATACAGTACATTATACAAAAAACTAAAATTATTTTAGAAAATCTCGTTGAAATAATTTATTTATCTCGTAATGACTTTTTTGATACATCTGATACTTCGGAAATAATTTGTAAAATATATTGTTTCTCCTTTTCATTTTTTGATAATAACTGATTATAGTCTTGAATAAGCTTAATACCGCGCTCAGTTAAGTTTTGTACAATATGTAGTCCAAATTTGAAATCCTCGTCATCTTTCCATGAATCGGGATCTTTTTTTAAAAATTCTATAGCAATTGAAAATCTTTCAAAAAATCGTAGTGTTTTGTGGGAAATAAAATGTTCAATTTCTTTACCAGCATAGTTTTTTAAGTCTTCACGAGTTATTTTGTATTTCTTACATGATTCGTCGGTTTCAATGTTATTAAATTCGTCGACTTCAGTGGTAAGTGCCTCCACCATTCGTAATTTTGTATTCTTCTCCACGGTTTTATCAAAAAATGCTAAGGCTACCGCTTCTGTTGATAAATACCATAAATGGTTACAAAATTTTTTTAATGCTATAGAACTTATTTTTTCGTCAGTAGGACGGTATACATACAGTCTCTGTAAAAATTCCAAATCTTGACGTGGAGCTTCCGCTGCCATTGGAGCTCGAATCCACGCTTGTATGTAAATATTAGCGAGAAGGACGCAAATGTCGCGAATTCCATTTTCTTCGTCGACGCTTAATACAAACTGATTTTTAAATAAATATATTTTTAAACAATATAAAGCTTTCGCCATCCAACGAGCATGGTGGAAAGTTCCTGGGGCCCGAAATCTTATATTTCTTGCTGGAGTCCCACCCAGGAAAACAATTATTAGCTCCAAAAATTCTTTGTAATCTTCTCTCGGCTGCTGTTCTTTTTGTAATACATCGATAGAAAATTTAAGGATTTCTTGAATCACGTTATCTGTAATAGTTTCGCGGACATATTCGGTTTCGATTCCGGGTACGAAATTCAATTTGTTTATTGTTCTCCAAGCATCCTGAAACTTTTTAAAGAGTTAAACATTTGGACCTGAAGATTTTAACATTTTTTCGTGAAATATACTATGTAAAATGATTTCATATACAGGGTGGCCCACATAACTCTGAACAGCTCAATATCTCCGTTACTTTTCGTTGTACAAAAAAACTTCGTAGGACAAAGTTACACTGTTTGAAGGGCCACATATAACGGTGTAAGGGAAAAAAAATTCAAGGTCATTTTTATGAGATTTGAAGGTTATCGATTTTTTTTTTTATGGAATGAGGTATTTTTTAATACATCAATCGATGCAGCTGGACATTCTTTATAAAAAAGTACTAACCTATGTATGTCGAAAAGTTAGTAGTTCAGGAGATATTTCAATTTAAATAACTCCAAAATACCATTATAGGTATTTTACACTAGGCGTTAGTGTTTACGTCAGGAATGGGCAAAAATAGCACGCGAGCTAGGGAATTCACGGAATACCCGTGGAATACCCCCACTTCTCCCGGCCGCGCGTCTCGCTCCCCGTGGCGGCCATAGTGCTCGATGCAACTACGGCTGCCAAGAGGATTGAGACGCGCGGCCGGGAAAAGTGGGGGTATTCCTTGAATTCCCTAGCTCGCGTGCTATTTTTGCCCATGCCTGGTTTACTTACTTGTGTAACCCCTTAGTACGACAGTAATGGTATTTTGGGGTTATTTAAATTGAAATATCTCCTGAACTACTAACTTTCCGACATACATAGGTTAGTACTTTTTTATAAAGAATGTCCAGCTGCATCGATTGATTTATTAAAAAATACCTCATTCCATTAAAAAAAACATCGATAACCTTCAAATCTCATAAAAATGACCTTGAATTTTTTTTCCCTTACACCGTTATATGTGGCCCTTCAAACAGTGTAACTTTGTCCTACGAAGTTTTTTTGTACAACGAAAAGTAACGGAGATATTGAGCTGTTCAGAGTTATGTGGGCCACCCTGTATATGAAATCATTTTACATAGTATATTTCACGAAAAAATGTTAAAATCTTCAGGTCCAAATGTTTAACTCTTTAAAAAGTTTCAGGATGCTTGGAGAACAATAAACAAATTGAATTTCGTACCCGGAATCGAAACCGAATATGTCCGCGAAACTATTACAGATAACGTGATTCAAGAAATCCTTAAATTTTCTATCGATGTATTACAAAAAGAACAGCAGCCGAGAGAAGATTACAAAGAATTTTTGGAGCTAATAATTGTTTTCCTGGGTGGGACTCCAGCAAGAAATATAAGATTTCGGGCCCCAGGAACTTTCCACCATGCTCGTTGGATGGCGAAAGCTTTATATTGTTTAAAAATATATTTATTTAAAAATCAGTTTGTATTAAGCGTCGACGAAGAAAATGGAATTCGCGACATTTGCGTCCTTCTCGCTAATATTTACATACAAGCGTGGATTCGAGCTCCAATGGCAGCGGAAGCTCCACGTCAAGATTTGGAATTTTTACAGAGACTGTATGTATACCGTCCTACTGACGAAAAAATAAGTTCTATAGCATTAAAAAAATTTTGTAACCATTTATGGTATTTATCAACAGAAGCGGTAGCCTTAGCATTTTTTGATAAAACCGTGGAGAAGAATACAAAATTACGAATGGTGGAGGCACTTACCACTGAAGTCGACGAATTTAATAACATTGAAACCGACGAATCATGTAAGAAATACAAAATAACTCGTGAAGACTTAAAAAACTATGCTGGTAAAGAAATTGAACATTTTATTTCCCACAAAACACTACGATTTTTTGAAAGATTTTCAATTGCTATAGAATTTTTAAAAAAAGATCCCGATTCATGGAAAGATGACGAGGATTTCAAATTTGGACTACATATTGTACAAAACTTAACTGAGCGCGGTATTAAGCTTATTCAAGACTATAATCAGTTATTATCAAAAAATGAAAAGGAGAAACAATATATTTTACAAATTATTTCCGAAGTATCAGATGTATCAAAAAAGTCATTACGAGATAAATAAATTATTTCAACGAGATTTTCTAAAATAATTTTAGTTTTTTGTATAATGTACTGTATTATATGTATAATGTATATTGTATATACAGGGTGTCCCAAAATTCGTGTCGTTCCTGGAAATGGGAGGTTCCTTGGGTCATTTCAAGCGACATTTTCCTTTGCACCAATGTCAACCGCGGCTTTGTTTAGCAGATATTAACGAAAAACACGGACCAATCAGAGCGTGTCCTGGGCCGCCGCACCGCACAGTGGGGTATTTGGTCCGAAAAAGTGGAAAAAATTCAATTTCTAAATTTTTGCATATGGCATAAAATTTTTGTTGTTCGTTGTAGTTAAAGGTCTGAAGAATAAGGCTGCAATATTATTTTTTCTATTTGTACACCCGTGAAGTAGTAAACTTCATCGAAAATCGAGAGATTTTAAGGCGCGCTTGGCGTTCTTAAACAGTCTCTAAGACAGCGTCTGTTCATTGGCGATTTTCATGTGTTTGAAGGGAAATTCTGTAAATTCTTGAATTACAAAAGTTGTTCAGGTAGGTATACAGAGCACCTTCGCATAGATTTTATTTTGTTATCATCTAAATTAGTATAGTTATTAATATTTGAATATTACCAATCATTCTGTATGCTTTTTAAAAATTACAATACTTTATTGACAATTTTGTTATAGTATAAAGCCGTATTGAGTGCTCTTTTTGGTGTCATTACATTCGGTAAAGATTTCGTGATTATAAGCCAACAAAGTTTGATTCCGAATATGCTCGAATTCAATTTTTATAGCCTATTTAGAATTAAGTGTTTAGCAGCGTTTCGCGTACGCGTACGTTCGGCTACGCTTGGCCTCAAATGAAGAAGAAACATTATCCGAGGAAGAAATTTCTTATGTATTTTCCGATGAAAATTAATGCCGGGTGAGTCATTTAACGTGAAACAGACGTATATCTGGGAAATGAAGCTATTTTGGAGAAAAATGTTTCAGACAAAAGTTGTATGGTTTAGAGGTGGGCATAAAATGGTGTCATTGATTTGACCTTGGATAGTCGCTTGAAAATCACGTGAAGGTCATCTTCCATTTCTTAAATAGAACTCCCTATTTTTTGATGCATATTCTTGTAGCTTGTTTTTACAGCTTTCCAAAACATTATATTAAAATATTTTTTTCTTAAATATTTTTCAAGTTATAATAGTGCAAATATTTCACTATCGTCTTGCTTTTTCAGGGGTTCTCGATAATCTGAGGAAAAAATGTTTCGAACAAAAGAGGAACAGTATACAGACATCTACAAATTTCAATATATAAAAGTTAAAAAAAAAATTTTTTTCAAAAAATTGAGATGAATTTGATTTTTCAAATACTAAAACGTATTTCGGATTTCATAATGTTGTAGCTGATCTTAAGGCGAATCCAACGATATATAATATTATAACCTTGAGCCTATAAATAGTTTTTTCCACTTTTTCAGGTCGAATACCCCACTGTGCGCCGCGCCCCGCTCGCATCAGAGCGTTGGCGGTACGCCGTGACATCGCAACGAACAAGAGTTTCTCGATTATGTGAATGCTCTCCGATTTCAATGAGCTTTGGATATGTGGTCAAGACCATTATTCTGAACAACATTTCTCTTTAGAATTTGTGGCTGTAGGCTTTAGTTTACGAGATTATCGCGAGAAACTTTACTTGTAAATTCATTATGGGTGTTCATGATAGCGGACACGGCCTGCTAATGTATTCGAAACTAAAGCCGACCGTCAACCATTTCAAAGGAAAAAGATATTTAAAACGTCGAGTTTTATAACATTATTTCAAGGTCATTGAAATCGATGAAGACCCGGATCATCCTTACCCGACTTACGGCAACTTTATCCGAACGAGAAAAGAGGCAGAAACTGATTGTTTTAAAAACTTACTTATTCAGCCGTAAATCCATTTACTGCTTCGAAATGTGTGTCATTGGGTCAGTCGGTGACGAACTGCACAGGTGTCTTCAGGTATACGACAGTACCGCAATCCAAGGGGCGTACAGCCAAGTCAACGAACTGCACAGCTGGTGATAGATAGCAGGTATACGACACCCTGACGGATACGCGGTCAACGATCTGGACTTTTCACTTCCACTTTCAAATCGGTAAATAAATCACATGTCTTTTTCACACAGATGCACTAATAACAATTGCAATATCACTTGTATTGCAGCACAATAAAGTTTAAATCACAACTTTCTAAAAGAAGAACATCCCGAATTTTTCTTTCACTTTTCAGTGTACGGTCAAACGTACGTTTCCACACTGGGAATATTTCACGGCGACAGCCGATGCACTAAAATCCTTCGAAATCGACGAACTGATCGACGAACTCACAATTATTTGGCACGTATACGGTGTCCCTCCCGCTCGTTGTCCATAAATTATTTTTCTGGTCAGGCCGGTAATTACATCGCTGGTGACAGCTGTCAGGTACGCGATCGCAGTCAAATCCAAAGGCTGCAAATGGAGGGCAGCACGGCAAGTGTACCAGGTAGTTCCTACGTACCAGCACGTACCAGGTAGTTCCTACGTTATTCCTGCGTTAAATATTTGGGGCCCTGAAAAGGGCCGATTAACAAGATAGGCGGCTGACGTTCTGTGCCAAATGTAGGTGGCCCTGAAAAAGGCCGATTAAAAGAAACGGAGTTGCCACTGCGTTAAATGTTTGGGGCCCTGAGATGGGCCGATTACAATTGGACTCAACGCCTCAATTGTTCGAAGTGTTCTCCGTTTTGCTGAATACATAATCTGGCTCGCCGGATCGTCTCCCGCATGACGCCGCGAAGGGTGGCCGACGTTATGTTCGCGATGGCACCGTGAACTCGTGCCACCATCTCCTCAGGCGTGGTTAACGGGCGCTTGTAGATCTCATCCTGTGAAATGATATTTATAAAAGAAAAACAACACGTAAGTATACACGTATACGATAACGATTAATAAATACCTGAAGAAATAAATGAAAATTGAAATTACCTTCAAGTAGCCCCAGAGAAAAAAATCTAGCGGATTGAGATCAGGTGACCGTGGGGGCCACGCAACAGGACTACCGCGGCCGATCCACCTGTCCTGGAAGGCTTCATTTAAATGGGCGCGGACATTTACGGCGTAATGCGCTGGCACACCGTCCATTTGAAAATACATGTTCTGCCGGATCGCATAAGGAACATCGTCCATGAGATCCGGCAGAGCATGTTCTAAAAATGTCAGAAACGCCGGGCGTCCAGTCTATCGGGTAGCATGTACGGCCCGATAACATGCTTGCCACAAATACCGGCCCATAAGTTGACCGACCAGCGGGTCTGTGATGCGCGTTGCTGAACTGCCATCGGATTCTCGACGTCCACATATGCAAATTGTGGCCGTTGAAGCACCCTTCTCTTGTGAAGAGTGATTCATTGGTCCACAATATGCACGGGAGGAACGCCGGATTTCGTGACAGTTCATCCACCAGCCACCTGCAATACTCAAGCCGCCGGTTGAAATCCGCTGGTAGCAATTCTTGCACCCGCACAAATTTGTATGGGTGCATCGATGCATCGTCCCTCAAAATTCTGTGGACACTCGACCGGCTGATACTGTGTAAAACAACAACATTATTTAAATAACATTTCTTTTCGCTTTAATGAAATATCATAGCGGTGTACTTTGACTTACCCTGTTTGGCGACTGACGTCGCGCACGCTTACGGTGCCATCCTCTTCCACAACTTCTCGGACACGACCCACATTCCGCATGGATCTCGTTGTTCTTCCTCTTCCGGCGGCCGGTCTCCAGCGATCGAAACACCCCCTCGAATATAACCGGTTCGCCAAACGCCGGATGTAATTGGGTGACGAGACTCGGATGTATGGCCGCTCTCGCCTGATGTACCTGAATGTGGCACCAGCATCGCTCCGGCAGAGGCCGTAAGCGAGAATGATATGAAAATTGTCTTGCGAACTGAGCATGATGCGACAGAGACTTAGACTGATTGCAGCTTCCCAAAAAAGCTGCGAACACCCCCGAATAACCCTACCACGAAGGAAAACTGAGGATACAGAAACATTATAAAAAAACACGTGTTTTGCAGGTGTTGAAAGTGCAGCAGTGTGACTCTTGCCTTTCCTCCACGATAGAAAACAGGGATCCTCGTCTCCGCGGAAGGGATCGTGCCATAAATCCGAAATCTGCAGTAGTAACTGCAGTAGTAATTGCACTGTTGGTAAATTTTTCGTTACCATGTCCCACGGACACTGCAGAGTTCTGATTTATGGCTCGATCCCTTCCGCGGAGACGAGGATCCCTGTTTTCTATCGTTCGAAAGTCCTGCATCGTGCCTCAGACGTCGCGGGTAAAGATCAAGCGGCGCACACCAGAAATCTTTTAGGACTTAATTGCACGACCGAAAAAGGATTAGTAAACTCGACATGTGCAGGAGAAAATTTTTCCGTTCCGGTATCCAGCGGACACTCCTGAGTAACTGCAGATTTCTGATTTATGGCACGATCCCTTCCGCGGAGACGAGGATCCCAGTTTTCTATCGTGGAGGAAAGGCAAGAGTTACACTGCTGCACTTTCAACTCCTGCAAAACACGTGTTTTTTTATAATGTTCCTGTATTCTCAGTTTTCCTTCGTGGTAGGGTTATTCGGGGGTGTTCGCAGCTTTTTTGGGAAGCTGCAATCAGTCTAAGTCTCTGTCGCATCATGCTCAGTTCGCAAGACAATTTTCATATCATTCTCGCTTACGGCCTCTGCCGGAGCGATGCTGGTGCCACGTTCAGGTACATCAGGCGAGAGCGGCCATACATACGAGTCTCGTCACCGAATTACATCCGGCATTTGGCGAACCGGTTATATTCGAGGGGGTGTTTCGATCGCTGGAGACCGGCCGCGGGAAGAGGAAGAACAACGAGATCCATGCGGAATGTGGGTCGTGTCCGAGAAGTTGTGGAAGAGGATGGCACCGTAAGCGTGCGCGACGTCAGTCGCCAAACAGGGTAAGTCAAAGTACACCGCTATGATATTTCATCATATTTTACACAGTATCAGCCGGTCGAGTGTCCACAGAATTTTGAGGGACGATGCATCGATGCACCCATACAAATTTGTGCGGTTGCAAGAATTGCTACCAGCGGATTTCAACCGGCGCACAGTGGTCCCAAATCCCCAAAAGCTGGCCAAAATCCCTAAACGTACTTCAATTTCTCAAAGAATTGGTATCCCATGGTTTTCGGGTCCGCTGATTACAAATCTGAACTCAAAATTCGAAAAAACAAAGTGACGGATCCAATATGGCGAACGCATACGTTAAAAAATTGTTGGTTCTGTTCAAAAATTAGTATACTATGGTTTTCGGGTCCGCTGATTACAAATCGGGACTCAAAATTCGAAAAAAACAAAATGGCGGATTCAATATGGTGAACGCATGCGTTAAAAAATTGTTGGTTCTGTTCAAAAATTAGTATACTATGGTGTTCGGGTCCACTGATTACAAATCTGAACTCAAAATTCGAAAAAACAAAGTGGCGGATCCAATATGGCGAACGCATACGTTAAAAAATTGTTACTTCTGTTCAAAAATTGGCATTCCGAGGTGTGTCGTACGTATTGCGACCACAAAGCACAAGAACCGATTGGGAAAATTCAAAATTGACCAAATCTCGTGCCACCACTTCTTCCAATGCGCCCGAAGCACGCTAGGCTCATGATGGGGGTGACGAGGCCGGTCGGCAATGGAGGGTGGTTGTCAGGATCGCGAAAGGTCCGTACCGTAAAGAAATAATTCGCATTCATGTTTTAACGCATTTATAAATAAAAATTAGGTATGTATATGTGTTTTGCAGTCATTTTTATTAAATTATAAATTTCAGGTTCAGTTATTCTTATAACAGAGTAATACTTTTTATAACAATGATTCTTCATCATCATTATCCTCTGTACTTTCACTGTCTGATGGGGTACTTATTTCTGGTGGCGCTAATAAATAAATAGCTTCTGGTAATAAGCTTCTCATTTTTTTAGGTATTTTCCTTGTGCATGAAATATAACGGTCCGAATTCAGCAGTAATCGCAGAAAGACATCTTTCATCATCATTGATCGTGAACATTTTCGAGAAAAATGCTTACGAAACTCTTTGACATATTTATTTACCGATTCCTGAGCATCTTCGGACATTTGCCCAATTGGGAGAATCGCACATGATATAATTTTATGCCCATGTATTAGTTGTGATGTCCAGTTGTGGGCATGTAGTACCACGGGTATAATTGTACATATAATCTTGCCGTATTCAATGCGAATTTTTCAAATTTGATAACATCAATTTCGAATCCACTTGAGAGTGCCTACAACATAACATCAAAATGTTTAATTAATGGTTCATTAATTTCGTGATCGCTTTAACTTACGTGTAAAATTAGTTATTTATTTATTGCTTTAAACCAAACTTACTTGTAAAATTATATAAAATTGTCGAATTAACGTTTCGTCTACTCCTGTTATTAGAGCAGATTTCGTGTGCTCTTCAAAAAATCGGCGAGCCGTGTTTCCATCGTTGGTACTTCCGAATCCCGGCTTTGGCTGATCGACTATAAGGCCTGATTGTTTGCGGAGACCTTTTTGTATAATTTTTTTCCGTTGCTCCATTTTTATTTTTTCTTCATTCTTGCGTATTTGCTATCTTTGGATACCTAATCTATATGAAAGATGCAAACAGCATTCAAAAAAGCGAATCCATGCATGCAGCGTGGATAACCCGAATTGTACATGTTCGTTCATGATTTCTCTTTTTAACATTAAATCAATGTTGTTGAAATCTTTCGTGGTTGCCCCACATAAGTAACACCGTTGTGAGGAAGATGTGGATGCAACGGCGTTGCATACTTTGCCATCTATCATTGTCAGTGCTAGCTGATATTTTACAATAATTTCTTTTCCACCCATGTGAAATGGTTTCGAAGGGTCGAAGCATTTCTATTTGTTTTTCAATATAAGACACTTCGCTCAATGTAAGCTCCGTAGTCTCGTGTTTAGTTTACAGTAATTCTCTTTACTAAGTTTTCTTAATTCTAAATAATCATTTTTTGTCAGCTTTTGTTAGACAATAAGCCCTACTGCCGCATCACCAGATATCGTTCTTTCATGTTGGTATTTCATAGACTTTATATATTCGTCAGCTTTCGATGAAGTTGCTGATATATCTTTTAAAACTTTTGATGCAGCCAAATTTCCGGATGCTCGGAAACTCATTTGAGTTGCATATGATAATGCATCATCTGAAAAATTTGCCCGAATATCTGCTGTCTTTCTTCGCTTTGATCTTTCGCTGGAGGTTTCAAATTCTAAAGAAGGACGGCCAATGATGTTCGCATGATTGTCGCTGTCTGCAGGTATTCGGAATGCAACAGATACATTAAGCCACGTAGCAAACTTTCTAAAAAAGGAATCTTCCGTTCTCTTTACACTTTGCCATTTTGTCTTAATTTTAGAAATTAAAATCCGTAATGCGGTCTTTGTTTCATGATTTACATCAATTAATTTCCCGCGCTGTTCGCATATCTGATTCTGAAGGTGTTCAGATATTATAGTATTATCACTATTCAAATAACACTTAATTATTTGAAAAATCTGTTTTCTCGTCAATCGGATTTCGCTATCACGAGACCTTGAAAGTAAATAATAGAAATCAATATTTGAAACATTTTGTCTAAGAATTAATTAAAAAGTTAATTAATTACTTCTATAAATTAATTTACTTAGACCTGTCTGTCCCTTAAAGGTCGCTTCCTCTCTAGCTCTCTTATTAAAACGTTTATATCTCGGTAACAAATTAACGCAAAATAAAAATATTATATTGTTTTGAAATTGTCTGAATGTTAGCTATAAGAATATATGAAAAAAATAACCTTTTTTTTCAAATATTGACCCGTGACCTTCGCAAGACGTTTCAAAGTCACTAATAAGTCAAACGCATACCATCGTCAAATGTGTTCCTTCAAACCGTAAAATTTTTATTTGAAACATTTTTTAGTATCATTCATACTTTCCGAGATATTTTGGTGAAAGCTAATAAAATGCTTACACTGAGTTAAATAAAATGGTGGTACGTGAGAAATGGCAGTTCTCGCCAGTTAAGATTTTAGATTTTGCAAGATAATAGTATAATCTAAGACCCTATGTAAGTTATTTGCTGGAGGTGTGTGGAGGTTTTAACTTATCACTACATCTTTAAAATATATGCGTCAAATTTTACGTTCCCCTTCCGTGTAACTTTTAACCGGTTAACATTAACAATTCAGCACTAAAAACGATTGAACTTACCTCCACAAACTGTATCCATTATGTAGTATAAAAATCAGTAACTTCCAATATAACTTATACACTTTGCACTTATATTTCGTACGTACGCTCACGCGCGTGAAAAATGCCTGTCTAACGAAAGCGAAGTTTCGACTACAACTGCAACTCAGGTAAAAAAATGCAAGCATTTTCCCGTTTACACCACTACGGAGTCACTATTAGAGCACCCATCCCAATGGATAAAAACGTCCTAGCTCATAATTCATTTTTGGGGTTTTGGACACGTTTCCGGGCGTTGGGACCACTGTGCGGCGGCTTGAGTATTGCAGGTGGCTGGTGGATGAACTGTCACGAAATCCGGCGTTCCTCCCGTGCATATTGTGGACCAATGAATCACTCTTCACAAGAGAAGGGTGCTTCAACGGCCACAATTTGCATATGTGGACGTCGAGAATCCGATGGCAGTTCAGCAACGCGCATCACAGACCCGCTGGTCGGTCAACTTATGGGCCGGTATTTGTGGCAAGCATGTTATCGGGCCGTACATGCTACCCGATAGACTGGACGGCCCGGCGTTTCTGACATTTTTAGAACATGCTCTGCCGGATCTCATGGACGATGTTCCTTATGCGATCCGGCAGAACATGTATTTTCAAATGGACGGTGTGCCAGCGCATTACGCCGTAAATGTCCGCGCCCATTTAAATGAAGCCTTCCAGGACAGGTGGATCGGCCGCGGTAGTCCTGTTGCGTGGCCCCCACGGTCACCTGATCTCAATCCGCTAGATTTTTTTCTCTGGGGCTACTTGAAGGTAATTTCAATTTTCATTTATTTCTTCAGGTATTTATTAATCGTTATCGTATACGTGTATACTTACGTGTTGTTTTTCTTTTATAAATATCATTTCACAGGATGAGATCTACAAGCGCCCGTTAACCACGCCTGAGGAGATGGTGGCACGAGTTCACGGTGCCATCGCGAACATAACGTCGGCCACCCTTCGCGGCGTCATGCGGGAGACGATCCGGCGAGCCAGATTATGTATTCAGCAAAACGGAGAACACTTCGAACAATTGAGGCGTTGAGTCCAATTGTAATCGGCCCATCTCAGGGCCCCAAACATTTAACGCAGTGGCAACTCCGTTTCTTTTAATCGGCCTTTTTCAGGGCCACCTACATTTGGCACAGAACGTCAGCCGCCTATCTTGTTAATCGGCCCTTTTCAGGGCCCCAAATATTTAACGCAGGAATAACGTAGGAACTACCTGGTACGTGCTGGTACGTAGGAACTACCTGGTACACTTGCCGTGCTGCCCTCCATTTGCAGCCTTTGGATTTGACTGCGATCGCGTACCTGACAGCTGTCACCAGCGATGTAATTACCGGCCTGACCAGAAAAATAATTTATGGACAACGAGCGGGAGGGACACCGTATACGTGCCAAATAATTGTGAGTTCGTCGATCAGTTCGTCGATTTCGAAGGATTTTAGTGCATCGGCTGTCGCCGTGAAATATTCCCAGTGTGGAAACGTACGTTTGACCGTACACTGAAAAGTGAAAGAAAAATTCGGGATGTTCTTCTTTTAGAAAGTTGTGATTTAAACTTTATTGTGCTGCAATACAAGTGATATTGCAATTGTTATTAGTGCATCTGTGTGAAAAAGACATGTGATTTATTTACCGATTTGAAAGTGGAAGTGAAAAGTCCAGATCGTTGACCGCGTATCCGTCAGGGTGTCGTATACCTGCTATCTATCACCAGCTGTGCAGTTCGTTGACTTGGCTGTACGCCCCTTGGATTGCGGTACTGTCGTATACCTGAAGACACCTGTGCAGTTCGTCACCGACTGACCCAATGACACACATTTCGAAGCAGTAAATGGATTTACGGCTGAATAAGTAAGTTTTTAAAACAATCAGTTTCTGCCTCTTTTCTCGTTCGGATAAAGTTGCCGTAAGTCGGGTAAGGATGATCCGGGTCTTCATCGATTTCAATGACCTTGAAATAATGTTATAAAACTCGACGTTTTAAATATCTTTTTCCTTTGAAATGGTTGACGGTCGGCTTTAGTTTCGAATACATTAGCAGGCCGTGTCCGCTATCATGAACACCCATAATGAATTTACAAGTAAAGTTTCTCGCGATAATCTCGTAAACTAAAGCCTACAGCCACAAATTCTAAAGAGAAATGTTGTTCAGAATAATGGTGTTGACCACATATCCAAAGCTCATTGAAATCGGATAGAAGCTAGTCGATCCCATGGATTTACAAGTAAAGTTTCTCGCGATAATCTCGTAAACTAAAGTCTACAGCCACAAATTCTAAAGAGAAATGTTGTTTAGAATAATGATCTTGACCACATATCCAAAGCTCATTGAAATCGGAGAACATTCACATAATCGAGAAACTCTTGTTCGTTGCGATGTCACGGCGTACCGCCAACGCTCTGATGCGAGCCCGGCGCGGCGCGGCGGCCCAGGGCGCGCTCTGATTGGTCCGTGTTTTTCGTTAATAACTGCTAAACAAAGCAGCAGTTGACATTGGTTCAAAGAAAAATGTCGCTTGAATGACTTTATGGCACGTTTCACCTCGTACAGTTTTTAGCAATGTGGTAGAAACCCCAGCACTTGAAGCATCTCCTTATACTGAAGTGATTGAACACAGGGCATTTTCTCCAGTCTATATTCAACTTTCCTTTTTTTAACATTACTGCATGTGTTACTTCATCTACTTCAATTATTATAGATCTACCTTCTTTATTTTTACTTCTAGTCTGACTATCATCCATATGTTTTCTTTTCTGGATTTTCTTTACTATGCTTATATGAGATTTACCAATATTATTCTGTTTCCTGATTGTATCTATTAATCCATCATGATTCACCTCCATATCTTCCTCGCTAATATTTACAATTTTTATTTTCGGCTTCTTTTGTAATGATTCTGTAACATTATAATTGTCACCTAGTTTAGACTGTACTACATCTTTTAAGTTATCTATTTCTTCTCCGGTCTCACAGCCTAGAATTACTGTTCCTTCTTTCCCTTTTCGTACCTTCGTTATCCCCATTGGCATATTCTTAATATCAACCTTTTCTTTTATTATTTTCTTAGTGGTCTCACTTTCTTGCTGAGTCTTCGGATTGACGATTAATATGTTTTCCTTCTTGTTCTTCGTCATCTCACTGTAACTGAAACTGCCGCGCACGTTTTCGTCTGAAGCCTGTGTTGCTCCTCGAATTTCTTTTCGTAAGTCTTCCATTTCTTGTTTAATAGTTTTTAATTCCTCTTGCACTGTCTCCTTAATCAGCATTTTTATTTCTCTTTTGCATGCCATTTCATTTTTCATCTCTCTCATTGTTCTTACTATCTAATCAATTTTCATATCCATGCCCACGTTCAAACCTCCCGCTCTGCTTGTGTCACTTTCTGACGGTCCTACAGAACTAAGTTTTTCTCTTCCGCCTCCCGTCGATATATCTTTTTCGCTGTCAACTGTAAACTTCTCATATGGGCCAGGACATGTCACGTACTCTCGATTTTTACCGTACACCTTATGTTTATTTGCACATCCCGGGTGAAAAAAAAGTTTAACACATGATTTACATTTCGCAACCTGACTTTTTATCTCCTTCTTACATGCGGCACATCTATATTCTGTATATTCCTCTTCCATATTACTAGGTATCGACTGACGCCGGTTATTTTGGTTTTGGACGCCCTGTCACAAACACAGGTGTAGTTAAGACACACGTCGCTAACAATGGCTACCTGTCGCGAAATGTTTCCCGCATTGGGAATACACTTATTTCCACGTAAAACCACACACTCTCGTTTGAGAACTTTGTTCCTACTTGGTCCTTACGTGTATTCACAACGCCACGACACTCTCTTATAAATTTATTCACGTCTTTTTACTATAGATGCACAGCATTCGCGGAGCGATTTTTCTCACGTCTATCAATCGAGGGGGAGAGAGAGGGGGAGAGACAAAGAGAGAGAGAGAGAGAGAGAGAGAGAGTGAGAGAGAGAGAGAGTGTGTGTGTGTGAGAGAGAGAGCGGGAGAGAAGGTGAAGGCAGATACTAAAGCGAAAATGAAGACTAGTCCATCCTGTGCATGGGTTTTTTACGGACGAACAAAACAAACGCTTCAAAAAGATCGCAGCAAACAGCTGTTTCCCGTTTCTCAAAAAATTCAAGCTCGATTAAGAAAATATCTGTTCCCGTGGAACTGTACTAACATTTATGGAGTGAAACAGAGATACAGATATTTCAGCAGTTTTATGCATATTTGATGTTTCGTCGAGGCAAGTTGTTTTAGAATGTTTCTTAATATTCGACCGTCTCTCGGTTCCATTTGTAATCATTTTCACAGGCATTGAATAAATTATGTGTTCCATACATCGTTTCATGCAAAATATACAAGACGTCCAAACAAAAGTGTGAGAAAATGAAACGGGTGAATCCTGAGGCAATTCTAACCAACTTTTTCCGTTGTCAACGTTTTCGAGTTAGTAACGAAAAACACGGATCAATCAGAGCGAGGCGATAGGTCACATTGAGTGTGGCGTCAGCATTGGACACGCCAGAATCTGTCCGCCGTAGCTGCAGTCTGATTCGTCCGCGTTTTTCGTTAATAACTCCTTAAAAATGCATTGGTGGAAAGGGCCTAGCCGATTAAGATGGTCAAAACTGCCCTTAGAGGTTTTTCAATGGCTCTTAAACCATTCGAAAGCTGACCAAGAAAAACCCATCTGAGTAAAATTTCAGCCCTCTAGCTTGCCCGTGAGGGTAGTTATAGGGTAAATTAGATTTCGTGCTTTTCCGCTCATTTTCCGTTCTTGGATGTTTTCTAAAATTCTGAAAAAAATGTGGTACGTGTCGGGTCTTAAGACGCATTTTATATAATTTTTTCAGATTTTTCGGTTGCAAACTATGGTTGTGAAAAATGAAAAACACTCAAAACGTCGGAAAAATGAAGATTTCTCAAAAATATGAAAACATGCTATTTTACTGTTTAGTGCCCTAAGAAGCTACCATCAAAAGCAGTGTCCTCGATTTTTTTCAGATTTTTTGTTGTGGGAGATCATTGTCAAAAACAATAAAAACCAAACTGCTTCGATGTTTTTGCTGCTAGAAGGAAAGCTAGACTTGCAGGTTTTACCGTGGGGGTACATTAAGCTCTAATTAGTGTTACTACATTGAATTAAGCAATTTTTTTACCACAGAAATGCGATTTGAGAGACTGAAAAAATCGTCTTCTGTGGAATATATTCCAAAATGTTCGAATCGCTTACAATATCACCGGTTGGCGCAATGGTTAAGGCAGCGGATTACGGAGTGGATATGCTAGGGTTCAAATCCTGCCCACCACGAAGTTTTTTTTTCCATGCATTATTTTTTATTTTCTCAATTTCTTATTATATGGTTTACATATATGATTTTAACAATATTTTTTCATGTTTTAAAAATATTTAAATGACATTTTTTAGTAAAATACATACAAAAATAATTTTGGAGTATTTAGTATTTCCGGCTGATGTGTCGTGATTTTACTTGGAATTTAATAATATTATGTTGTTGAATTAAATAATGAATAATTATATTATTTAGTTGCATTTTCTAAAATACCTTAATAACATGTGCTGAAAACGGCTTTTTAAAAAATAGCTTCGCTTTCGTTTACCTCATAAACCGCTTGAACTATATGCACGTCATATGTTTTATTGTGCGTGCTGTTGGCTGTTGCCACGGTTTACCTGAGATGTGCAAATGTTTGGAGCTATGGGATGATGATCGTCCGAAGGCTTCGATTTCAGTTTTCTGTGTGCTACCATAGAATGAATTTCAAGAAGACATTTTACTTAGACTGAAGGATTTGCATTTAGAATGTCTAATGTCATTTTGCAAACTATGGGTCGCGATCCAAAATGTGTAAAATGTAATCGATTTATACGTAAAGTGCGAGGCCAAAAAAAAGTGATCACGACAGAAGTTCAGGCTAGAGAATATTCGAATATTTTGAAAAAAGTGGTGCAAGTTGGTAATATTTTATGTAAAAGTTGCCGTGTTTTTGTATTTTTTTCTACAGAAAGTGTACATCAGAGAGCTTTCCGATCTCGATCTTCTGCCTCCACATCCGCGGATATCTCAAATTCGTTTGAACCCCCTTCGATTGAGGCATCTTCAGCCTCCACCTCCATGCCGGCAGACATCGCCGATTCGTTTCAACCTCCTTCAATTGAGGCACCTTCAGCCTCCACATCCGCGGACGTCGTTAATTCGTTCCAACCTCCCTCGGTTGAGGCACCTTCAGCCTCCACGTCCATGGACTTTTCAGATTTGTTTCAACCCCCCTCCACTGAGGCACCTTCAGCCTCCACATCCATGGACATTTCGCATTCAATTCAACCCCCCTCGGTTCAAGCATTTTCAACTTCCTCGTTTATTAACGAATCGCATTCGTCATTAGTCGAAAGTACCTCTAGTACGCACTCAACGACAGGTGACCCTACATTTACAACTTTTAACCGTCCCATTAGACTTAGACCAGATCCTCAGTATATTGAAATGCCATTTTCCAGAGTAGTTTCTACGCATGCCTATTGCTTTGTGTGTGGTTCGAAAACAAATATTTCCACGATTCCACCTGAAGCTAGAAAACAGGTGTTCATTTTTAGAAGATTATACATTCCCAAAGAAAATCGGTGCTGCCCCGAACATTTAATAAAAAAACGTTTCATTCAAGACGTAATTCCAACTCTAAGAATTCATTCAAACAGTAGTTTAGTTGACGCAGATGAACTTCGCGATTATTTTGAATATCTTTCAGTTACCAACGATTCCACTATTTATGATAAAATTGGTGATTTTACATTATCTGAAGAGAGACTCAGAATATTCACGGGGTTCACATGGGAGAATCTCATCGAACTCCGTGAAATGATGACATCAATGAGAAGCTCTCAACACAGCGTGATGTAACACAAGCAATAGTTGTATTTTTATTTAAATTGCGAACGGGTAATTCTAACAATCTTATAGCGGCAACGCTTGGGTTGGATCATGAACAGAAAGTATCTCAATATTGTAGTTCCGTCATAAATAGTTTTGAAAAAGATATACTTCCGTTTCATTTTGGAGTCGCAGCTTTTACCCGTGAATATCTCATAGAGAATGAAACCTCTAATATTGCAAAACGGTTACATAAAATCGGCAATCACCTAGCGTTGATTTTCGATGGGACGTATATTCGCCATCAGAAAAGTACAAACAACGAGTATCAACGCAAGTCATATTCAGGACAAAAAAAGGTACCGTTGTGTAAACCCTTTACCATCTGTACAACAAATGGTTATATTGTTGACATGGCCGGTCCATTCTATGCTAACCAGAATGACGCCGAGATCATGAGAATTCTTCTTCGAAATCCAAATGGATTCAAATCTCTCATGAAACGGGGAGACTTTTGTATAGTCGATAGAGGTTTTCGAGATGTTGTACCCGATTTAAAAGATCTCGGTTTTAAAGTCCTCATGCCTGCTTTAAAAGGCAATCGTTCACAACTTTCGACTAAAGAGGCGAATTATTCTCGAAAAGTAACAAAACTTCGTTGGGTTGTAGAAGCAGATCACGGTATACTAGGTCAAAAGCATCAGCTTCTGCACAAAACTCTTGACAATAAAACCCTCCCAAAAGTAGGCTCTTATTTCCGGATTGCGTGCTTTTTAAACAATAGATTTGGAAAACGGCTAAACTCTGATGTTACACTTTCAGATGAAATAATAAGCAGGATATCGAGTCAAGAAAAAGTAAAAAATACGTTAGCGATACAAGTTGAAGAAAATAATTGGAACCGTAAAAAATCTCAATTTCAAATAATATCCTCGCCAGATATTCAAGATTTTCCGGAAATGACGGAAGTAGATTTGAAAATTCTTTTCACGGGATCGTATCAATTTTCTCAAGCTATCTCATATTTAGCAGAGATAATGGATGAACACAATAACATAAATATTTATTATTTTATTCAAGAACATAGTATCATTAAATTCTTAGTAAAATCGCGACATATTAACCGGAAAACATACAGATGTTACATCCATTATACACCCAATTCAATTGGATACTCTGGTATAAAACGCTATTGTTGCGAATGTGCCAACGGTAACCGTACTATTGGGTGTTGTTCACATATAGCAGCTATTATTTATTACTTATCTCATGCTCGATATCTCCATAGTATTGTACGACCAGCAGAAATACTTAGCACCATTTTTAATCAAAACGAAGTTACGCCAATTATTAACGAGAACAGTGATGAAGATTAAAAACCATCACGTATTTTCAGCATACTGCATCAACAAATACAACGATAAGTATTTTTATACCAATCATCATATATGTATACATTTAGAATACAAAATATAATTAATTCTGTAATTACTATTATAGAATACATGAAAACGAAAGCTGGAGGCAACAACAATATACAGGGTGAAGACAGACCATCATTTGTGCAGCATCCTGCCCACAATTAAAAAAGATAAGTATATTTCTATCAAATTCCATACACGTATTTATTGTTATTAGAAATAAATAATTCTGTATTTATAGGGCATGCAGAAACAAATGCTGCAGACTGACAATGACAACTCTGAAGAACCAGCTTCTACTTCTTCCTATTCCTACTTATCATCATCATTATAATAATAATAATTATTATTATTATTATTATTATTTAGAATCGAGGAAATACTAAATACTCCAACATTATTTTTGTACGTATTTTACTAAAAAATGTTATTTAAACATTTTTAAAATATGAAAAAATATTGTTAAAATCATATATGTAAACCATATAATAAGAAGAAAATATAATTAATTCTGTAACTACTATTATAGAATACATGAAAACGGAAGCAGGAGGCAACAACAAGATACAGCGTGAAGGCATGACCATCATTTGTGCAGCATCCTGCCCACAATTAAAAAAGATAAGTCTATTTCTATCAAATTCCATACACGTATTTATTGTTATTAGAAATAAATAATTCTGTAATTATAGGGTAAGCAGAAACCAATGCTGCGAACTGACAATGACAACTCTGAAGAACCAGTTTCTACTTCTTCCTATTCCTATTTATCATCATCATTATTATAATTATTATTATTATTTAGAATCGAGGAAATACTAAATACTCCAAAATTATTTTTGTATGTATTTTACTAAAAAATGTCATTTAAATATTTTTAAAACATGAAAAAATATTGTTAAAATCATATATGTAAACCATATAATAAGAAATTGAGAAAATAAAAAATAATGCATGGAAAAAAAAACTTCGTGGTGGGCAGGATTTGAACCCTAGCATATCCACTCCGTAATCCGCTGCCTTAACCATTGCGCCAACCGGTGATATTGTAAGCGATTCGAACATTTTGGAATATATTCCACAGAAGACGATTTTTTCAGTCTCTCAAATCGCATTTCTGTGGTAAAAAAATTGCTTAATTCAATGTAGTAACACTAATTAGAGCTTAATGTACCCCCACGGTAAAACCTGCAAGTCTAGCTTTCCTTCTAGCAGCAAAAACATCGAAGCAGTTTGGTTTTTATTGTTTTTGACAATGATCTCCCACAACAAAAAATCTGAAAAAAATCGAGGACACTGCTTTTGATGGTAGCTTCTTAGGGCACTAAACAGTAAAATAGCATGTTTTCATATTTTTGAGAAATCTTCATTTTTCCGACGTTTTGAGTGTTTTTCATTTTTCACAACCATAGTTTGCAACCGAAAAATCTGAAAAAATTATATAAAATGCGTCTTAAGACCCGACACGTACCACATTTTTTTCAGAATTTTAGAAAACATCCGAGAACGGAAAATGAGCGGAAAAGCACGAAATCTAATTTACCCTATAACTACCCTCACGGGCAAGCTAGAGGGCTGAAATTTTACTCAGATGGGTTTTTCTTGGTCAGCTTTCGAATGGTTCAAGAGCCATTGAAAAACCTCTAAGGGCAGTTTTGACCATCTTAATCGGCTAGGCCCTTTGCTAAGGAAAAAGTTACTTCAAATGACCTCGACAACCATTCCATTCAAGGTTTTCCGACATTTTTGGGACCCTGTCGTATAGGGCTGAGTGACACCGCTTCATATATTAAATGTTAAAGCTCTGAGCTCCGTTGTGTGGATCGCTCCGCGAATGTGACGAGCGAACGAGTTTCGTGGCCGTGGATCGATACGGAGAGGATAGACCTAGCGAAACGTTAAACCTGACCAGGTGGACGGGATTCTAACAAAGGAGACGTCGCCGGCCAGGAATGGAAGAAAAAAGGAACCGGAATGGAAGCTACACACGTCTGATTCGGGAGCGATTCGGGTCGGGCTCAGTTCGTGCTGGACTTGGGCATGGGCTCGGTTCAGCCTCCTCAGACTCGGTTCAGGGTGGCCGCGGTCGCGATCGAGGCCACGTTCACCACTCCCTTTTCGACCCCCTTCAACCCGTTTTCAGCCCACCGATGCTGACCTCGGCCGGTTGTCATTTTTATTTCGTCTCTTTAACAAATCGCGACGCCGCTCGCCGAGTAATTACACCGCCCGAATGGAATACACTCACCCGTAATAATTCCTTGTATTCCCGACTGTCTGCTCGTTATCCCCCAATAAGGACGCTCTTCTTCTCGAGCCGAACCTTGGGCGTTGCATTATAAGATGCCCTCCACTCGTTCCACTCGCTCTACGACGTAACGCCTCGGCTCGTTGAAAAAATTATGCCCATCCACACTCCCAAGCCACCCACTCTAACCTGTGCTCGAAACTTAGAGAACAAGCTTTCTTACGGATTTTCTTGGTCAGCTGTTACGTCTCTGCTTCGCCTCGCTGCTCGAGACATTATTGTTTTTTTATCCACTGCGTGTTGGGGCTGACTCGAACCTACTTTTGTTTATATATTTGGAGACTCGAAAATGTTTAAAATATTTAAATACTTTTTCTATCGAGGTTGTAAAATTTTCAAATTAAAACGAATTAATAAGAAACACAATAAAACTTTTTAGGACATACTTTTGAGCCTTTACTTGACACACCTACACTGAACACGACTTGTTGCTTCCAATACTAATGGAAAGATTGTTTATAAATAGAAATAAAGTTGACAACCGTGACATTAGTGTTTCTAGTGCGTTAATGTGGGAAAAAGCACTGTCCTAATCTTCATGACAGTCCCTTACATAAAACTACAAGAGTATTCTCGTCGAACTATTTGAAAAGAGAAAAATACATTTTTGCAAAAGATTGATGAGTTAAATAGTCCAAGAAATTTCCTATAATTTTATGCTAAATATGGCTAGACTGTCGTCCGTTTAACCCCTTAACCTACGATTTAGATTCGAAAATTTCGGGCCACAATCGTACGATGATCGGGCCAATCGTAAATATTACGGGCATAGCCCGTAGTAGATGATCGGGCCAAACGTGAATATTACGGGCTATGCCCGTAGTAGATGATCGGGCCAAACGTGAATATTACGGGCTATGCCCGTAGTAGATGATCGGGCCAAACGTGAATATTACGGGCTATGCCCGTAGTAGATGATCGGGCCAAACGTGAATATTACGGGCATAGCCCGTAGTAGATGATGTGGGTAGTGTGATGATGATGTCTAGGGTTGTATGATGATAAGGGATGTAATAATTGTGGTAGATGCAAGTACTACAAAAAGTTTATTTATACAAAAATCAGTAATACAAAATTAATAATCAGCAATGGTGTGATATAATTCAAAACATTCTGGTAGATGTAAGGGAACCTTGCATTTCTTACACTCCCACGTTGTTTCTCTACGTTTTCTAACTTTCCGATTTTATAGGAAAGTTATTGTAATGACCCCGAAAATCGAAAATCGATTTTTTAGCAGATTTTCACGTTTTATGGTCATTGCAGTCATTTTAGACTATTTTCAGCAAAATGTTCGTGTGTGTGTGTGTGTGTGTGTGTGTGCGTATGTCCGTTTCTATGTAATCAAATTTTTCGTTAACGTTTTCAGAAAAAGTAACAACGCGATCAGGATGATGAATGATGCAATCGATGTGCCCCGTCGTAACTTAGAGCTGGTTAGATTTTGGTCCATATTGGTCAAGTAGTTTTTTAGATTTTTAGTTTTTTTTCGAAAAGAGTTGATTCTACAATGCAATTTATAAGGGAGGACGAAAATTTTCCATCAAAGAACCAAACGCAATTACATACAAAAAAATTTTTTTCTTAATTTTTTTTTAACTGATGCTAATGTTACCGCTTGGAATAATCGAAAGTTATTCCAATGCAACAGTGAATTTATCATCTCTACTCCCAAGAATACATTTTGGGAGAATATCGATGCAAGTACAAAAAAAACGATGTTAGCGATGTTGGCGAAGGAGTAACGAATCGGGAAGTTCTTTGTGTGACTCTTGAAGAGTCACACACCAAATAAAAAACATTAATATCAGTAGGGCCTCCTAGCCATGCGTATCACTAACCCTCTCGCAAGAGCAGTCCTACCCGCGAGCTCGCGAAGCGAGCGAGCAAAAACAACCTTACTCGCGAGCGAGCGAAGCGAGCGAGCAACAATAGCCCTCTAGTTATTTTTCTGACAAACTTTACAAGGTTTGGACGGTCTTAATTTTGATGCTTTCCAGTAATGAGAAAATACATGAAGGGATATAAAAAAATTTTTTTTTATCTATTCGATATTGGCCTTTTTAATTCTTACATTTTATGGAAGAAAATAAATAACAAGAAGAAACAATGTTACGTTGACTATAGAATCAACATAGCCGAATTGCTATTAGCGAATATGCCAAAACCGAATTATAGGGAACGAGGACAATTATCTTCCGGAGATACGCCAGAGAGACTGCACGCGCAGCATTGGGCTCATTTTCCCAAACACATCGACCCAACAGCATCAAAATTAAGACCGTCCAAACCTTGTAAAGTTTGCCAGAAAAATAAAAAACGTAGAGAAACAACGTGGGAGTGTAAGAAATGCAAGGTTCCCTTACATCTACCAGAATGTTTTGAATTATATCACACCATTGCCGATTATTAATTTTGTATTACTGATTTTTGTATAAATAAACTTTTTGTAGTACTTGCATCTTCCACAATTATTACATCCCTTATCATCATACAACCCTAGACATCATCATCACACTACCCACATCATCTACTACGGGCTATGCCCGTAATATTCACGTTTGGCCCGATCATCTACTACGGGCATAGCCCGTAATATTCACGTTTGGCCCAATCATCTACTACAGGCATAGCTCGTAGTTGTAGGTTAAGGGGTTAAAAAAGTTTCGTCCAAGTCTCAGAAGCCCCAGCACACCAGTTGGGTGTTAAAATTGCATAGAGCCGTGGCGTTCCCAATAGTCCACTTAAGGGTTAATAAGGGTTAATAGCGTGGATCTATGATGATTGATTAAGACACTTGTTGATAACACAAACACACTCGAACACGTTATGCGGCGAGCGGAGGTGTTTTTTTCAGTGTACACAACGCAAGCGTGTTGCACAAGAAAAGGGCATCCTAAACTAAAAAGACAACCACCTGCAATTACGCTTTTTGCATTTCCATCTGGTTTCAAAATCGAAAGCGCGAACACTGATTCTAGCTTCCGCGATTTAATGAATTTACTATATTGTGATGCAAAAAATATTTGTTACGTAATGTGCATAGTGTCAATGGACCAAATATCTGGCACGCATATTTTTTTCCGAAGGTCGTTTCTTCTGGAGTTATCAAGGTATGTATGTGTATTTATTGTTCCCTTACGGGTTACAAAGAGATCCCGTTCCCTTTACAATTTTTCATTTAATTTATCTTTCTATACAAAATCTATAATAAAATACCTTCTCTTTCTTTTCGCATTCACTCTCTCTCACTCATTCTTCCATTCATCCTTGTCTTCTCACTTCTTTTCCTCTTCTTTGTACTTTCCGTCCTGTATTTCCTTTCTCTCCCTATCTAATTTTTTCATCCACTCTTATCCCCCTCCCGTCCTCAGCTAGTATCTCTTTCACCTTCTCTTGTATCCCTACTTCGGGTCCTTCTTCTCTCGAGCATCTATCCAGCACGTGCTCCCACGTCTCTTCTTCGTATCCGCACTTTCTGCACCGTCTCTCCTCTTCTTCGTCCCAGTACCTTCCTCCTCTCATTTCATTTCCCAGCCTGTACCGTGCTATTCTTTTCCATTTCTCTTCTTTTGTTCCTTTCTCTAAGTATTTAGGTTTCTCCTTCACTCTTATTTCTTTAAACCACTTATTGTATCTTGAATCCATCGCCAACCTCCAGTTTTCCTCTTTCTCTTTCTCCTGCTCTCTGATCTCTATTCTTCCCCACTCTTCCTCTCTACTTTCCTTATTACTCTACTCTAACTTTCTTCTATTCCCCCTTTCTTCTATATATTTCTTTCTTCCTTTCTCCCATTTTGAAATCTTGTTTCCTCCTCTAGCTCTCTCCTCTATCTCTTTTAGACATTGTCTGGCTCATTCACTTCCTTTTCCATCTCTTAACCTTTCTTCAAACTTCCATGCCCTCCTCGCTCCCCTCGCTCTCATTTTCTCTCTCTTCGTTTCCTCCCGTATCATATATCCTGGCGTCGTCCACTCTAACCCTAACACCCATCTGCTATATCTTTCCTGCATCCTTTCCACTTCCTTTCTTTCTTCCCACCCCCAAATCTCCACACTGTATGCCATCACTGGCCATACCAGCGCGTCGAAGAACCACTCCCTTCTCTTGTAATTGTCTTTAAAATATCTTTTCCCTATCCCCCACACACTTTTCATCACACCTCCTCCCTTTCTTGTTCTGTCTTCTATTTGTCTTTCCTGACCTCCAATCTTCTTAAAAATATATCCTAGGTATTTTATCTCCTCTACCTCTTCAACCGTTCCATCTCCCCATCTCCACGTCTTTTTCTCTTGTCTCTTTCTTTCGAATCTAATTATCTTCGTTTTTTCCCTGTTCACTTCTAGTCCTTTCTCCTTTATATAGTTCCTGAATTCTTCGATCATTAGCTTCATCCCACTCTCCTCCTTCGCCAGCAGCACCATGTCATCCGCATATTGCAGGGTATATATCACTCTTCCTCCTACTTCCATCCCACCTTTCCCTCTGTTCCTCATCCTTTCCTCTAAATCTGCCATTAGTAGGATGAACAGTTTCGCGCTCAGTGGACATCCTTGTCTCGCCCCTCTTCTCACCCAGAACTTTTCTCCCATTTCACCTCCCACTTTCACTTTTGATGTTGTCTCCCTGTATACTTCTTCTATTCTTTCCCTAATTCCTTCACTCACACCTCTTTCTTTCAGTGCTTTCCACAAAATTCCTCTGTTGACACTGTCAAATGCTGCCTTCAAGTCTATGAAACACCCTATTATTCTTCCTTTCTTCTTCACCAGCTCCCTATTTATTAGATAGTTTAACACGTATATGTTGTCGATTGTCCCTTTCTCCTTTCTGAGCCCCGTTTGGTTCTCTGGTATCATCCTTTTCTCTTTCACTTCTCTTTCCAGTCTCTCCTCTAGAACTATCATATAGATTTTGTACAGGGTGTCAATAGCGTCACGCCTCTATAGCATTCCACTGTTTTTCCATCACCCTTCTTTTTTATCGGCACCACTACACCTATTTTCCATTCTTCCGGCCATCCTTCCTCATTCCATACCCTGTTGCATATCCTCCACACTTCTCTCTTTATGTTCTCTCCCCCATATTTCCATATTTCATTTCCTAATTCATCTTCTCCTGCTGCTTTCCCATCTTTCAATCTTCTTATTAGTCTTTCTATTTCTTCTATTTCTATCTCTTCATTGTTCCTCTCATTTCTCCTTCTCTTGCCTCCTCCTTCTATCTTGCTTTCCACTCCTCCTAATAATCCCATAAAATACTCCTTCCATTTTTCCATCTCTATTTCCTTCACTAGTCCTCTTCCTTTTCCACCTCCCATTTTTCTTAGAAAGTCCCAAACCATTCCTTCTGTCTTCGCTCTCCCTGCTTCTATTAAGATCCTTTCTCTTTCCTGTTCTTTTTTCTCTTCACATAGTTTTTTGTATTCGTTTTTCAATCTTCTGTAATCATCTCCTTCTTCTTTCCCTTCTTTCCATCTTCTTAATGCCCTTCTTAGTTCCTTCTTTCTTTCGATGCACTCCTTATCCCACCAGCCTCCCCTTTTCTTCTCTTTCTTGTTCTCCGTGCTCTTTATTTCTTCCATTGCACCCTTGATCTTCTTTTCTAGCTCTCTTAATCTGTCTCCTATCCCTTCCCCCGTTATTTCTATTCCCTCCGTTTGTCTTCTAAATTTCTCTTTTTCCTCTCTCCCCCATTCCACTTTTCTTATGCTCTTCTTTTTCTTCTTCCCTTCCTCTTTTTTGGCCGCTTTCCATCCTTTCTTCATTGTTACCACTACCGGTAGGTGATCTGATTCTACCCTCTCTTCTATCACCATACTTTCTGTCCGTTCCCTCGTTCTTTCGTCCCCTATTACATAATCGATTACTGTTCTTCCTCTCTGCCCTATATATGTGTACTCTCCTCTCTCATCTCCTTTTATCCCTCCATTCATTATTTGCAATCCCAATTCTCCTATCGTTTTTATTAGTTTCCTCTCTTCGCCATTTACTTTCGTGTCTCTTGACTCCCTACTGCCTTCCCGATCATCTTCTTCCTGACTTATTTCCCCTCCTTCCTTGCCTGTTCTTGCATTAAAGTCCCCACCTACTATTATTTTTTCGTCTCTTCCTATATCCCACCAGTCTCTCAGTACTCTCATTTCCCTTTCAATATCTTTGTTTACATATACCCCTAGTATCTTCCATTCGTCCTCTTCTATCTTTATCCTTCCCTCTATTATTCCTTCTATCTCTTTTGACTCTCCCCAGCTCTTTCATTCGCTCGTAATTTCTTTTCTCATTCCTATCAGCATTCCGCCTTTTGCTCTCCCTATTTTGCTATCCCTAACTGCCCATTGCTTTTTCCATACGTAACCTTGCGGCAATCTTCTTTCCACTTTTTCCCACATCTTTTCTTCCATCCATGTCTCCAGTAGCACCATTACATCCCACCGTTCTATGTCCTTCCAGAATTCTTCATCTTTTCCTATCAATCCTGCTACATTCCAAAATCCAATTATCGTTTTCTCTCCTTCCCTTCCTTCTTCCTTTTTCTCTTCATCTGTCTTCATCTCCCTTTGATTACTTTCCTTTATTTCTTCCTCCCTAGTTCTGTCTGTCCCCATTCGTTTCCCTCGTCATCTTTCAGAATTTTCTTCTTCTCATCCCATTTCCACATCTTTCCTTCTATCCATATCTTCATGTACCCTATTTTTACCCTTTTCCCTTCCCTTCTCTCTTTCTCCATTATCTGCCTTAACCTCCATTGGATGTTTCTTTCTTCCCATGTTAGATCATCTTCTATTCTTTCCTGTCTTCCCGCTAATTTCTTCTTTTCCGTCATTATTCTTCTTTTCTGCTCCATTGTCGCCATCCTTACCACTGCCCATTCTCCCTTTCCTATTCCCTTTCTGCCTCCTCTCCTTACTTCTTCAACTTCGAATTTTTCTCCTAGTACCTCTAGTAGCTTTTGCACTTCTTCCTGCCCATCTCCTCCCTCTTTTATCTCTAATCCTTTCACTATTATGTTCTTTCTCCTTATCTCTCTTTCTTTCCTTTCCCACTTCATCTCTATTTCTTTCAGTCTTCTTTCCATCTCTCCACCTTCTCTTTCTCCTTGTTCTCTTCCTCTCTTCTTTTCTATTTCTTCTAACATTTTGTCTATTTTGTCCTCTATTCTCCCTTCTAACTCTATTTTTTTTACTCTCTGTTCTATCTCTTGTAACGACTTTCTGTCTCGCTCTCTTTCCTTCTCCCATTCTTCTTTCATTTCTCTCATCTGCCTCATTAGCTCTGTCAGCTCTTTCCATCCCTCTGCGACTTCATTCATCTGTTTTATCGTCCCTTTCAATACCCCCTTTATCTCCTCTCTAATGATCACTCTAATGTCTTCTTGCTGCCATACCTTTTCTTGTCTAACCTCTCCTTTCACCATCTCCGGCGATCTGTCTGTCTTTCTACTTTTCCTGAACGGATCCTTTTCCTTTTCTTCTCTTTCTTCATTCTCTCTCTCTTTTCTCTTCTTGTCTAGCCACTTTCCTGTGCCCTCCGTTTTGGATAAACTGTTACTCCTTTTTCTTTCCTTTTCTCTTATCTTCATTAACTTCCTTGCCATCTTTTTTTGTTCTTCTTTATTTTCCATTATATCTATTTCTTTTCTTATCCTCTCGCCTACCTCCTTTACCGGCCTTCCTGTCATGTTACACTGAGCTTCTTTTGTTTTCTGTTGGAGTTTTAATGAAAACTTGTGAAGTCCACAACACAAAATGGTATATATTCTATTATAATATAAATTGTACAATGATAAATGGATAGAAACACTTTGAACAAACTTTGAAATTTCGTCACACAGACTTCTCTCTTTGACTATCAGTTCGCGACTAATTTCTTCTCGATAATTCGCAATCGCGTGCGACGCGCACGCGACTTTAACACCATCTAGATGTTTCACGCGTGAATCATGTCACTAAGTGCGACATTGGATCACATTCCCCCCCTCACGCGTGATACAACTAGATGTATTTTTTAATGCTCGTAATCCTGACTTGTTTAAAGACCATTCTAACTTTTCTTTCGTAACCGCTTTCGTTAAAAAATCCGCGAGCATATAATGTGTATCGATATATTTGATATCTAACATTTTCTTTTCTACCTCATCTTTCACGAAGTGAAATCTGAGATTTATATGTCTGGTCTTGGTCGTGGATTTAGCGTTTCGAGACCAGTCGATCGCCGCTTTGTTGTCGCAGTATAATATATTCGGATAACGTACGAAAACATTAAATCTCATTTCTAATAACATGTTCGTGATCCAATTTAGATCTTTTATAATTTCTGAACACGCAAACAATTCGACTACGCATGTTGAGAGGCCAACGCTTCTTTGTTTATGACTACGCCATACGACCATCGAATCCGCTAGCATAATCGCTCCCCCTGAGAATGATTTGCCTTGTTCGGCGTTTCCCCAGCTCGCATCTGAGAATGCCGTTACCACACCTCCATTTTTACTATAGGAAAGCAACAATTCTTTCGTACCTTGTAGGTACCTTAGTACTCTTTTCGCCATTGCCAGATGCCTCTTTTCTGGACAGTGATTGTATTGCGATAAATAGGACGTGACAAATGAGATATCTGGCCTTGTCCTATTAGCAATGTACAATAATTCGCCAATTATTTCTTGATATATTCCTAAATCAATCTTTTCATCTGTCGCTTCGGACGCTTTGTCCTGTCCTGGGGATATTGGTGTTCCTACCGCATTACACTCGCTCATCTTATGTTTATTTAATAACGTTTCTATGTAATCCCTCTGCGATAGACCTATCCCTGTACCATGGCGCTCTATTTTTATGCCTAGGAAGATGTTGGTGTTTGTCTCAATTATTTCGAACGTGTCTTTCAGACTTTTCATTACTTGGTTACAAAGATTCGCGTTATTGTATATTACTGTGAAATCGTCAACGTAGATTGCGATTGCTATGAAATTTTGCTCTTGCTTTACGGTGAATATGCAATTATCCGACATTAGTGGCGTTAACCCTATTTTTATTAATGTATCTTTGAGCTTCATATACCAGTTGCGTCCCGATTGAGGGAGCCCGTAAATACTTTTCTTCAATTTAAATGCATTCCCTTCACCATATTGATGTTCAAACCCTGGTGGTAATTCGAGATATACGGATTCCTGTAATTCTCCATGCAAATAGGCGGTTTTAACATCAAAGAATTTAAAGTCCCATTCTAATTTCACGGCCACGGCCATCAGTAGACGCCATGCTTCGATTGCGATCACGGGTGCGTATGATTCGTCGTAATCTCTATTTTTTATTTGGTTGTAACCCGCTGCTACTAAACGTGCCTTAAATTTTACGTCGTTACTCGTCTTACTATTCTTTACCGTTAGAACCCACTTACTTTTAATGATTTTTCCTTTTACATTTTCCCTTTCAACTACCTCCCAAACCGAGTGTTTTTCTAATGAGTTTAATTCTTCTTTCATTGCCCTTTCCCACTCTGGCCAATCTTTACTGTCTTTAGCTTCGTGGTAATTTGACGGAATGTTCTGACTACTTATGAAATTAATTTGTCCCTTTTCTTTGATTCTTTCAGACCTACGTACACCAGTTTGTATATCCCTTTCTTGATCTAAGATTCTTTGCAGGTCTCTTCTCAATTCTATATTTTCGCTAGTCGAACCTACGGGTCTGCCTCGTCGTCGCGGCGTTCGCGTCCTATCTTCGGATTCCCTATTATCTATATCTGCGTCGTTTGTATCTTTATCTATCGTACCCGTATCCTGTTTATCATTAGGACATGTTAGTAGTGTATCGTATTCGTATCTGAATTCTCTCAAACTACCGTTGGCATGGTTAAACTTCTCTTAATCATTAACCTCTCGGATAAGTTTACCACCCGATTTCCCTTCATCGAATTTGACAGCCCTTTCCTCTATTATTTGTTCTTTGTTCGGATCGTAGATCCTATATGCCTGTCTCTCACGCGAGTACCCAACCATTACTCCTATTCTTCCAGGTAGTTGCAATTTATCGCGCTTTCCTTTGGGGACATGGTAGTACGCTACAGAACCGAAAACCCTCAGGTACCCAGACAGCACAGCCTGCCCGAGCCCACCGCCGGCCCAAACCTCCCGAGGCCCGTGACCGGCAGGTTACTACCTAACACAATGCTTGGATCGGCTCGAGGCTGATTCCGTTGGATCCGTGCCTGCTTCTTATGCGCGCAATGGCCCGGAAATAGCCAGGCATGGGCTCGAGCCCACAGCCTGACGGCCGTGCCAGATTTCAGCTAGATTTCAGCCAGAGTCTAATGTGGCCAATCAGTGCTTCGATTGAGCCCAACTTTTCTCGCGCATGCGCGTCACAGTGCGGGTCGCGTGGAAATGAGGATTGCAAGGGTGCGGGATTCACGTTCTCATTTCTTAATAATACAAAAATTTGATATTTCAGTAGTCAATAACGCTAGATAAAAGATCAATCTAGGCCGTGATCGCCCTCGAAACTCCTATTTTTACATTTACGAGTCGTAATTTGCATCATACGGAAGCATACAACTGCGCATGTAGCTATTTTCATAACATATATAATGCAAATTACGCCTCGTATAGGAAAAAAAAAGACTTTTGAGGGTGTTTGCTGCCTAGATTGATCTTTTATCTGGCGTTTTTGACTACTGAAAAACCCCTTGTTTGTATTATCACGAAATGAGAACGCAAATGCCGCACCCTTGCAATCTTGTAAATGGGCTGAAATCTAGCTGAAATCTGGCACGGCCGTCAGGCGAGCCCATGCCTGGCTATTTCCGGGCCATGGCGCGCATAAAAAGCAGGCTGAAATCGAGCCGGTGTGCTGTCTGGGTAATTAACGTTAGGTTTTCTACCTAGAAATAATTCATACGGTGTCCCGTCTTTGCATTTACGAGGTGTAAGGTTACTGATATGGCTACTGCACGCCGCTGCTTCGGCCCAGAATGATATTGGTAATTCACTACTATGTAGCAATATTTTCGCCCGCTCTAATATCGTCCTGTTCGCTCTTTCTGCCTTACCATTGCTTTCAGGATTGTACGCAACTGTTTTTTCATGAGTAATTCCATTTCTCTCAAAGAATTCGCGAGTCCCATCGTTTACAAATTCGCGCCCATTATCCGTTCTTACGCGATTAATTTTGTTACCGAGCAAATTTTCATATTTCTTTTTGAACGCCATCAGATTTCCGAGTACTTCGCTTTTCTGTTTCATAAAGAATGTGAAATAGAATCCCGAATAATCATCTACAATCACCAACATATATCGCGAACCGCTAAGTGAGGTTACTGGCATGGGACCACATACATCCGCGTGAATCAATTCTAAGGGTGAATTGCTTTGATCTGACTGTATTCGTTTATGTGTCTTTCTGGTTATTTTACCCAGTTCGCAGCTATCGCACGTGTAATCGTGATCAATACACTCTATATTCGCATCGCCTAATATGTTATGATCGCACATTTTCTTTAGGTATTCATCATTTATGTGGCCTAGACGCTTATGCCAAATTTCATACGCATTATTTAACTTTGTTACGTTACACGATGAATGTTCGCGGTCTTTTGCGATACAAGGTTCTGCTAACGCTTTAATCTGCCTATCATACAGTTTTCCTGTTAGAACTTCATTACCTTTATTGTCATACACTATGGTCGTATGGCCTTTCTGTATAACCGTGTAGCCCCTCAACATTAGCGTTGTCGTGGACAGGAGATTTTGCCGCAATCCGGGTACATACAGGACGTCCTCCATCGTTATTTGAATGTTTTCGCCCGCTTGATTAGTTACGTTGATTTTGACAGTACCCACGCCTTCGTAACGCAGGTTAGACTTCTGCCCCGCTTGGCAGAGTTCGCCGCCCTGTAAAGTTATGTTATCGAACCATATTAGGTCATTTGCCATGTGATTCGAGGCTCCGCTGTCTAGTAGCCATGTATATTTAGAATTTTGGATATTACCTGTGTCTGTCCGGTTACTTATATTGAACGCGTATACCTTTTCGTTGTTATGGGCTGTTTTTGTAATATTGCTCGCTGACTTTGTCTTACCAGCGTCCTTCGCGCATGACTCGCTCTCACGTCTGTTCCCTTTGTACCCCGCTCGATGTGTTTGTTTACCCTCTTTCCTGTGCCAGCAGTCTTTTGCAAGGTGGCCGACCTTCCCGCATTCGTAACATCTTCTCACATTTTTTCTATATATGGCAAAGGCGGCGCCTTCCGTTTTCCGACGTTGATCGTCCCACCGTTGCTTTTCCTTTTCTCTTTCTTTGAGAATTTCTTGGACTTCGTCTATAGATTTGTCCCTTTGTGTCTTCAATATTTCGCGCAAATCTTTATAATTGTCATTGATTCCTCGCACCGTGTAATATGCAAGTTCTCTCGTTGATATTTCGACCCCCAGAGAAATACATTTCGTTCTGAGGCCACGAGCTCTGGCGACGTAGTCCGCTACGGATTCCTTATCTCCCATGCGTAGGAATTTCAAATCGTTGCTCGTGTCGATTTTTTGATCTTCTGCTGCTCCAGCATAAGCTCTCTTTATCGTGCGCCACAATTTTTGCGCATTAGTCTCGGTCGCGAACTGTAATGCCTGTTCGTCAGACAGGTGCAGACGTATGTACGCCACTGTACTCTTGTTTCTGGTCTCCCATATGCTTTTCACTTTTTCCTCTGCCGTATCTCCTGGATACGGCTCAATTAAAGCACGTTCTAAGCCCTTCAAACTTAGGAGAGCTTCCATTTTCATCGTCCATACGATGTAATTCGACCCAGTCAACATGGGAACTGCTGGTAACGGTCCTTTCTCCATTTTGTATTTTGGAGGTTTCACACGTGGCACTCGCTTGTAATAAAGAGCAACCACGCTCTGCTACCAATTGTTGGAGTTTTAATGAAAACTTGTGAAGTCCACAACACAAAATGGTATATATTCTATTATAATATAAATTGTACAATGATAAATGGATAGAAACACTTTGAACAAACTTTGAAATTTCGTCACACAGACTTCTCTCTTTGACTATCAGTTCGCGACTAATTTCTTCTCGATAATTCGCAATCGCGTGCGACGCGCACGCGACTTTAACACCATCTAGATGTTTCACGCGTGAATCATGTCACTAAGTGCGACATTGGATCACATTTTCTACACGATGGCGTTCTACACTCACTCTGTTTCCTCTGCTCACCTTTCTATTGTGTACCTAACCTCACTTTCTTCTCCTATTCTCTTTCTCTAGTCTCCTTCTTCTCTTTCACACCTTTTTTCTTTCTTCAAGCTACCCCTCCGTTCTTCCTCCACCCACGGATCTTATTCACTCCACTTATCCTTAGCTTTCACTCGATATTATCACCTCTATATCTGCTGCTTGCAATAGTCACACCTTCTCTCCGTATAACCGGAAACGGAACTCTCGAGTTATCAAGGTCATAGATGTTTTTTGATACATAACTACATTTTTATTTTATTGCATCGGGTAACTGATCGAAAAATACATTCAGATATGTATAATAACATGACCTTGAGCTTGATCTTAAGGTAAAACTTTAATTTTCGAAGATCAAGGTCATTTCAAGGTCATCTTTTTATAAATATCTGAATGTATTTTTCGATCAGTTACCCGATGCAATAAAATAAAAATGTAGTTATGTATCAAAAAACATCGATGATCTTGATAACTCCGAAAAAAATAACCTTTGGAAAAAAATATTCGCCCCATATTGAAATATCTCGAGAACTATGTATTGGATCAAAACAAGTGGGTAATGAAAGTTGTTCGTCGCGCAGGGGGACGTCCAATGATACCAAACTCGACCCCCCACCGTCACCCCCTGGTGGTGGGTGTGGGGGAAGATAAAAAACTTAAATGGAACACCCATTTTTCATTGCAGATTTGGATTCTCCAGAAAAAAATACACAAAGGCTATAGCCGGATTTGATGGTGAAATTCGCCCCCGGCGGGATTTTAATCGAGCTTGGACCATTCGATACCCTACCCAAAAAGACCCCTCTCTACCAAGTTTCAGCCGCCTATCTCATCTCTAAGGGTAGTTATTGAGAAAAAACGAAAAACCAGTTTTTGGCCCATTTTCCCTATTTATTGATAATTAAAAATTCTGAAAAAAATCTGACACATTTCGGATACCAAGCCACATATTAGGTATCATTTCCAGATTTTTCCGCTGCAAGCTCTGCTTGTAAAAAATGAAAAACACGAAAAAATCGAAAAAATGCAGATTTCATATAGAAATCTAAAAGGTGCTACTCGGCTTCTAGTCATTTACGGACTGTATTACAGCTCTACTTTACATTTGTTACAAGGAATTGTGCATCGACTTGATTTTTATGTCTTTCATCTTTACTGGCCGAAAGTACTCCAAAAACATTTTTCCGAAAAAATATTTTAAGATAGTCTAGATATAGTTCAAATATGTTTTTTTACAATGGTTTAACAACAATCATATGGTTAGAAAGCGTAAAAACTTTTTTTTTTCATTTTTTACAAGCAAAGCTTGCAGTGAAAAAATCTGGAAATGATACCTAATATGTGGCTTGATATCCGAAATGTGTCAGATTTTTTCAGACTTTTTAATTGTCAATAAATAGGGAAAATGGGTCAAAAACTGGTTTTTCGTTTTTTCTCAATAACTACCCTTACAGATGAAATAGGGGGCTGAAACTTGGCAGAGAGGGGTCTTTTTGCTCGATTAAAATCCCGCCGGGGGCGAATTTCACCATCAAATCCGGCTATAGCCTTTGAACTAGGAGATTTTGCATTTTGGTTCACAGATGGCGCTGTAATGCACAAAAATCATTATGGGTAAAAAATCGTTGAAAATTGGGGATATTTCGAGAAATACACATCAGATAAAAAAAATAAAACTGGAAGTATTTAATATTTTTAAAAATGCTATTCAATAACATCATAATTGACCTCCCACCCACGCCTCCTGAGGGTGGGAGAGGAAATTACTTAAAAATCTTCAATGGGAAAACCTTTTTTATAGCAAATCTTGGTTCTCCGTTGATTTGATATTATTGGTGTAATTTCTTTCACAGATGTCACTGCAATCGAAAGCAGTTGTAAAATTCATTGGTTTGCTAATCAATAAATCAAAAACAACTTTTAGAACTACTTTTCTCGAGATATCCCCAATTTTCAACGATATTTTGCCCATTTTGATTTTTAACAAATATTTTTTGCATCACAATAACCTGAAGAGATATTTAGGTGTCCTGTTTTGGGTCCCATGGAAATCACCGACCAGATTTCTCCGACACGGTTTTCGACAACATTTTACCGACTCCAGACTTGACCGACAATAGCTTTGGCCGACAACGCCTTTAACCGGCAACGAATTTGATCGACAACGTTTTTGACCGACGACGAATTTGATCCACAACAACTTAAGACGACCACAGTATGTATTATCATACAGTATTATCATATGTATTCTCGTACAGTATTATCATATGTATTATCATACAGTATTGTCATACAATATTATCATACTGTGTCTCAAGTCGTTGTCGATCAAATTCGTTGTCGGTTAAAGGCGTTGACGGCCAAAGCTATTGTCGGTCAAATCTGGAGTCGGTGAAATGTTGTCGGCGAAAACCGTGTCGGAGAAATCTGTGTCGATGATTTTCATGGGACCCTCCTGATTTAGACGAAACACTCTGTATACAACAACACTAAAATCAACTGAATAAACGAATCAAAGGTGATCTTTAATTGTTATCTTATTGTTATAGGATGTTTAAATTTTCAGCAAAAGGGGTAAAAACCTGACGCGTCCTAATATTATTAATTCTCGATTATTGCGATTGGAAAAATGTATCAAAAAAGTAGTGTAAAAAGTCACTTTTAGTGCTCTGTAAACCCAGTGTTAATTGTGTTGACATTTTTTAGGTTAAAATCCAGTCGTGTTCCTTCCACAGATATGTTTACATTGAGAAGGAAATCTTTTTACAGTTAAGAGATCTTTTTAAACATTGTTTAGAATATGCAGCTCAATCGAGGAGCGCCGCAGGTTCATTTTATCTTCCGACTGCATAATTTTGCATAACTTTCCTAATGCAGCGTACACATAACATTTACTTCACGGTGCGTTTAAGTATGTAGGTACATTGTACATATTAGCAAGATACTAAATACTGACGTAAGCGAATAAATGGACTGCGAAGAAGTTCAACAAGACTGAATTGATCATTAACCTACTATGCAGCATCTAAAAACGAACTAATTTAATAATTCACTTCATATATTTTTAACTTCCCGATTTTATAGGGAAGTTATTGTAATTACCCCGAAAATCGAAAATCGATTTTTTAGCAGATCTTCACGTTTCATGGTCATTGGAGTCATTTTAGACTATTTTCAGCAAAATGTTCGTATGTGTGTGTGTGTGTGTGTGTGTGTGTGTGTGTGTGTGTGTGTGTGTGTGTGTGCGTGCGTGCGTGCGTGCGTGCGTGCGTGCGTGCGTGCGTGCGTGCGTGCGTGCGTGCGTGCGTGCGTGCGTGCGTGCGTGCGTGCGTGCGTGCGTGCGTGCGTGCGTGCGTGCGTGCGTGCGTGCGTGCGTGCGTGCGTGCGTGCGTGCGTGCGTGCGTGCGTGCGTGCGTGCGTGCGTGCGTGCGTGCGTGCGTGCGTGCGTGCGTGCGTGCGTGCGTGCGTGCGTGCGTGCGTGCGTGCGTGCGTGCGTGCGTGCGTGCGTGCGTGCGTGCGTATGGCCGTTTCTATGTAATCAAATTTTTCGTTAACGTTTTCTGAAAAAGTAACAACGCGATCAGAATGATGAATGATGCAATCGATGTGCCCCGCTGTAACTTAGAGCTGATTAGATTTTGGTCCATTTTGGTCAAGTAGTTTTTTAGTTTTTTTCGAAAGGAGTTGATTAAACATTGCAATTTATACGAAAGGCGTATCCACCGAAGAAGTAAACGTAACTATATATATATATTTAGACATATTTTTAAAAAAAATTTTTTATAAAATTAAAAAAAAAATTTTTTATGAAATTAAAAAAAAAATTTTTTTCTTGTTTTTTTTTAATTAAAAATACTTTTTTCCAATTATGCAACTAATGCTAATGTAACCGCTTACAATAATCGAAAATTATTCCAATGCAAGAGTGAGTTAATCATCGCCGAGAATACATTTTCAAAGAATATCGATGAAAGTACAAAAACATTTATATTACAATCTTTAAATAAACAATCAGTTCAAAACGAATTGTGAACTGAGATTAAATTGAAAATTAATATAAAGTATATGATAATTAATAACATTGATGTTGACGACGGATTGGTTAATGGAGCATACGGAATATTAAAATTTATTACTTTTCAAGAAAATACTAAAATTCCGTCTATATTGTGGTTAGATTTTCAATTGGCCATAGTAGGAGTGAAAGTAAGAACTCGTTATCGTGATTATATGAAAAACGCAAATATAAATCAAAATTTAACACCAATAATAAAAAAATATCGAATCAAGTAAATATTTCGAGTGAAGAAAAATAAGAAATCACACGTAGTCAATTTCCAGTGGTTCCTGCTGAAGCGATTACGATTCATAAAAGTCAGGGACAAACATACGAGAAAGTATGTATGGATTTTAAAACATCAGAAATACGAACTTTACAAATGTTTATGTAGCACTGAGCAGAGTTTCAAAATTGAGCGGTTTATATATTTTAAGAAAATTTAAATTAATAGTATCGAAGAAAACCAAGATCAATACTGCAAACCCGGATAATGATGAGTTATATCGTTTGCGAAAAACTAATTAAGACAATTTATTTTGTAACATTAGTATGCTATAACAAGGAATCAAGCGAGCAACGAGCATACGATATTGGTTTAATGCGACGCCATATAGCAAACATTTTGATAAGTAGAAAACTATTGAATCGGGAAGTTCTTTGTGTGGCTCGTGGAGAGTCATACACCAAATAAAAAACATTAAAAGCAGTAGGCCTTACTAGCCATACGTATCACTAACCCTCTCGCAAGAGCAGTCCTACCCGCGAGGTCGCGAAGCGAGCGAGCAACAATAGCCCTCTAGTTTACTTAGCATTGGTTTATTTTTAATACTCTGACCATAAAAAAAATCAAATCATATTCAACATTGCACTTTTATGGATGGAGGGGATGACCCTTCCGGTCATTCGAGGGTTAAAGAAAGAATGACATTTCTATTTAGCTTCTGTTTAGTACTATAAAGACTATTTTTATTTTCCGTAGAGATCCTGCTAAAACAGAAGTCAGCCTTTCCACGAGCCGTACACCTAATCCAAAAATGTGTCACTTCATCAGCCAGCCAGTTCAAATAAAAAACCTCCTCAGCACCGTCCTCCGCAAACGCATTAAGACCCGCAGTGGAATTATCGCGCCCCTTCCTACGACCCTGTGCGCCTCTGCTTCCTGACTTTCGCATCAAGATGCACCCGACGAGATAGTCCCGAACAAGTTCGTGTAGCACGATTCAGCGAATCGCGTACAACTTCCGTCGAGGGAGAAGATCGATCGAAGAGGAGAGACAGGTAACCAAAGTTGCCGTACGGCCAATTAATGAGCTCGATGGGAAAGTATTGGCATCGACCGATGCTTCCGATCATCGGACACAGGTGAAACAGGTGAAACCTCCTGGCCTGTGCAGGTGAGCACAGATATTCGTGTCTCGCGGTGCTCTCTCCTTCGATTCCATCTATAACGCAACACTGCCCTCGAAAGTTTCGACGTCTCTCGAGCAGGCAGAAAGTCGAAAGGAACCACCCCCATTATCGAACGTCCTGCTGTGAGCAGCACCGTCGCGTCGCGTCGAATTCAACCCCCCACCAGATTCGCAGGATACCAGAAAGCAGTTATCAAACAACCCTCGAGAGCCGGTCAGGTCCTTTGCCCTCTGGTTCAAAGCCTTTTAGAACCCTTTTTTAAAGAGCTTGTCAAATCATTCTTGCTCAGGTCAGAAAATTGTAGAGGTCCCGGAGAAGCTGGGAGGTCCTCCTACTTTCGGTTCAAGGGGTCACGTCCTCATTCGGTTATTCTTGCTCAGTTCACAAGATGCTAAAAGTCCTAAAAGCCGTGAGGTCCTTTATCCACTGATTCATACCGTCATGAGCGGTTTTGATCAACCTCGCGCAAGTAGCAGGAAGTAGAGCGCCTGGAGAGAACTTGTATAGACATCCTTGCTCACTTAACAAGATCCTAGAGGTCCTGTGTCATTCCTGTGGTCATTCTTGCTCATGTAAGAGTATAGTGGAGGTCCTTCAACCTTTGGTATCACCGCGTCTCGGACCTGTTCGGTCATCGTCGCTGACGTAACAGTACCGTGGGATGTCCTGGAAACGCCGACCCAAATATGTTCCCGCCAAACCATCGTAAATCCTGGTGCCGCGAGATCTGAGGCTGGATGGCCTCACCCCCGCGACTTCCACGGTTTTCACCGACCCTCTTTTCTCTATCTTCCTCCGTCTCCAAGATCCCCCCTATCTCCCTCTCTGTATCTTCATTTCGCTCTTTCCAGCCAGTCTCCAGCAGGCCGACGTCTTTGTTCGCGATGGAAGCGAACAGAACGCGAAAGAAAAGTCTCACAAAAGTATCACGCGCGATTAGTCGAATTCCCAGCTTCGGATACGCTGTTCCAGACGATGCGATGGCTGGCTCGGTTCCGAGTTTTTAGGCGGCTTGTAACTCTAGTGTGCAGCCGCGTCAAGCACAGACACGAGCCCGGACACGTGTAACGGAGTATACACACTACCGTGCGGAAAGCTGTGCGTCTCGTCAGTTTGTGCAGTCAAAAACGGCCACGCCGAGTTGGCCGAAGCAGGCGCACGCGCTCCAAGAAGCACCGCTCGAAAAATCATCCGCTCCGCGGGCGTATACGCTCTCCACGCGATTCATGCTGGACTCGCTCGAACCCGCTCCGACCCGCTCCGTGCAGCCGCTTGACCTCGCCCGACATCTCGATTGCTCCCTTTTCCAGGATTGGGCGAAGAGATGCGAGAGCAGAGAGGTCAATGGCGCAACACGTACTCGCATCCACCAAATACAGTTTCACTTCGTTTTAAACATTCGAGATATACCTGATTAATTGAAACGCCAGGCTCCTGATTTTTTATTTCACTGTTACTGGAATTAGTAGATTGTCTCAAAAGTTTCTTTAACTTTTAAGTTAATTTTATCGGGTGAAGCAATTCATCATTTTCGTTCGATATTTTTTACTCGTCATTTTGAACAACTATTGCTCACCGCTATTCCAAACTACCCTGCACGAGGAAAGTTACGAGGAGACTGTAATGGGAGTATTGATTTTGATCGACGTACGCTCGTCGAGTCACGAGACTGCAGACAAGCTTCAGACGCCCACGCAGACAAGCTTCAGACGCCCACGCAGACAAGCTTCAGACGCCCACGCAGACAACTACGGTATGTACCCTCCTTACTTACCCCCACGGGAAAGTCGTGCTTTCGTTGGTGAGCACAATTTCGCAGTCTCTATGGTGATTTTGAGACTCTTGATGGTGGAACGACGTTCCATAAAATGTGGAGGGTCAGAAGAATTTAAACAATTGGACTTTCCATGTAGGAAAAATCATTCTCAACCCTCTAATATCGCATAACTTTGAAATTACACACCTATTGTCTGCCATTTCCACCCTTATCTTCATTTCACACAGATAAGTACCTCTTCACTATAATTCCTTTAATTATTGGTTCTATTTTTCTGAAATATTTCCCGTGTGTAGTGACTTTGAGTTCCTTGGTAGTGGGAAGTCGGTCCATAAAATGTGAGAGGTTAGAGGAATTAAAAAAAATATTGGACCATTGTCTGCTAGAAGAGAAAATTATTCTTAACCCACTGTAATGTCGTGAAACTTTGAAATCGTGCGACCATTGTTTCATTTCTTTAGCCTCTATGTTTATTTTGGTATATTGCAATTTGTTCTATACGTCCTAAGGTGGACGTATAAAAGATTTGATAGTTTAATTGAAGTTTAATTTGAAAGATTAGAATTGAGATACAACGCAGTTGTGAACCTACCTGCATTCACCGGCTTCGGTTCGGGTAATTGAGGATTTCTTTGAGAATTTCTAGAAATCGATGTTGGGTAATTTCTTTAAAAATGATTTGATATTTTATTTTTGAATAGAAATAAACAAAAGTATATTTTAAACACCAAATCTCGGATACACAGAGTTATTATGATCTTATTATCTAGGTGCACGGTAGTGCACCAGCCAAGTTCCTCGCACTACCTCCTTTTACACGAAACAACTCAGCCGTTTTTTAGAGGCTTATAACTCGGCACTAGAGGCAGATGGAGAGATGTAATTTCGTACACTTGTTAAATGCTATCATGTCTCAATATTGATAAAACATTAATCTTCCAACATTAGTAGGTTCCGAGATATAGCACCTCAAAAATCACAAAATTTGTCACTAACTGACAGATCATCAAAACCTTTTGGGTACTTCCCATTGACTTACAAGCTTGAAATTTGCTACATAGGTCCACCATAACAAACACTCAAAGTAATAATTATCAAAGTTTGAAATTTTACACCTTAAAGGGGTTGTATTGAAAAAAACATTACGAAATAGGTACGTAGGATAGAACATATAAAAAGTGGCTGTATCTCGGGAACGGTGCGTCCTATCGCAAAAATAACAAAATTTTCGAAAGGTTCAACGGAAAGCTTATAGAGTATGCCGAACCACATGAGGTATGTAGTCTTTTGATTTGAAAAGAAAAAATAAAAATAAATTTTTTAAAAATACCACGTTTTTAAAACGGACTAAAAAGTATAAAATAAAATTTTTAAAAACGCCACGTTTAAAAAACGGACTAAAAAGTATAAAATAATTTTTTCTAGCCACATACAGATTCCTAACCCCTGAAAATTTGTGATTGTGAATTTTTAATAGCTAAGAAAATACTTGTAAGATTTAAAACGAAAAACGTGGGGCGCATGCAATAGATAATTGATGCATGAACACTAAATCACTAACAACTTTATTGCACTGCAAATGATATGAAGTGTTGTACGAGATTTCTCAGCGGCAGCTACTCTCTACACTCCTTACTATGTATTATCTTGCGCCCCACGTTTTTCGTTTTAAATCTTACAAGTATTTTCTTAGCTATTAAAAATTCACAATCACAAATTTTCAGGGGTTAGGAATCTGTATGGGGCTAGAAAAAATTATTTTATACTTTTTAGTCCGCTTTTTAAACGTGGCGTTTTTTAAAATTTTATTCTATACTTTTTAGTCCGTTTTAAAAACGTGGTATTTTTAAAAAATTTATTTTTATTTAAATAATTATTTTCTGCTTTTTAGTCTTGTATGTGTGAAATTTTACAATCGATTTTGAACATTTTGATGAGATTATAACAGAGACATATAGTAAATTTCAGACAGTATTGCGACGCGTCATATCGAAAACGAACGCCGTGGTAAAATTTCAAAGATAAAGGTTCGATGGAGAATTTCGGTGTAACTGTTCGCTTGGTAAACAAACATTATAGTATACTAATACGTAGTAACTTTGTAAACACCGCACGGAGCTCAAACGCATACTGAGCTCCTTCGGTGCGAAGCAGGTCAGTGGAGTGGGGATGAGTCAGAGTGGGAACCGAGTGGGCGGCGCCCAGTGGGCACTCGAGGAGGATATACACGAGTTGACAGAGAGTTGGGGGGTTTTTCGAGATTTTGTGTAGATGTGTAATATTCGAGTGGCCAATTCTAAGTCGCGTAGTTATTACTTGGTCTTTCCTGTGGGTAATGTTAGGAGAGTTATTATTATAAATGTCTTTTCTTATTTTAAATAGTTTGGCAGGGGGGGATCTAGTTCATTCTTCATTCCAACTATTTTGGGTTCTTAGCTTGAGCTCCCTAATGAGGTCATTGGGAGAGATCGGAAAATTTTGAGGTGAGGTCTTTATGGCTTCTTTAGCAGCTGTGTCGGCCTTTTCATTGCCGGCGATTCCTATATGAGAGGGGATCCATACAAATACAATGTGTCAGATACTGCATGCTTTACCAACCTATACCTGTTCTAGCCTGGGCCTTCCGTACAATAAGAGCCTGTGTACCACGTGTACAAAACAGTATATGTAGCGAGAGTCCCATCGTCCCCGACCATTGTACCCGCTTGTAAATCTAGTCCCTTCTCTCTCCTTCCGTCCTTTTATTCTAACCCTGACCCATCCTTGACGAAGACCAGATATCCTCACCAGCGACCATCCCTTGCTCCTTAAGGGTGTGGGTCGGAACTTGACCTTGGTCGTAGTATCGATGCTCTCCGCATTTTTAGCTAGGAGCGCTAGTGTTTCTAGTCACTGTTTTACCGATTCAGTCACTGTATCGATAAAATATCGGTAAAACAGTGACTAAAAACGCTAGCGCTCCTAGCTAAAAATGCCATGGAACTAATACTTGCACCAAAACCTCCCGTATAGGGATCTACTTCGTAGATTTCGTTTGCTGTGTTTAAACACGTATAGTTTAACATAATAAAGGTTTCATTGACATTGTATGTGACCCTGAATTCCGGGATGCCTACATTTTTTTCTATAAGAACCCTAAATCTCTCGATATTTAAGAAAATGTATGTGTCTCGACAATGGCAGCACTCTCGCTTCGTCCAATATTTGTGAAACTGCGCTACATGCTGCCGAATAATGAAAATTACGCCTCGAAAACGCAAAAGTAGGCCATATAAGGAAGCATCCCGTAATGGTGGATCTTTTATCTAGCGATTGTGACTACGTAGGGGCCCCAAATGTGCGTTAGAGAGACAGCAAACGAAATCTACGGAACCCTTGCAATCTCGTGTACGTATACAGTATCTATCGGTGTGTTAAGGTACTACCACACTCGCACTCGACCAAGGTCAAATCCCGACCGCCCCCCTTAACCATTTTCACTTTTCCTCCCCCACAATTCCCCCACTCCAAACTCAACCTTCCTTCCCTTTTTTCTGAACACCCAGAGTCAGAAGTCATCCGAGCTTGAAACTGTTGAGATCGCAGTAGAAAATAAAGAGACCAGTAACATGTTCTAAACCTGTAGTAATTATTTCGGGATCACGACACAAAATTGGCGCAGTCGGTAGGACCCTTCATTGGTGAAAGAATAATCAGACTTTATCAAAAGTGTTCTCCACCTACGGATTTTTATCGTGACGGGAAACAATAGTGTTAACCGGAATAGTCTATGGATCCAGTCCCCTCAGAGAAGGAAGTCAACCGCTGGCACACGCAGGAACTTCACGCACTTCACTGGTAGACGACAGGTACATACATCTTTGGATTTTGTTGCTTGGTAATCGCCTTTTGTACTCAGATTACGATGGCTTCTCCATCTCCAGTTATTTCCTCAAATTCCACAAATTCCTCCGAGTACCCAATATCATTTCTATGTAAACTAATTCCAAAAGAATTCTCTGGTAACCGTTACGAACTCGGGCAATTTATAGCCAATTGCAATAATGCAGATGAACTCGCTTCGGAGAGACAAAAAACGCCTCTGTTATATTTAATCCTTTCACAAATTTCTGGAAATGCTAAAGAACAACTTACTCTTCAAAGTTTTCGTAATTGGACAGAATTAAAGGAACGGCTTAAACTATTATTCCAAGATAAAAAACACTATTGTCAAATAATGGAAGAACTAAATAATAGTAAACAGTATCATTCTGAAAGTATTACCGCTTTTTATCAAAGATTATTAACTTTATCCTCGAGAGCTCTTCGTGCAATACAGCAATATTCAGATGATCCTCTACAAATTCCAGGAAAATAAGAAATCCGTGGAAGAAACGACCTTAAATCGATTTGTTTATCATAGTTGTCCGCAAATTTCTCAAATGCTGAGGTGGAAGGATTTTGACACCTTAAATTCCGCGTATTCCGCCGCCGTCGCAGAAGAACGAGCTTTAGATATGCATAAATACGTCAGGCGAAGATCTTGCACAATTTGCGGTAGAACAAATCACGAGTCGTCACAATGTAGATCAAGAATGGCCGGTCCCGATCGTAATAGAGTTATTAATAACGTTCAAATTTCTAATCCAAATCAAACCCCTTATCGAAATCAACAGCAGTACCGACCTCCGAACGAATTCCGTCAATCTCAAACGCAAAATCGAAATCAAAATCATATTCAACCAAACACGATTCAACATGCGAACCAGTCAAAGTTTTGTAATTATTGTAAGAAACAGGGTCATGTAATTACGGAGTGTCGGAAAAGCCAATTTAATAACAATCGAAGGCAAGAAATATCTAACCATACAACTCGACAGACAGAAAACGCCGCGGTACATTTAAACTCCCAGGAACCCCCAGCGATGGACACCGAGCTGGAGGGTCAAATCTCTCGCTTAACGGTATTCGAGAATTAAACATTCCTATTCCAAGCGATAATTTAGATTATATTACGGTTGTATCCGATTAGGTCGTGGACCGCACGATACGAGGAGCGAGGTGCCGGAATCGCACAGCGTTGTGCGCGAAGTTAAAGGAGTTCGGTTTTGAAGAATAAATTGACGATGTGAGACACAAACAAGTGGACTGTATTTAAATGCTTGAATTGCTCTGTACAGAATAAGTACATTAAACTCGGTTTCACCTATTTGAGTGAGAACCGCCGTTATTCGAACGAACTCGCGGATACTTTGACTAGCTCGCGTTTATAAGTTACTTTTACAAAACGACCGAACCGTTCGCTGGCTGAATTAAGAAGAAGGAAGCCGGAAAGCGTAGACAGCGCGAGTCCGAATTCTTGTCCCGCGTGGATTGGTCCGTTAAGGATCACGCGATGATCCGCGATCGAGGATTGGAGCACAATAATATAGATCACGGAGACAATAGTTTGGAGATTGACGTCACAACGGGGTGAGAGGAGCGCGTGATGGGGAACCTGCCTCGCGAGTTCGCGCGATCGCGAACAACGGTGTCTTCGTCTTACTCGAAAAATGAAAACCAAACCTTCACGTTTTTAGTGGATACAGGTGCAAACATATCGTTAATCAAAGCATGCAAATTAAATCCTAATACGTATTTTAATTCTAAGGATAAATTGGTATTACAAGGTCTTAGCGTGAATACTCCAGTCGAAACTGTAGGCAGTTGTTTGATTCCTGTAAAAGTAGGTGATTCCACTATCGATATAAAATTCTATATCCTAAATCAAGCAACAAACGTCCCTTTCGACGGCTTATTAGGTAAGGATTTTCTACAGAAAGAATCTGCAACTATCGATTATCAATCACGCACTCTATCTTTTAGATCATCGACCATACCAATCTACTTAAATCCTTACAAATCTGAAATTCAAGAGATAAATTTAATTAACCTTAAGGCGCGAACAGAAACTCTTATCGAAATCGAAGTACAAAATCCCGAAATCCAAGAAGGTATCGTTCCGGAATTAGAGTTACAAAAAGGAGTGTATTTGTCAAAAGCAATCACTAAAGTAAATCAAAATAATAGAGCTTATGCTACGATTTTGAATACGCGCATAACAGATTTACAAATAAAACCAATTTCGGTATATTTAGAACAACTTCCATCTAACTCCACAATCTTCGTAGCAAATAATTCAACCACCCCTCCATTAAAACGACAACAACTAGTAGAAGAAAACATACGGTTGGAACATCTAAATTTAGAAGAACAAAGATCAGTCTTAAATATTTGTAAAGAATATCACGATATATTTCATTTTGCCGACGATATTTTATCTACAACAAGTACTATCGAACATGAAATTAATTTAACCAATTCTACACCCATTTTCACAAAATCTTATAGATATCCGGAAGTTCACAAACTCGAGGTAAATAAACAAATTGATGAAATGTTAAAACAAGGGATAATACAACCCTCTATTTCTCCGTGGTCATCCCCTTTATGGGTTGTACCGAAAAAATTAGATTCCTCCGGTGAACGAAAATGGAGAGTCGTAATCGATTATAGACGATTAAACGACGTTACAATCGGCGACGCCTATCCCTTACCCAATATCGATGATATTTTAGATCAGCTGGGACACTCAAAATATTTTACAACTCTAGATCTGGCATCTGGGTTCCACCAGATTCCGATGCGAAATTCTGACAAACAGAAAACAGCCTTCACTACCCCCTTAGGACATTACGAATTCACAAGAATGCCCTTTGTTTTAAAAAATGCTCCTGCAACCTTCCAAAGGTTAATGAACTCAATCCTAACAGGTCTGCAAGGTCTTCAATGTTTTGTCTATCTCGACGATATCGTCATTTACGCCACATCAATCGAAGAACATTCAATAAAATTAAAATCCATTTTTGATCGTTTAAGAGTAAATAATTTGAAACTACAGCCAGATAAATGCGAATTTATGCGACACGAAGTAGCGTATCTTGGCCATATTATATCAGACAAGGGCGTACAACCAAATCCTGACAAAATTAATGCCATTGCTAAATTTCCTACACCTAAAAACCAAAAAGATATCAAGGTTTTCTTAGGACTCGTCGGTTACTATCGAAAATTTATAAACAATTTTGCCAGAATAGCTAAACCATTAACAATTTTATTAAAAAAGGATATGATTTTCGAATGGACCTCTGAACAAACAAAATCTTTCGACGAATTTCGAAGAGTATTAACAACACAACCGATTCTTCAATATCCTAATTTTAACCAAGAATTTCTCCTCACTACGGATGCTTCAAATTATGCCATCGGTTCCGTTCTAAGTCAAGGTCCTATCGGAAAAGATTTACCCATCGCATATGCTTCTCGTACTTTAAATAAAAGCGAACAGAACTATAGCACGACAGAGAAGGAATTACTTTCTATTGTCTGGAGTGTTAAACATTTTAGGCCCTACCTGTACGGCCGACGATTCTGTATCGTAACAGACCATAAACCTCTTACCTGGCTATTCAATTGCAAAGACCCGGGAGGTCGATTACTACGCTGGAGACTAAAACTAGAAGACTATGATTATAAAATTATATATAAACCAGGTAGACTCAATTCGAACACGGACGCATTATCCCGCCCTCCATTAATACACATGATTCAAAATAGTAACTCTTTTGACAGTTTTATACAGTTTCATTATAAAAATCTCGACATTCCAAAAATCAAATCTATTCCCTGTGACAAATTCAGTAATTTTCCAAATGTCTTATTTTACTCGAAACATTTAGATGAGAGTAATTTATTTTCAGCAGCATTACGTAACAAATACGACATGTCCAGAATCAAAGAACCCGATGATTTGTACTCAACTATAAAACTCATTCAAGACTCTCAAATTACATATGTCTGCATTTGCAAGGCATTCCATTTCGATAAATTAGAATATAAAGAAATATTTTACACGCTACAAAATTTAAATAACCACTTACAAGAAAACAATTATTCTGGAAATCTCTATATTCACGACGTTACAATTAATAATAAAAATATAAAAAGAAACATGTTCGGCGAAATTATATATTATATTTTTAAAGATACAACCCTGATAGCCACGGCTGGAACGTTCCAGAAAGAGAGCAGAGCGTGGAGTCCACGTGGAGGGTAGAATCGTTCCAGAGCCCCGCTTGAGGCCGCTCGGCCCACGGGTGGAGGGTATCTGGAAAGAGTGTGGCTACCGCGCCACTGGCGACCTCCTAAATTTAGTACAGATCCGCTAAGTCTGGCCTCTCTGCACCTGGACGGCAGCTTCTCCCGTCCAGATGGAAGCCAGCTCGTGGAGTCTTTGTGGAGCGGCGGATGCCGTTATACAGGGCAGCACCACCGACGAGATACTAGTAAAGACTGCCAGCCCCTGTGTTAAACAGCGAGACGGGTAAGTGGGCGCGATGGGCGCGGGGATAACGTAGAGCTTACAGTGAGCTGATATACCACATAGTCAAAAGTTCCACCACCGACAGATATTCGTCAATATAAGAGATTTGAGGCTTTTACGGCCCGGCATCATACAGTTATTTCTGTTAAGGTTTTCGGGTGTAAGCCGTATCCTAAAGGAAGAGATTTCCCAACGTTTCGCAAGCATTGCAGCTAGCTTCATCAGGGGGTCGGAAGACACACTGATACTGGTGTGTGCCTGATTTGTGCTCCACTTATATAGTGGAGGTTGCTCATGTTCTGGTTCAGTGAGCACCAATCAAAGTAGACTTTTAATTGGGCGGCCGAACAATTAAAAAACTGGGAGGAGTGTGTGCCATATTGGACTCAGGTTGTAACCTGCATCCCTGTTGATGTTATTAGGGTGTTTCTTAATTTCCAATGATTCCCGGTGTTTTCTGAGAAAATATCCCTTAGTTCTGGCTAAAACTTTGGCTTCATTGAAAAGTATGGTGTGTCCTGTTGTTATCTGGTGTTCAGCCACAGCTGATTGAATGTAGCCTAACCTGGCGCATCGCTCATGTTCCTTGAGTCGAGTGCTCACACTCCTCCCAGTTTCGCCGATGTAAACTTTACCGCATGAGCACGGGATTTTGTATACCCCTGGCGTAGATAGTTGCGGCTGGGGATCCTTGGGGGAGGTGAGTATCTGTCCTATTTTTGTGTGTGTGGTGAAGACTGTCTTGATGTTGTGTTTTTTGAGAATTCTGCTAATACGATCGGTTGTACCCTGTATGTACGGCAGGAAGGTGGTTGTATAATTTCTGTTGTTGTCGGGCGTGGTCTGTTTGTCTCTCGGTTTCGTGAGTCGGTCTATGGTGCGGTTGATTTTTTGTTTGGAAAAACCATTTTGGCACAATGTGGTCCTTAGGTGATCAAGTTCTTGGGGTAAGTGTCGTTCTTCACTGATGCTGATGGCTCTGTTTATGAGGGAACTGATAACCGAATTCTTTTGGGCTGGATGGTGGTGGGAGGATGCATGTAAATATCTATTGGTGTGTGTGGGTTTTCTGTATACCTGGTGGCCAAGGGATCCATCCGGTTTTCTAGTGATCAGTACGTCCAAGAAAGGTAGAGAGGAGTTTGTGTCTTCTATTTCCATGGTGAATTGTATGTTGGGATGTAGTGAATTTATGTATTCGAGGAAGTTATTAAGCGTGTCTCTACCATGGCTCCATACTACGAAAGTATCGTCTACATATCTGAACCATTGTGTTGGTTTTAGGGGTGCTTCGTTGAGAATTTGATTCTCTAGATGCTCCATATAGATGTCGGCAATGATGGGAGAGATGGGTGATACCATTGCTGCTCCAGATACTTGTTCATAGTAGGTGCCCTGGAAGAGGAAGTAGGTAGAGGTAAGGCAGTGTTGGACTAGAGGTATTAGGTTTTCGGGTATTTTGTCTTTGATGATATTAACACTGTCACTGATTGGGACATTCGTGAAAAGGGACTTTACATCGAAACTGACAAGTAAGTCTTCTGGTTGTGTTCGGATGGACTGTATCTTATGTATGAAATGGGAGGAATTTTGAATGTAACTGGAAGTGTTACCTGTGAGGGGTTTGAGGATGGATGTCAGGAATTTGGCTAGGTTGTAGGTTGGGGATCCAATAGTGCTGACTATGGGTCTGAGTGGGATGTCGGGTTTGTGTATTTTTGGAAGACCGTAGAGTCTGGGTGCTTTGGATTCTTTAGGAAGGATGGATTTTTGTATATGTTCGGGGAGTTTAGCTTGTTTGATTATGACCGTGGTTGTTCTCTCTAATGATTTTGTGGGGTCTTTGCGTATTGTCCTGTAGGTTTCGTCGTCAAGTAGGTCACGAGCTTTTTGGATGTATTCGTCCTTGTTGATGATTACTGTCGCGTTTCCCTTGTCTGCTGGTAGAACGAGAATGTCTTTGCGTTGTTTGATGTTTTGAAGGGCTTTAATTTCACCTTTGGTTAGGTTGGATTTGGGAGGTTTCGCCGTTTTTAATGCATTTGTGGTGAGCCTTCTTACCTCGTTTGCTTGTTCTGGCGGGAGGTTGTATATGGCATTCTCAACCTGGCTGATGATGTCTTCTGTTGGAATGGATTTAGGAGTGATTGCAAACTTGGCACCTTTGGATAAGACGGACAGGGCGTCGGTGCATAGCGGTAAGTTGGTGAGGTTAATTACCGTGTCTTTGAGGGGCTCGACTTGAGTTTTGGGCACATGGATTTTGTAGAATTTCTCCTTCTGCTTTTGTGTTCGGATGGTATATATTTTTGAAGCTTGCTCATAACTCAGTCGATCTACCTTATTCCACAGTTCCGGGTTGATGGTGTTACTCAATTCGAGGAAGAAATGAAAGAGTTTTTTGGATTTAGAAGATATCTCCTTTTTGATGTGAGCAATCCTTTCCCGTAGCAAAGCAAAGCTTGTACGTTCGAGGATGCGTCTGCATTTGGTGGTGGTGAAAGGGCTTTTCATTTCGAGGAAACGGGGGTACTGTGTTCTGGTCGCGGCACCGTTTCAAAAAGGTCAAGGTACAGAGGTGTTGCTGTACGCTTTTTCGATGTTTTGAGAAAGAGTTAACTTTCTGAAGAATGGCCTCCCCGTGGAGTCGCCTTATAAGAGATTTGAGGCTTTCACAGCCCGGCATCATACAGTTATTTCTGTTGAGGTTTTCGGGTGTAAGCCGTGTCTTAAAGGAAGAGATTTCCCAACGTTTCGCAAGCATTGCAGCTAGCTTCATCAGGGGGTCGGAAGACACACTGATACTGGTGTGTGCCTGATTTGTGCTCCACTTATATAGTGGAGGTTGCTCACTGAACCAGAACATGAGCAACCTCCACTATATAAGTGGAGGATAAGACATCATCAGCCAGGTTGAGAATGCCATATACAACCTCCCGCCAGAACAAGCAAACGAGGTAAGAAGGCTCACCACAAATGCATTAAAAACGGCGAAACCTCCCAAATCCAACCTAACCAAAGGTGAAATTAAAGCCCTTCAAAACATCAAACAACGCAAAGACATTCTCGTTCTACCAGCAGACAAGGGAAACGCGACAGTAATCATCAACAAGGACGAATACATCCAAAAAGCTCGTGACCTACTTGACGACGAAACCTACAGGACAATACGCAAAGACCCCACAAAATCATTAGAGAGAACAACCACGGTCATAATCAAACAAGCTAAACTCCCCGAACATATACAAAAATCCATCCTTCCTAAAGAATCCAAAGCACCCAGACTCTACGGTCTTCCAAAAATACACAAACCCGACATCCCACTCAGACCCATAGTCAGCACTATTGGATCCCCAACCTACAACCTAGCCAAATTCCTGACATCCATCCTCAAACCCCTCACAGGTAACACTTCCAGTTACATTCAAAATTCCTCCCATTTCATACATAAGATACAGTCCATCCGAACACAACCAGAAGACTTACTTGTCAGTTTCGATGTAAAGTCCCTTTTCACGAATGTCCCAATCAGTGACAGTGTTAATATCATCAAAGACAAAATACCCGAAAACCTAATACCTCTAGTCCAACACTGCCTTACCTCTACCTACTTCCTCTTCCAGGGCACCTACTATGAACAAGTATCTGGAGCAGCAATGGTATCACCCATCTCTCCCATCATTGCCGACATCTATATGGAGCATCTAGAGAATCAAATTCTCAACGAAGCACCCCTAAAACCAACACAATGGTTCAGATATGTAGACGATACTTTCGTAGTATGGAGCCATGGTAGAGACACGCTTAATAACTTCCTCGAATACATAAATTCACTACATCCCAACATACAATTCACCATGGAAATAGAAGACACAAACTCCTCTCTACCTTTCTTGGACGTACTGATCACTAGAAAACCGGATGGATCCCTTGGCCACCAGGTATACAGAAAACCCACACACACCAATAGATATTTACATGCATCCTCCCACCACCATCCAGCCCAAAAGAATTCGGTTATCAGTTCCCTCATAAACAGAGCCATCAGCATCAGTGAAGAACGACACTTACCCCAAGAACTTGATCACCTAAGGACCACATTGTGCCAAAATGGTTTTTCCAAACAAAAAATCAACCGCACCATAGACCGACTCACGAAACCGAGAGACAAACAGACCACGCCCGACAACAACAGAAATTATACAACCACCTTCCTGCCGTACATACAGGGTACAACCGATCGTATTAGCAGAATTCTCAAAAAACACAACATCAAGACAGTCTTCACCACACACACAAAAATAGGACAGATACTCACCTCCCCCAAGGATCCCCAGCCGCAACTATCTACGCCAGGGGTATACAAAATCCCGTGCTCATGCGGTAAAGTTTACATCGGCGAAACTGGGAGGAGTGTGAGCACTCGACTCAAGGAACATGAGCGATGCGCCAGGTTAGGCTACATTCAATCAGCTGTGGCTGAACACCAGATAACAACAGGACACACCATACTTTTCAATGAAGCCAAAGTTTTAGCCAGAACTAAGGGATATTTTCTCAGAAAACACCGGGAATCATTGGAAATTAAGAAACACCCTAATAACATCAACAGGGATGCAGGTTACAACCTGAGTCCAATATGGCACACACTCCTCCCAGTTTTTTAATTGTTCGGCCGCCCAATTAAAAGTCTACTTTGATTGGTGCTCACTGAACCAGAACATGAGCAACCTCCACTATATAAGTGGAGCACAAATCAGGCACACACCAGTATCAGTGTGTCTTCCGACCCCCTGATGAAGCTAGCTGCAATGCTTGCGAAACGTTGGGAAATCTCTTCCTTTAGGACACGGCTTACACCCGAAAACCTTAACAGAAATAACTGTAGATATGTGTCAAGTTGAAGAAGAATGATATAGTAGAATGCTGACATTACCCATTCTGTAATTGCCTTATAATACTACAGTAAATGCTCGTTCGTTGTGAAAGAGCATGGTAGTTGAGGTCGCAACGATCGAATAGTGAAGCTATTTTTGATTTATGACTACGTCTAGATATGCGCCGAGCGCGCCGAGCGAGACTTCAATAGAGAGCCGAACATAGAGAAGGACAGAGTGAAATACGGATCGCGTGACCGAAGATCGAGTCAATGGTGTGGTGTTTACACCGATATACCCGAGCCGACATGAATGTTGCCGCCGTGCGGAGCGACTCGGCCGACTCGGCGTTGACAGGCAGTGGAGGGGGTAGGCACGTCGCAACGACCGCGTAGTCGATTTTTCACAACGAACGAGCGTTTACTGTATATATAATTCTCTTATTGCATTCTTATTTCCTTATTATTACCATTGTAATAATTGTTTTACAGTATAATCGATAGTTTATAGATGTAGGAAAAATGAAAGTAATTACTACGTAATATTCTACAAATTTATCGAAATTCAAAAGTAATTTGAACGTTATTGCGTTATATATAAAATAATGATTCATAAAAAATATTCTATTATGTTATGTAATGACAAAATCCAATCGTTCTTATTAAGATCCTTAGTAGGAAACAGAAAATTAATTTTTTTACTTATTTATCCCATACTTGTAATGCTCGACAGAATTGACTGCAATTATTATATAGTAGAGACAGTAACAATAAGATAAAAGTATTACCTAACTAACCTAAGTTTCGACGGCTCCTATCCATACAATGTTATTTAGAGGCAGTATTTCGTACGAAGATATCTAACAAAATAATTCTATTTCACTCTATACGAAAATTTCTTGGAACATGACGCTATTTAAAAAGTGCGTGTAACATGATTTTATTTCATTCTGAACTGAACACCACTTCCTGAAATATGAATCGCTTATACATTGTATACATTGTGCGACGAGGCGAAGAGCTAGCAGTCGAAGTCGGAAGTGTAAGGAATATCGAAATTGCGAACGTCGAGAGCGGGCAGCGTGCGGCTCGACAGCGCGACGCGTACCCTTCAGGTAAAAACCCCCTGCACAATTGGGGGTGCAGGTAGCGAACACGCTGGCAACAAGGTGTCCGTAAGACTAGAGTTTACCCAGTGATGCCAGAATCGTGGACGCGAGGACGTTTCCCCTCCGGCACAGGACCCCCCACTCTGACACCGTGGACGCACCGTCCTCGCCACGTTGCTTCTGCTGCGCACGCGCTACACACGAACATACTTCCACTCTGCCTGTGTGAGTGCCTGCTCGATTGCACGCGCGCTACACACACAAGCGTACCTCTATCCTGTCCGTGTGGACTACCTGCTACCTGCTCGCTGGTCGACGCCGACGCGTCCCTTCGATTTTCACGTTACCGAAGTTTCGGAAGCATGAGTCGGAAAGTCGGCATCTGGAGACAGCGCGCATTTGAATCCCGGCCCGGCACGGCGCGGCGCAATCCACATTTTGCTATAACTTTTGATCTAAAAAAGATATCGAAGCGATATTTGGACGAAATTTTTTTTTAAAAACCGGGTTTAATGGTCCATCCTAAAATATGTTTTGTATTTCTTAAATAATTTTCTTCGTTGATTTTTGAAGTTAAGATGGTCCAGCGGGCCCCCAACACAAATTGATTTTTAGTCAAACCATGCTCAATAAACAATTACAAAAAAATTAATAAATATTCTACCCAATACCACACATGACTGAGATTTTTTTCAGATTTTTCAGATTATGCAAACATGTTAAAAAAATTGAAAATCTCCAAGCATTCGAAGAAAATGCATATTTCGTATTGAACTTTTCGAGATACGAGTTTTATAAAAATTCAGTAGTCAGATATTATTGAAACAATTGTCCTTAATTTTTTTCAGAATTTTTTATAAATTGTATCGGTGTTAAAAAGATCCAAATCAATTTTTTCGATACTTCTTTATTTTTTTGTAGATGTATTATGTATTACTGAATATTTTTATATTCAGAAAAATAATGTACACACTTAATAATGCAATACAAAACATTTTATTTACATTATATTTCAATATATGAGCATAGCATCCAACACTTTCGGTTGGCGTGGGCGGTAAAGTCTTCGGCAGCGAACTTTTTGGCCCTTGATCGAATCCCGCACCGAATAATTCTTTTTTTCCTTTAAACACTTTTTTTGTTCTTTGTTTACATTAAATTGTTGTAGTAACATTTCAAATATATTTTCAAAATGTTTTAAAAATGTTTTATGCAATAGTATCTCTGACTACGAAAATCCATCATAATGGCTCACAATTAGTTGCAATGTCTTTCACATTATGTACTATTTTCATTTATTGATTCTGCTGAATGTGAAATGGTATGCAACTTCATATTTTACTATTGCCGTATGTTAGTTAGTTTCTTTTCATTTATCATTAGAAGAACTCTTAATTTTCAAACATTAGACATTTTGGCGTTTCGTTATCTTCGCAATGGGAACTGATGTATCATAAGTCCACAAAGTTTGATGTCCTACGATTTCGAACCATTTATAGCTGTTGTAACACTCAAGAAACGGCAAAGTACCAACGGAGAAATAGATAGATGGTCATGTATGGTATTTGTGTGTAAAGTGAGGTCTTTGAATGTGATGAACAACGAAGTCAATGGGAAATTAAATGAATCCGACTCAAGTTCCAACCATTCATCTCAGACAGGTTCTGCGGATGACAAAAAAGTAGAAAGTGGAAGTGAAGTAAAACAATCTCAGATAATTACAATGATGTTAAAAAGAACAGAAAACATAAGGATGTTCAGACTACCGATAGCGATATGATAAAAATATGGAGAGATCCATTAATATTGAACGATCCCACAGAAAAGGATTCAATTGAATTTTAAGATGCACGCGTTGAAGAGAAAATATCGCAACTGCCAAAACAAGAAGTCGTAACGTTCGACGACGATAGCATTGCTAAAGATACACTATCGCTGCAATTATGTAAATGTGAAATTAATAAAAGAAGGACAGCTGTATATAAAAAGAAGAAAAAGGTTTTTAAATTAGAATTTAAAATTACGGTAGATGAACAGAAAATTTCCAATTTTAATGATAAAAATAGAACCGAGTCTACAAAGATTCGAACTCTTCTTGCCAATCGTTCAAACAATGGTAATCCAAACAGGTAATTAGAAATAAAACCATAAAGGATACAGTTTCACAAGAGTATAATTCACAAGAATATAATTCTTTAGAATGATAATAAATTTTTACTGTAAAGATTTACTATTATTTTTACTATATTCCACCAGCAATTTAAAAATAATAATAACACTTTAAAAATATAAGTAAAATGCCATTGCTATAATTATATGAAAAACAAAGAACAAAAAAAGTGTTTAAAGGAAAAAAAGAATTATTCGGTGCGGGATTCGATCAAGGGCCAAAAAGTTCGTTGCCGAAGACTTTACCGCCCACGCCAACCGAAAGTGTTGGATGCTATGCTCATATATTGAAATATAATGTAAATAAAATGTTTTGTATTGCATTATTAAGTGTGTACATTATTTTTCTGAATATAAAAATATTCAGTAATACATAATACATCTACAAAAAAATAAAGAAGTATCGAAAAAATTGATTTGGATCTTTTTAACACCGATACAATTTATAAAAAATTCTGAAAAAAATTAAGGACAATTGTTTCAATAATATCTGACTACTGAATTTTTATAAAACTCGTATCTCGAAAAGTTCAATACGAAATATGCATTTTCTTCGAATGCTTGGAGATTTTCAATTTTTTTAACATGTTTGCATAATCTGAAAAATCTGAAAAAAATCTCAGTCATGTGTGGTATTGGGTAGAATATTTATTAATTTTTTTGTAATTGTTTATTGAGCATGGTTTGACTAAAAATCAATTTGTGTTGGGGGCCCGCTGGACCATCTTAACTTCAAAAATCAACGAAGAAAATTATTTAAGAAATACAAAACATATTTTAGGATGGACCATTAAACCCGGTTTTTAAAAAAAAATTTCGTCCAAATATCGCTTCGATATCTTTTTTAGATCAAAAGTTATAGCAAAATGTGGATTGCGCCGCGCCGTGCCGGGCCGGGATTCAAATGCGCGCTGTCTCCAGATGCCGACTTTCCGACTCATGCTTCCGAAACTTCGGTAACGTGAAAATCGAAGGGACGCGTCGGCGTCGACCAGCGAGCAGGTAGCAGGTAGTCCACACGGACAGGATAGAGGTACGCTTGTGTGTGTAGCGCGCGTGCAATCGAGCAGGCACTCACACAGGCAGAGTAGAAGTACGTTCGTGTGTAGCGCGTGCGCAGCAGAAGCAACGTGGCGAGGACGGTGCGTCCACGGTGTCAGAGTGGGGGGTCCTGTGCCGGAGGGGAAACGTCCTCGCGTCCACGATTCTGGCATCACTGAGTTTACCTGAGCGGTCACTCTTCCAGTGACGCTCGGAGTGTCAAGACTGAGAGATGCTTTAATAAATCGCACCTTTGCGGACGGCTTCACCGTCAATAGTTGTATTCATTTATCGCCCACACCTTCATAGTTTAGATAATAGTTTAGTAGGCTATTATCTTACAGAAGTCGAAATCTTAAAAGAATGACTCTCCGCGTCTCTTTTTTTCCCGACGCTGTCCTTCTTTGTGTCCGAAACTTGCGTCGTTCATTACACAAGAAAATATCATCGGAATTATATCATAGCTGGTATCATTTTCATAAAAAAAAACAAAATTTACCAAATATGTTAAGAAAAATCCTACAAAAAAATAATGGTAAATAATTAAGTTTTGTTGTTTGATTAATAGTCTCACACTAATATACCCGTCCCGACCCGTATCATGTTACAATGTTTCACTCCACTCCACGGCGATCGAAGCCCTCGAGCTTCGCTTCCCTTTTCTCCGTTCGTCATCACAGAATAGTGTTTCCTGAAAATTGAATGTCTCAGACTCGAGTTTTCGACATTTATAGCAAGCTTGCTGTAATCTTATTTTATTTGTCAAAATTTAGTATTCTATTTAAAATATTTTGTTGTTGAAACTCATTAATAGTTTTAAATAGTACTTGAAATATTTAAAATGATATTGAAATATTGGAATATTACAATTTGGGCCTAGCCGAACGAGGTAGTCAAAAATGCCCTTCGAAATATTTAAACAGCCGTTCCGCCATTCAATTTTCGGTCAATTTTCCCCATTTACTTGCATTAATTTAATCATATAATTTCATTTAATTGAAATTGATATTTGAGATTTTTTCCCGATTTTTTGGTTTAAAATGTTATTTATACATAGTGAAAAGCACGCAAAAATTCAACAAATGCAGGTTTTTTAGAGAAATTGAAAAATAGCATGGATCATATTTTTAGACTAGTAACATATCAGAACATTTTTTACGACAGCGCGTAAACGACAAAGAGGGCTGAGGTACGAGGCAGCTGGCATAGTGCAAAAGTCTGCGTACCGATTATGTACGTCAATGCACATAGAAAAGTTTTTTATTTTTCATTCTTCTTTTACGGTATTACCAACGTATTTGTGAGATTCTTCTAACTAAAATGAGTCTAAATACTTCATAATTTGAGCCATATTTATTTATTTAAAGCGTGATCATAACTCGCAATGATATAGGTTATTATAATAGGTCATTTAATATAATAGGTCATTTAATATAATATATTTATAATTATAAATATTAGGGATGTGTGGGCCGCTCGATGTTCGGGTTCGGGTCGGGTCGCAGAAAGTCAGGCGGGGCGGCCCGTTGATTCGACTTCGAATTCGTCGGGCGGGTTCGAAAAGAATCGAAGTTCGAGCGAACGAGTTATTGCGATATCCGAGTATCAAATACTCTGCGTTCTTATGACATAGATAATGGTAATAATGGTTTTCTTTCTTAACTTATAACGAGATTTTTAATATATGTACTAGGTTTTTTTTATAACTACACTAGGTATATTCGGCAAACGTGTGCCTGCTCTTTATTTGTATTAAAGCTTGAAATAATACACGTTTCACGTGAAAAACTTACGAATGAACTCAAATATGTATCAATAATATCTTTAAAATATCTTTACTGAGTTATATACACCTAGAAGGTATAACAATATGGTAAAGTATGGCAATAATTAAAAACGAAATATAAAAATAAACATTATACATATTATATTTCGTGTTTATATTTTATTCTGTCTTATCTATAGGCTCTATATGTATAATTTTTTATTTTATATGATTTTATTTTAAGTTAATTTCTATTTTATTTTATATTGTATATTATATATTATCTTTTAAGAATTTGTGTAAGGTTAATGATAGTTAAGTAAGTAGGTTACTTAACAGTTAATAAAAACATCATCTACTAAAAAGGTATCATAACTTATTACCACGTTGTCAATATTTTCTTATAATTTTTTCACGTGAAACGTGCATTATTTCAAATTTTAATACAAATGGAGATCATGCACATGTGTGCCGAATATACCTAGAATGTAGTTATAAAAAAATCCAAGTACATATATTAAAAATCACATTATAAGTTATGAAAGAAATTCGTACCATAATTATCATTATCTATTTCATAAGAACCCAGAGTTGATTTTCGGGTATCGTGATAACACGCTCGCGCAATCTTGTTCTATTCTTTTAGAAGCCGCCCGACAAAGGTGAGTCATGGGCCGCCGGATGTGTCTGATGTATCCCGTACCCGACTCGAGTCCGCTTGATCTCGCTCGACGCCTCGACTGTCTGTCCTGTCAGTGCTCCGACTTGACGATTCGTACGCCTGAACATGACTGTTTCGCCTGATATTTTCTAGTGCACCCTGGCTGTATTATTATTATTATCCGATTTATACCGTGTTTGAGCTTATTTTGATTAGGAAAACATTTTCAATCGATAGGTGATGATATCATTATGATAACGTTCGTAATGAGTAATATTGGTTTTAGTTAGTGAATGCCAATACGGTGTGCGTTACAATGTTGCTTCCGTATCTCTTTGTTTCTAGATAAAATTTAATTATGATCCTCCATAAGTTTAACGCCCCGTTCAGCGGTATCATTGACCACCTTCAGTCCATGTTTCAGTCACACTGCTTATTATTCATAATAACTTTTTTTTCCGATATTAGAACTGTTTTTTTGTAGATTGGAGCGTATTAATGAATTTATTTAAGGGAGTAGAGAGACTTCCAGGATTGCAAGGGTGCTGGATTCACCTTCTCATCTATAAAAATAGCTACATGCGCCGTTGTATGCTTCCGAATAATGCAAATTCCGCCCCTTGATATCTCGGTCAGTTATGTATATATGAAAAAACTCTTCAAACAAAAGTTGTAGTATATAAGGAGGTGGATATAGTATCAAAGAAAAAACAATTTTTCAAAGTTATTATTTTAAGTTTTTAAGGTCACGGATGTTTTTTTTATCAACAACTGTTTATACTTAATATGGACTCTTAAACAGAAAAAAGACAAATTCAACGATATATCATAACGTCTATTTATGACAAGATTTAAAAAATTCAAAATTTTCAAATTTGCTGCGCCTCATTTTCCCATGAACCAAACGGCCCCAAAATTTTTCCATATCATTTTCTCCACATTTGTTACAATTCTGGTTTACGGGACCAAAAAAATTTCATGGTCGAAAAATAAGATCAACCCTACTATTACATATACGTAAATTACGAGAAGCAGTAAAGAATGCTTAACGTCGAAGACGAAAATCCGGGAAACTAACACTTAATATGTACTACATTCCACGTTATTAGAATAATTGTAGTTTAATTATGATGAATATCAACATTTGTTATTTACACCTATAAACGCCACTGTCTCGGAAGGAAATGGACATTCGAGAGAAGCAATGAAATTAGAACATCATTGCGAAAAAAGATGAGTTTGCAATAACCTCAATATTCTATGAAATTCTATTATAATTATAATTATGACTGTATTTTTTTATTATAGGAAGACAGAAGATCAAATAAACTTGTGTATGCTAGTAAAATCAATTTATATATATTATCCAATTTATTCTATTATTTGTTTAACAACTAATAAATGTATAAATTGTTTCATAAACTAAAAAATACTTTCTGCATTTTCGTATTCTCCAATGAGTCCAAATAAATACCATCAACCGGTTCTCATATAACAATTTTTATTAATGCAATTATGACAGTAACAAAACGTTTCTATTTAAAATGAATACATATTTTGAACATAGTTTTTACATTTTTAATTTTTTGCAAGTTTAAAAATGTAATTAAAAAAGTAATGAGAAATAAAAATAAAAATCGCTGTACAGGGATTCGAAGGCTAGCTCCAGATTGCGATTCATACGCTCGACGGCTCGATAGCCGAATTTCAGTTTCGTTTCTGTAGAGCAATACAACACGGCAAGTGCTAAAAATAGATTGTGGCTGGCGCAACCGCACAAGCAGTGCACACGGATATAGTAGAGGTACGCTCGTGTGTGTAGCGCGCGGGCGCGTTGGGAAAGGAACGTTCTGTTTCTCACTCCAGGCAGAATATATTCTAGAGGGCGTAAGAGAACACCGAAAAATTCGAGGGACACCAACTCCCATAAGGCTGGCAGTCTTTAATAGTATCTCGTCGGTGGCAGCACCGTCGGCGAGGTTATGTCGGTAATGTCGGTAATGTCGGTGAGGTTATGTGGGTAATGTCGGTGAAATGAATATCTACATATCGTACAAAGATGTAGCAGTCTTCCTTTTTACCGACAATTCCAAATACCGACTTTGAATGAAAACGAAATAATAAACCCGATATAAAAAAATATTAAATTTTATTTATTTCTATTATATCTATATTATTTTTCCTAGACTGCGGATCTTTGTGGAAAATAAAAATTGTCTGCATCGATTGCAAGAGATGGAAACTATGTATAAATTGAATGTTACTTCTTCCCCCCTTGCCGTGCCATTTTCTTTACAGTTACATTAAGAGTAAACGTACACATAAATCAATAAACTAGTAATACATTAATTATCCCCTAATACGTACAGTTACACGAATTAATATTCGGACGATCTAAAAAAGATGATAACTTTTTTAATATTGTACTATACGATTTGAACTTTTTTGGGGAGCTAGAGCAATTAGTTTACTACAGGATGTGAAAGGAAATTTTTTCAAAAATTGCATTTGGTCGGAATTGCAGAGAAAATACTAAAAGTTACATTTTACAACTTTTTCGTGTGGGCCTATATTGAAAATTTAAAAAGTACGTTTTGTAGGCCTGCGTAAATAATATGCACTGTGAAAGTTTCATCGCAATCGGCTGATGCGGGAAGAAACGACAGGCCTTGAAAGATGTAAGAATTCTTCGATATAGGCTAAAAATCTGGAATTTTTACCATCTTTAAACGTTTGTAGCTCTTTGCGACGTCAACCGATTTTGACGAAATTTTCAAAATATGTTTAGTCGACACAGATCTACAAAGCGTATTTTTCAATTTTTCAATATGGGCCCACATAAAAAAGTTGTAAAATGCCACTCTTAGTATTTTTTCATACGATTCCGATCAATTGCAATTTTTGAAAAAATTTCTTTCGCCATCTGTAGTAAACTAATTGCTCTAGCTCCCCAAAAAAGTTCAAATCGTACAGTACAATATTAAAAAAGTTCTCGTCTTTTTTAGAACATCCGAATATTAATTCGAGTAACTGCGCAGTTCCTTTTTCCAGGATTGCAAGGGTGCGGGATTCGCCTCTTCTCATCTCTCGATAATAATACAAACACGGGGGTTTTCACTAGTCAAAAACGCTAAATAAAATATCGATCTAGTCCTATTTTTCCGTTTACGAGGCGAAATGGGCATTAGTCGGCACCGTAATTTGCATTATTCGGAAGCATACAAGCTATTTTCATAGCTACATGCTGCCGAATAATGCCAATTACGCCTCGTAAACGAAAAAATAGGATTTTTGAGGCTGATAGCGTCCTAGATAGATCGTTTATCTAGCGTTTTTGACTAGTTAAAACCCCCGTGTTTGTATTAGCGTGAAATGAGAAGAGACGAATCCCGCACCCTTGCAATCCTGGAAACGAGTCTACTCCCTGTTTTAATAAACTAAAGCAAAGATTTCAAACCAAGGAGTATGTTCGATTGCAGGTAGCTACGGTTATAAAGTTTAGTACCTTAACGGTATAAAATACATCGGCTGTGCTTCTTTCAGCTGGCCAAAAATCACTTTGTTGGGAGATACATCTGGAAGGTCTTTAGCTTAATGTTTTATGACGCGGAGGGTTTTACGACCGAACATATTTAAGGGTAAGTGGCCTGTAGTTCCTTTTTCATTTGGAGCAACCTAAGCATTGGAAAAACCGAAAAAATACCGGTATTATTTCGCGGTTTCGGTAGAAAATTCATTATGCCGTTATTCGAAGACTTGGAATAAATCCGCTATCCACAGTCCAAATTCTATCTCGAGTTTATTCTTTCTTTTAATCGGAAGAACGCCACGAAGCAGCTAGCATCATCTACATGAAATAATTACGAAAAATAAACTAGGTCTGCAATACACTTGTTAGTGGTTTCATGCCGATATACACTCCGGGACAAAGATATAGCATCATCTATTTTTCCTCATTTGGTACATTAAACTGAATAAAATGAATATTTTAATATGTCAATGTACTGAAGGCGAGTGTGTGATAATTTGGACCGACATTGGATATTGGGGTAAAACAGAAATCAAATTTATAAAATGACGAATGAATACTGAACGGTATGTGGAAATGATAAATGAACAACTAAACACTTATGCTTTAAGAATTGCTGCAAATAAACACATTTTACAACAAGATAATATCGCAGTCCACGCGGCGAAAGCGATCAAGAAATACTTGTCTTAAAAAATTATTCGTATTTTGGAGAGGCCAGCAAGATCTCCAACCTCAACATTATTGAAAATTGTTGTGGACATCTTGCCAGAGCTGTATATCAAAATGGCAGACAATTCCAAAATATCAGCGATTTAAAGTAGAGCATTTTGGACGAATGGGAGAATATTAGCCAAAACAGTATTCAAAAATTGTATAAATATTTACCAAATCGAATGATTAAAGTCGTTAACTATAAAGGAGGTCCTACAAAATATGGAGCATTGATTTTTATCGATTAATTCTGTTATATTTCAAGTTTTTCGTTAAGTGTGCTATAATTTTGTACCTCTATATTTCGTTAATAATTCTACTTCGTTCAATAAAAATAGATAAGTTAATGAATCTTCGTTTCATTTCATTCATATATGTTAAGAAAGACGCACTAAAAATATGTGTATAAAAAACTTGAATTTCTAATGTTTAATAAACAGAAGTTACATTAATTTCAAAGTGTGCTATCTTTTCGTCCCGGAGTGTGCCTGGCTGGCCGTCGCACAGTGGTCTGGAGACCCTGTTTTCGTGGCCAATATTATTTTAGCATTATTTCAAGAGTTAATACCATAGTATTGTAGGCCGTTGAATTTGTCTTGACGTCAGCTATATGATTATGAAATAAAAAATATACAGTGACGTCTAAAAAATAGGGGTGGCCTTGATATTTGAAGAAAAAAAAATTTTTTCCAAATTTTTTATATTGACGTTTATAGAAAACTGAATGCTGATTAACTTTTGTTGAAACCGTTTTTTTGTCAGATCATCACATATAACTGAAAAATTGTGAACAATGCTTCTCGAAAGTAGTTTTTTCTTGGCTTACATTAAAAAAACGTACATACTGACATTTTTCAACATGTCTAAGCATTAAGTAATGCTACCAATATATATATATATATATATATATATATTATGATTTTTAAATTACTAATTCTGATTCTAATTCTATATCCTCCAAATACTCAAGCATGGGCAAATCATATTCGTCCTCTTCTTCTAAATCTTCAGTGTCAATTGGTTCCGTTTCCAAACATAAAGGAGACAATAAGGACAATACCTCAGATGGTAGACTTAATTTTTTTGCATATTTTTGTCTTCGTTTCTTTAAGCTTATGCTTGATATTAGAGGATCCGATGTTACCATGGCTCTGTTAAAAATTTTCAAATAAATAAAGAATTAAATATAACTGAAAAATAACTAAAAAGAAGAAAACCAAACAACGTATAATGATTTAAAATTAGCAACAGTTATGCCTACCTATGGAATATATCGTGCAAATTATTTTTCCGACTATCCTTTCGTGCGTGAAATTCTCTGTCATATTTGTAATATTTATTCTTAGATTCGGATGCTTCTTCGCTTAGACAACCCGGAGGTAATATACAATGTTCCAAAATTTGTTTTCCATGAAGTAAAACTTTATGTAGGGTTGGTGGCATTGGGTACCACGGATATTTAAAAAACATATACATACATTGTACTTCCAAACTGCTATGCAAGATTCAAGTGGAACTGCGTATCCAGGCGTGGAATAACCGCGGGCCCGTATTTGTTAAAATCCGTTTATAGTTCAAGATTGCGGGAGATTGCAGTTAAAATTTACATGACCTTCTTAGCAAATGTTCAAGCTTTCGTATAAAACAAGTCCGATGCTTAACGATCTTAAACGTTTTTGTATAATTCTTTTCAAAGTTTGAATTGCTATTAATTTATGTTATTCGTGTATGGACTAAACAATGCTTAAAAATGGATTAAATATATGAAATGCGCTTACTAACATATATAAAATCATCATTAAAATCTATTTGCTGATATTCGATGATTGAAATCTAAAACGTTTTATTTTACTTTGAATTTTCTGACTTTGTCTTTAGAACGCTGTATCTCATCACAGAATCATCTAAAATGAATAATATTTTGGATTTGGGAGGTTTGAGGGGTTGTTACTTTATAGGAAAAAAAATTTTTTCAATATATAAAAGTTGAAAAATTGAATTTTGGCCACGAAAACAGGGTCTCCAGACCACTGTGCGTCGCGCGTTAATCAGCACTCAGTTTTCTATAAACGTCAATATAAAAAATTTGGAAAAAATTTTTTTTTCTTCAAATATCAAGGCCACCCCTATTTTTTGACGTCACTATATATATTTTATTTCATAATCATATAGCTGACGTCAAGACAAATTCAACGACCTACAATACTATGGTATTAACTCTTGAAATAATGCTAAAATAATATTGGCCACGAAAACAGGGTCTCCAGACCACTGTGCGTCGGGTTGCCTGGCCGTGTTTATTTCACCACTTGGCCACGGCGACCGAAGTCTTGGCCGCTCTGGCAGAAAATTATCCGACGCTACACCATGTCTGGTTTTCAGATGACTGGAAAACCCCAAGGTTTGGTCGCCACATGTGCGGCCTTGGCGAATCCTAGGGCCCGCTTCAAGTACTAGCTTTAGTTCCGTCCACCTCCAAATGGGACTTTCACCAACATGTTCGTGACATTTTTCTTTTTTTAAAACCCGTACTACGTTATACTTCTCGACGACCGAAGCCTCTCGAGCTTCGTGGCCCCTCGTTTTTGAGAAATTGATTTAAAAAAGACATATTTTTCAACTTTAAACAAATATTGAGATTTTATTTTAAAAGATATTGAATTGTTCATTACAGCAAAAGATTCTGTTGACTTGCCCGAATATAATGATATTCAATATTAAAACATATTAAATGTTTAAACATGTTTAAACAATCATTACAGATGGAGAGACAATTTTACATCAATTTTTGGGGATATTTTTCAGCTTATCTTGAAAAATAAGGGTCCAGCGTGAAATCTAATTAAAGTGAGCCACGAAAGTATTGGAAGCCTTGTGAAAGGGTGATTCCATTTTAAAAAATGAAGATGACCTTGATATCTCTAAAAAAATGACATTAAAACAAAAATTTTTTTGTCGTGCGAGCCCCATTTTACCATTCAACAGTCCTCAAGACATTTAATGTATCTTTCAAAACAACAAAGATATTTGAGGTGATAATGTTAGGTGATTCACCCGCTATAAGGTGAGCTTTCAATTTTGAAAGGCTATACTCCTGGATTTTCGTATGCGCGGTCGGGTCGGCCCTCTCCGCCCCCTCCACGACCTAACGACAACTCATTCTATTCGCATGATTTTTCCATTACTAGTTCAAATTCTGCATGACAGCTGGAATGCAAAGATTATGCGAATAAAATGAGTTGTGGTTTGGTCGTGGCGGAGGCGGAGAGGGCCGGCGCGACCACGCATACGAAAATCTAAGAGTCGTCTTCCAAAATTGAAAGCTCACTTTATACGTGTATGTTAGAAATTCGGTAAAGACTCGTTCGCTTCGAAGGTTCTGGGGTAAGTGCCGTGGGGATTAACACAGTCCTCTCACCAAAAGGCACCCTTGCCTTTCCCACTCCGTGGCCAGATCCTCTTGGAACAAAGTCCCAATTCTTTAAGGCAGTGTGACTTTGGGTTGCATACCCTCGGCAAGTTTCACTCGTCACATTCTCATAAACATGACCTTCTCGAACGATAGCTGGATGGCCCAAAGTGTCCACCCGCCATCGTCCGAAGACGGTTCTGTTTATTCTCTTCCGTCTCTATTCAGGGCGTCACGTACGCCCAGGTCCTACCATAAATCCGCCTCGACATCAGTCCTTGACTTTGCTTAAAACACGTTGACGCTACATGTATATACATACTATATACATATGTATGTATTACCACAGTGAGGCTCTAGAAAACAGGATCACTCATCTCTCATTTCCACAGCGTTTTTTCAAAAAATATGTAAACAGACGCCGCGCTGGAACACGGCTTACGTTGTCACGGAGCGTGCAAGAATACGGAAAATTCGATACAATATTAGCAATAGTTTTTTTGCGAATATTTCGAAAACTAAAATCGAGCGGCGGTAACATGTATAGGGAAGAAATGTTCGGAATGATGACCTTGACAACGTATTTCAAGGTCATCAAAATCGGGTAGGAGGGGAAACTTCTAAATAAATACGACTTTTTCATTTGGACCCTTAATGAAAATTTAAAATATATGTTTTCTAGATATACGTTAGTTACATACATACTCAAAATTTCATCGAAATCGGTTGACGTAGGAAAAAACGGCACGCATCGAAAAATGTATGATACTCTAGATTTTAAGGAGAAACAGATCAAACGCAGTATTTTTTTCGATTTTTCGATTAGACGACTTTTTTCAGATTTTTTGGATTATGCGCGTTTTTAACAGTTTTTAATGAGTTGTTAACATTTTTTATCTTATTAGGAATTTATTAACTTCCCGATTTTATAGGAAAGTTATTGTAATTACCCCGAAAATCGAAAATCGATTTTTTAGCAGATCTTCACGTTTCATGTTCATTGCAGTCATTTTAGACTATTTTCAGCAAAATGTTCGTATATGGGTGTGTGTGTGTGTGTGTGTGTGTGTGTGTGTGTGTGCGTGCGTGCGTGCGTGCGTGCGTGCGTGCGTGCGTGCGTGCGTGCGTGCGTGCGTGCGTGCGTGCGTGCGTGCGTGCGTGCGTGCGTGCGTGCGTGCGTGCGTGCGTGCGTGCGTGCGTGCGTGCGTGCGTGCGTGCGTGCGTGCGTGCGTGCGTGCGTGCGTGCGTGCGTGCGTGCGTGCGTGCGTGCGTGCGTGCGTGCGTGCGTGCGTGCGTGCGTGCGTGCGTGCGTGCGTGCGTGCGTGTGTGTGTGTGTGTGTGTGTGTGTGTGTGCGCGTGCGTATGGCCGTTTCTATGTAATCAAATTTTTCGTTAACGTTTTCAGAAAAAGTAACAACGCGATCAGGATGATGAATGATGCAATCGATGTGACCCGTCGTAACTTAGAGCTGATTAGATTTTGGTCCATATTGGTCAAGTAGTTTTTTAGATTTTTAGTTTTTTTTCGAAAAGAGTTGATTCTACAATGCAATTTATAAGGGAGGACGAAAATTTTCCACCAAAGAACCAAACGCAATTACATAAAAAAAAATTGTTTTCTTAATTTTTTTTTAGATTTAAAAAAATTTTTTTTTAGATTAAAAAAATTTTTTTTTTTAACTGATGCTAATGTTACCGCTTGGAATAATCGAAAGTTATTCCAATGCAACAGTGAATTTATCATCTCTACTCCCAAGAATACATTTTGGGAGAATATCGATGAAAGTACAAAAAAAATCGATGTTAGCGATGTTGGCGAAGGAGTAACGAATCGAGAAGTTCTTTGTGTCACTCTTGGAGAGTCACACACCAAATAAAAAACATTAATATCAGTAGGCCCTACTAGCCATGCGTATCACTAACCCTTTCGCAAGAGCAGTCCTACCCGCGAGCTCGCGAAGCGAGCGAGCAAAAACAACCCTACTCGCGAGCGAGCGAAGCGAGCGAGCAACAATAGCCCTCTAGTTTTAGTTAGTGATCATATTCATCGGTGAAAAAAGATAAGTATACGGTACTACTTATATTGACTCCTACAAAATTGCAATTAGAATTACGATTTTAACTATGTCTACTTTTTCTTTGAATATAGCAATGCAAAGGACCATATACAACGGCGTGGGTGTCAGCGGTAACGAAATTTTAGGACAACGTAAAATCAATATTAGCAGGTTCAAGAATGACTTCAAAGAAAAGAGATAAGTTTATAGTTACATTAATATTTTATTCTATATTTTTCAATCATGACTTTAACTATTTTTTGTTCTTTTACGACGTTTTTTTTGTTATGTTACAGAAAGGCAGGGACCATTTAAAATCAATTTTCGTTACCGGAGATGCTATTGCAAACACCTTTTATAAATACTTTAAAACTGGTATCTCGAAAACTTCAATACGAAATATGCATTTTCTTCGATTGTTTGGAGATTTTCCATTTTTTTAAACATGTTTATAATCCAAAAAATCTAAAAAAATCTCAGTCATGTGTGCTATTAGGTAGAATATTCATCAATTTTCTCGTAATTGTTTATTGAGCATGGTTCGACTAAAAATCAATTTGTTTTGAGGGCCCTCTGGACCATCTGAACCTTAAAAATCAACGAAAACATTATTTAAAAAATACAAAATGTATTTCTGTTTACATCATTAAACCTGTTTTGTCGAAAAAAATGTAGTCCAAATTTCTCTTCGATATCTCGTTGAGATCAAAGGTATAGAAAAACGTGCGCCGTGTCGTGCTGTGCAAGGATTCAAATGCGCGCCGCTCCAAATTCCGGCTTTCCGCCTCATACTTTCGAAACTTCGGTAACGCGAAAGCCGAAGGATCGCTTCAGCGTCGATCAGTCGAGCAGGTAGTTTGCACGGACAGAATAGAGGTACGCTGGTGTGTGTAGCGCGCGTGCAATCGAACAGGCACCAACACGGGCAAGCGCGGTCGACACGGATACGACGATACGTCAGGGAAGGGGAAACTGCCGTTCAGTTTCAGTTTTCAGTTTTCAGTTGAACTCACAACAGTTCTCAACAGTTCTCAAGTTCTCGTTCGCTTAGCTTGGTCGTAATATCTATGGTTATCAGGAGGACGCCGCATGTCACATACTTTCACTTTCGAGATATTGCCGTTTAAAGTTTTGATCACTAATGCTTTGACATAGGACATTGGTTAAATTGTATTATTTTTTTGAGCCTTTTGAATTGATTTTCATGACGTTTTTTCTTATAAATACCTAAATCCTACACTATAAAGTTCAATAAATGCATAAACTGAAATTTTTTGAAATTGTGACATGCGGCGTTTTTCCTGACAATCACAGATATACATACATAGCTTCGCTCTGTGGTTACAGTGGTTACACGTTACACTCGCGAGTGCGATCTGCGTTGCGGTATTTGACTATTTGACTATTTATTACAGTGACTTACTTGGATTACGTGATTACGTGGATTACATGGATTACGTGCACTACGTGGAAGGAATGAAGAAAGAAAGGTATTTGTACATATTTATATTGGTTAATCGGTTTCATTTTGCTCAAATGTTTCCCAAAATCTTCGCGTGAAAAAGCGTGAGAACGCTTGTCGGCACACCACACCACGCGACAGTGCCATGTGCCATCACGTATGAGGTGCTACCGGGCGAGTATGTTCACTTCAATGTAGAGTCCAAAATAGTAAATTATTTATTTCTTTATCACTTTATCACTTTTCATTATCATTATTATCATTCAGTTATTTCTGTTGAGGTTTTCGGGTGTAAGCCGTGTCCTAAAGGAAGAGATTACCCAACGTTTCGCAAGCATTGCAGCTAGCTTCATCAGGGGGTCGGAAGACACACTGATACTCAGTATCTTTTAGGACACGGCTTACACCCGAAAACCTCAACAGAAATAACTGTATGATGCCGGGCCGTGAAAGCCTCAAATCTCTGATTATTATCATTTATCACTTTACACAAATCCAACACAATTCAGCTTTGGCCCATTCAGATTAGAATTAGCTTAGCAATATTCTAATCGGCAAAATGATGGCTTAAACCAATTCAGTGAGGCAAGTATTTAATCTTCTTCACTTGCTTCTCATCATCGAATTTTTTCATTTCTGGTAGTACATTCTTTTGTTTGTAGTTCAACTTTAATAGATTTTTTATTAATATCATTGCAATATTTGAATCTGTTGGGTACATATACTAGAGCCCGTTCAGACACGACGGAAACTGCGCGTTTTCGACGGCGCGATTTTTGTTTTTGATTGTTCGACCGCGAGGAAGCGTGTGAACGAATCCATATACAATATACGCTATTCTATATCCAACGAGAGAGCAGTACCGTTGCGCGCAGCTTGGAAGATGTTGGAGGGGCAGCGAGCCTATCATCTCTCACTCCACTATCCACTCCCCACTTTCTTGAACCAATTAGGGCGAACGTGCGCAAATACGAACGAAAACTGGTCTTCACGTGGTACTGCTCTCTTGTTGGATAGAGTATAATGTAAATAAGGTCCGCGCGGTTCAAATGGCGCGGTCGAAAACGCGCGGATCCCGCCGTGTCTGAACGGGGTCTTAGTTGATGAAAAACGTCAGAAGACCTTTTGTAATTGTAGCACCAGAAATAAGAAAATTCGTTGAGATGAGAAATAAGCGAAGACGATTAAATACTCACCTTTACACACTGTGTAATTGAAAATCTAATTTACAGAACAGAGGAAAAATATAATGTGCTATCCAGGGAAGAAGGAGAAGGAAGCTGTGGCAACCAGGGAAGAGGAAGGCCTCTAATTTCTCGTGTGGTACGTATATCTAATTAGTCCATTCAACACATGTATACATATATTATACATTACTGATTTTCTTCGTATTTTTTAGGTATCCCACCTATTCCAAAACATGCCATAGCGGTGCGCTCACTTGCCACTATGGAGGAAAAATATGTGCTGTCCAGGGTAGGAGCAAAAAAGGAAGCTGTGGCAACTGGGGAACAGGAAGGCCTCTAATTTCTCGTGTGGTACGTATATCTAATTATTCCATTCAACACACGTAAAATATATCGTACATTACTGATTTTCTTTGTATTTTTTAGATATCCCGCCTATGCCAAAAGATGCCATAGCGGTGCGCTCGACTTGCCACTACGGAGGAAATATACAGGGTGCGGCACCTAAAACAGGTCACCTGAATAACTCGCTTGCTTTTGAGGTAGAAAAAAAAGGATCAGACCAAACTTACTTGATATCGAGGGGCTCGTAATCTGATGTCATTAATTTTTTTATAGGTGGAGACGTCAAGGAGATATGAAGGTCAACTCTTTTTTTTAATGAAATTAGGTATTTTTTAATACATCAATCGATGCAGCTGGGCATTCGTTATAAAAAAGTACTAACCTATGTATGTCGAAAAGTTAGTAGTTCAGGAGATATTTCAATTTAAATAACTGTAAAATACCATTACTGTCGTGCTAAGATGTTACACAAGTAAGTAAACGCTAACGTCTTAGTACGACAGTAATGGCGTTTCAGAGTTATTTAAATTGAAATATCTCCTGAACTACTAACTTTTCGACATACATAGGTTAGTACTTTTTTTATAACAAATGCCCAGCTGCATCGATTGATGTATTAAAAGAGTTGACCTTCATATCTCCTTGACGTCTCCACCTATAAAAAAATTAATGACATCAGATTACGAGCCCCTCGATATCAAGTAAGTTTGGTCTGATCCTTTTTTTTCTACCTCAAAAGCAAGCGAGTTATTCAGGTGACCTGTTTTAGGTGCCGCACCATGTATGTGCTGCCCAGGGAAGGAGGAGAAAAGGAAGCTGTGGCAACCGGGAAAGAGGAAGGCCACTAATATCTCGTGTGGTACGTATATCTAATTATTCCATTCAAGGCACGTATACATATACTGTACATTACTAATCTTCTTTATATTTTTTAGATATCCCGCCTATGCCCGAACGTGCTACGGGCCACAAGTTTGGGGAAGCAGAGGCAACAACGTGGTGTAATAATCGTAATATGTGCAGGGTGAGTCACCTAACGTTTGCACCTGAAATATTTTTGTTGTTTCTAAAGATTCGTAAAATATGGTAGGACATAGTTGAATGGTATAATGTGGCTGACGCGTGCCAAAAAAAATGTTGTTTTTATGTCATTTTCTTAGCTATATCAAGATCACCTTGACAATTTTTACATGAAATGAGGTATTTCTTAATACATCAATCGATGCAGCTGGACATTCGTTATAAAAGTGTACTAACCTATGTATGTCGAAAAGTGAGTAGTTCACGAGATATTTCAATTTAAATAACTCTGAAACGCCATTACTGTCGTACTAAGACGTTAGCGTTTACTTACTTGTGTAACGTTTTAGTACGACGGTAATGGTGTTTTAGAGTTATTTAAATTGAAATGTCTCGTGAACTACTCACTTTTCGACATGCATAGGTTAGTACACTTTTATAAGGAATGTCCAGCTGCATCGATTGATGTATTAAGAAATACCTCATTCCATGTAAAAATGTCCTGGATATCTCTAAAAAAATGACATAAAAACAACATTTTTTTTGGCACGCGTCAGCCCCATTGTACCATTCAACTTTGTCCTACCATATTTTACGAATCTTTGGAAACAACAAAAATATTTAAAGTTCAAACGTTAGGTGACTCAACTTATAGATTTAGGTCCATGTAAAGTTTGTAACTTTTTCGTAGTTTCCAATAATAAAGCATAGTATCCCAGATAGCACAAGGACATCTTAAAGTACGCCTAAAAGTTGCCTGACGTAAGACGTAACGTACATCTTTAAGTCGTCCGTTGCGTCTGTGGCACGTCGTTTTCACATCTTTTCCACGTACTGTGTACAACTCTAACAGGTCTTTGTTACAAAACTGTGCATCTTAAAGTCGCCTTTCACAGGTCTTTTCTACATCTTTAAGATGCCGCTTTAAGACGCAAAAAAGTTGCCTTTTTGGACATCTGAAAAGACGTACAAAATCTTCAAATTTAAGAAAAAATTAGAATCTATATATATATTATATATATTACTACTTTCATGTACTACTTGAGAGACAATATTCCATTTTGTCTCTTCGAAAAAACCTTATTACAATTTAGTTTTTATGCAGCATACTCTGGGCGGGAATCGAACTCGGGCCTACCATTTAACTTCATGATGGTTTCCTCGCTGAGCCATGCGAACCTTTACTGTTAGATTCATTACTTTTTATTCTTATACGCTCAAATCATATCAAATCATATATATTATTATATAAAAAATATTTTAACAGAAGTTTATCTCTTCTAATAATTATATAACCTAATTATTTAATTATTTACCTAAAATATTTTTTAGGTAAAAATCAAACTACTTTTTTTTAATGAAGTATAGTATCAGTATATTAACGATTAAGAGATATACATATTTTCGTAAGTACTTCAATCGTTTCTGCCGTGAAAACGGCGTTGCGAAAGAGGCAACTTTTACACATCCATAAAGGCACCTCTGCTGGGACGACGTTTTCACGTTCGAAGGCAGGTGCCTTTTATGCATCTCATTTCTAACCTGAAAACGGCGTACCGAAAGAGGCAACTTTTACGCGTCCTTAAAGGCACCTCTGCTGGGACGACGTTTTCACGTTCGAAGGCAGGTGCCTTTTATGCATCTCATTTCTAACGTGAAAACGGCGTCCCAGCAGAGGTGCCTTTATGGACGCCTAAAATGCGTCTTACTGAGACGTGAGACGTAAAGATGTAGACCGGACATGAAAACGGCAACTTAAAGTCGTCCTGTGCTATCTGGGATAATGAATAAAAAATTATAATATTTATTGTTCCTTGTGTAATTGTCCTTGTGTATTCAACAACTCCCTGCGGCGTATTAAAAAATATAAATTTTCTTGTCCCTTATACGACACTTTGTTTTTTTTTGCATGGGGACATTTCAATGTTAGCTTCCATCTCTTGCAATCGATGCAGAGAACTTTTATTTTGCACAGATTCGCAGTCTAAAAAAAATAATATAGATATAATAGAGTAAATAAAATGGTTTATTTTTTTTTTCGTTTTCTCTCCTTGCATGTGACTGAATATTTATTCGAAAATCAGTATTGTCGGTAAAAAGGAAAACTGCTACATATTTGTACAATAGAAATTTACTTTACCGACATCTGCCACATTAGTGCGATCTGCCCTTACCGACGGCGCTGACCTGTATAACGGCATTCGCCGTGCGACCGTGCTGCCATCTTGCGGGGAAGCGGATCCAGGACAGGAGTTGCGTTCCAGCAGGACTCCAGACGCTGCACTCCACGTGGACTGCTTCGAGGCGGTTGCAGATGGAGTCTACCTGTACGAATTTTCGACACTCCACGTGGAGTCAATTTGGCTATCACGGTAGTTAATTTGAAACAAAAACTAGAGGGCTATTGTTGCTCGCTCGCTTCGCTCGCTCGCGAGTAGGGTTGTTTTTGCTCGCTCGCTTCGCCAGCTCGCGGGCAGGACTGCTCTTGCGAGAATGTTAGTGGTACGCATGGCTAGTAGGGCCCACAGCTATTAATGTCTTCCTTTTTGTGTGTGACTCTCCACGAGCCACACAAAGAACTTCCCGATTCGTTAGTTGCTGTATATTATTATTATTATTTATTGAGTGTACGTTTTAAGAAGATTATACGTTTTCAGAGAAATTCAATAGTTTTCTACTTATCAAAATGTTTGCTATATGGCGTCGCATTAAACCAATATCGTGTGCTCGTTGCTCGCTTGGTTCCTTGTTATAGGATACTAATGTTGCAAAATAAATTGTCTTAATTAGTTTTTCGCAAACGATACAACTCATCATTATCCGGGTTTGCACTATTGATCTTGGTTTTCTTCGATACTATTAATTTAAATTTTCTCAAAATATATAAACCGCTCAATTTTGAAACTCTGCTCAGTGCTACATACAACATTTGTAAAGTTCGTATTTCTGATGTTTTAAAATCCATACATACTTTCTCGTATGTTTGTCCCTGACTTTTATGAATCGTAATCGCTTCAGCAGGAACCACTGGAAATTGACTACGTGCGATCTGTTATTTTTCTTCACTCGAAATATTTACTTGATTCGATATTTTGTTATTATTGGTGTTAAATTTTGATTTATATTTGCGTTTTTCATATAATCACGATAACGAGTTCTTACTTTCACTCCTACTATGGCCAATTGAAAATCTAACCACAATATAGACGGAATTTTAGTATTTTCTTGAAAAGTAATAAATTTTAATATTCCGCATGCTGCATTAACCAATCCGTCTTCAACATCAATGTTATTAATTATCATATATTTTATATTAATTTTCAATTTAATTTCAGTTAACAATTCGTTTTGAACTGATTGTTTATTTAAAGATTGTAATATAAATGTTTTTGTACTTTCGTCGATATTCTTTGAAAATGTATTCTCGGGAGTAGAGATGATTAACTCACTCTTACATTGGGATAATTTTCGATTATTGTAAGCGGAAACATCATCTTAAGGTACAAAAAAAGATTTAAAAAAAAAAATTTTTTTTTCTAATTTTAAAAAAATCGAAAAAAAAATTTTTTGTGTAATTACGTTTGTTTCTTCGGTGGAAACTTTCCGTTCTCTCGTATAAATTGCATTGTTGAATGAACTTCTTTCGAAAAAAACTAAAAAAACTAAAAAACTACTTGACCAAAATGGACCAAAATCTAATCAGCTCTAAGTTGCAGCGGGGCACATCGATTGCATCATTCATCATTCCGATCGCGTTGTTACTTTTTCTGAAAACGTTAACGAAAAATTTGATACCATAGAAACGGACATACGCACACACACACACATACCGACATTTTGATAAAAATAGTCTAAAATGACTCCAATGACCATGAAACGTGAAGATCTGCTAAAAAATCGATTTTCGATTTTCGGTGTAATTACAATAACTTCCCTATAAAATCGGGAAGTTAATTAAATCATACACAAAAGGTAGCAAGAGATAATTTAATACAGTCTAAAACAAAATCAAAAACCTATTACGATAATAAAATTTTTTTACACAAATACAACATTGATGATTTAGCATATATTTTAAATAAACAGAGTACTCCTGGACTAAACAAAAAACTTACACCAAATTATAAAGGTCCCTACAAAATAACAAAGGTTAACCCTAATAACACAGTTCAAATTTTAAAGAATAGGAAACTAATTACGTACCATACTAATTTGCTGAAACCTTTTGTTTCAGGCACCGAAGATGAATAGAAATCTTCATTCTCAAATCATCCTACCACTACTGATATTCCTTTTACTAACCCCTAGTCATCCTCTCCGAACTGAACCTTACTACGAAATATTCGAGATAAATAACAATGTAGGATTATATTACAACCATTTAGGCAGCATAAAACTTTCAAACTCGCAATACACTTTATTGACCCATATCAATCTTACAATCGCGGAACAACGATATCATCAACTCCTTAGATTTTACGTGAAATCGTTAGATATGTGTACAAACAAACCTACACAAACATTTTATGATAATACTGCAAAATTTTGTCACCAATCTCTTCAGAATATACACTCGCGTATCTCAGCAATTGAGGATAAAATTGAAACTTTAAAATACATGATAAACCACGAATCGATTAAAGGGAAAAGGATAAAAAGAGGATTATTTGACAGTACAACTTACATTTTACATTGGCTATTTGGCACTCCTAATGCCGAAGACGTCGAATTTTATAAAAAAACAATGGATTCAACTATCCTTGAAAATAGAAATGTCCAATTATTAATGAAACAACAAATCTCAATTATTAGCAATACTATACAAAATTTTAATTCATCTATTCAGAATCTCCGCGCTGATGAGGATAAACTTAATGAAAACATCAAATTATTCAATAACTTTTCTAACTCTACCACTAATTACCTCAACGATATTTTTACGCGACACCTTATTTTCGAACAAATATTTTCGTTATCACAAATATCTTCAGAACTAGATGACTATTACAATACGATTATCTATTCTATTACATTGGGAATTCATAATATATTACACCCACAGATAATCACCCCTCAAAATTTACTTCACGAATTGAACAGCATTATTCTCCAGAACGGATTGAAGTGGCCTATCGCATTAACATATTCTAACATATACAAGTACGAAAAACTGCATCAGCTAAATATTGTCTGTATCAATAATATATTAATATTCAATATTAAAATTCCATTAGTCGAAGAGATGCAATACGAGCTCTTTGAAATGTTACCATTCCCTGTTCCTCTTAACCCTCCAAACACCTACTCATATATCCAACCGAGTTCTCCTTACATCTTACTGAGTAATAATAAGGTGTATTACGCATTGCTTCAAAGTCTACAAGCATGTTTAACAGTCGAAACCAGTGAACGCATTTGTTCCATCAAACACGTGACTCGAACATCTGGACAACCAACATGCGAGTCAACTCTACTCACTTCCATCGTCAAGAGAGTACCATCATCATGTCCGATTTATACAACCGAACCTGATTTCGAGATGTGGCATTACATCCAAAATAACGAATGAATCTTTACTGCCATGCATCCTTTACAACTACCTCTGTCATGCTCTCCGACACACATTGAAGACATTGAACTAATATCCGCTAGAATTATTCGACTTCAACCACAATGTAAGGGTTATACGAAAACAATAGTCTTGGAACCATCACAAGGAATTACTACAAATCGTAGTCACAATGCAACGACACACAACATCGCTGAAGATGATTGCTGTCCCAAACAACGCAAAAATTCCACGATTACGCCAATACGTTTAACTCCAATCAAAATTACAAATACGAGAACGGAAGAATTTAAATATACAAATCATAAACTTACGCAACTAGATACTCTTTTACAAGAACAACTCGACAAGCCGATAACCGTTCACCATAACCAATGGTACACTGTTCTATTAAGTGTCACAATAACCATTGTCGGATTGATACTTATAATCAATCTTCTACGATGCCTTGGATTGTTGCGGCCTGCAATGAGGTACCTGTGTTTCGCTAAAGAGCCAAAGTTAATACGGGACTCCTGCTGTTTGAAAGTGATCAACACCAACATCAACGCCGGACCTGTGACGAGGACGCAACTCTCACAAATTCTGGAAGAAGAATCCAGATCCAAGTCAGAAGAGAGAGAATTCGACCATCATTTGATACGTAATTTTGATGACTACCGCCAAGACGATCTTTCGATCCGATCGACCTTACCAAATGGACTAAGAAGATCATCATCCCGTGCCCCTTCCGTAAATATGGATTAACCCAATCGCGACATAACACATTTCGACTCGTATCTACATTTTAATATCGAAATCATTGTTATATTTTTTTTATCTTTCCTATTATTCTTGCGATATCTTTTTTCTTATTCTTGCGTTATTTTTTTTCTTATTCTTGCGATATCTTTTTTCTTATGTTATTTTCTCATTATTTTCGCATTATCTTTCCTATTATTCTTGCGTTATCTATTTTCTTATTCTTGCGTTATTCTTTTTACTATTATTATTGTTCCCACATTATCTTTTCTATTATTCTTGCAATATTTTTATTATTCTTGCGTTATATTATCCGTATTATTAATTCATCTTTACAACATATAATAATACCTATTACTTTTCCTAAATATTAAGACTAACCATTATTTTTAACCTATAACGAGATTTAGGGTAGATCATTTATTCATTTGACACATGTAAACTTCCTACGTATCAATACTCGCACATTTATAATTTTTTACATGCGAATTACTAAACCGTGTCACTAATGTAAAATCCTTGCTAGATATTACTGCGAATCCGTATTAATTAAAAATTTTTTTTTCCTATACCATGTACATAACGTCGACCCCAACGATAGCGTCTAATTAATTCACGTTTTGAGATCCGTAAATTAATCTAAAGGAGGGAGGTGTCATATACTGCATGCTTTACCAACCTATACCTGCTCTAGCCTGGGCCTTCCGTACAATAAGAGCCTGTGTACCACGTGTACAAAACAGTATATGTAGCGAGAGTCCCATCGTCCCCGACCGTTGTACCCGCTTGTAAATCTAGTCCCTTCTCTCTCCTTCCGTCCTTTTATTCTAACCCTTACCCATCCTTGACGAAGACCAGATATCCTCACCAGCGACCATCCCTTGCTCCTTAACCATTTTCACTTTTCCTCCCCCACAATTCCCCCACTCCAAACTCAACCTTCCTTCCCTTTTTTCTGAACACCCAGAGTCAGAAGTCATCCGAGCTTGAAACTGTTGAGATCGCAGTAGAAAATAAAGAGACCAGTAACATGTTCTAAACCTGTAGTAATTATTTCGGGATCACGACAAATGTCTTTATTTTTTTTGTATAGGGTCGAGATTAAATTGAATATCTTTTGAATGATTGGTTCTTTGTTATCATGGTTTGCCAGACAAGAAATAATACTCAGAGAGTCAGAAAAAATTAAGACTTTGTGGTAAGGAGAATTAATGGTAAGCTCCAGGGCCGATTTAATAGCAAACGCTTCGCTGTAGAAGATAGAGCATAGATCGTGGAGGTTATATAGTACATTTTTATCAGGAAGGATAACTGCACAGCCAGAACCTTCTTTATTTTTGGAGGCGTCGGTGAAAATGTGTGTATAATCAGGGTATTTCTGGGAGATTTCATAGAATAGGACTAAATATTTGGGGATTAGTTTGTTCCTTAGGGCGAATGTTCAATGAAAGATTGATTGTAAAGGGGGGAGTTAGCCAGGGTGGGTCAGACATTGGAGATTTTGGTGTTATTGGAGGGGGGATTAGGTTTATGTCATTTAGATAAGTTTTAAGTCAGAAGAATAAGGGTTTAGGAAAGAATCGTTTCATTATATAGTTGTGTTCATATCGAGTAGATGAAATTAAGGAGTAGGCGGGGTTTGATGGGGTAGAGAATAGTTTTACAGCGTATGTCATGCTGAGTTTACTTCTTCTAAAATCTAAGGGTTCTTCATTAGCTTCTGCTAAAAGACTTAAGATAGGGCTTGTGCGAAAGGCGCCTAGGGCTAATCTAATACAGTTGGATTGAATGACATTTAGCGGCTTCAAGGTGTTTTTATTAGCAGAGTCGAAGACTATAGATCCATAGTCAAGTTTGGATCTTATTAGGGCGATGTAGGTTCTTAGAATTATAGTTTTTTCAGTTCCCCAGTTTTGGGCCGATAAGGCTTTTATGATGTTGAGTCTCTTAGCACATTCATTTTTCAAGTAGTTAACATGTGCTTTCCATGAGAGTTTATTGTCGAAAATTAGGCCGAGAATTTTGATCTGATTGGTTTTTACAATGTTGTGTGTACCGATTGAAAGTTTAATGGGTAAGTGGCTTTTATTTGATTTCGAGAAGATTATACATTCGGATTTGGTACCAGAGAATTTGAAACCAGCTCTGTTCGACCAACTTTCTAGTTTATCAAGTGTTTCCTGAAGTATTTGTTGGGTAGTGATTAAATTTTTTCCACTGCATAAGATTGTAATATCATCGGCGAAAATACAAAATTTAATCGGTTTGGGGATAATTGAGGCGATATCATTAATAGCTATAAGAAAGAGGGTGACGCTTAGAACGGAGCCTTGGGGAATACCATTTTGTATTTCAAATTTTTGAGAGAGGGAGCCATTTGCTTGAACATGGATTGATCTATTGGTTAAAAACTTTGCTATAAAATTTAACATTGCTCCATCAACACCATTTTCTGCTAGGATTTTTATAATTCTGTCTTTCCATACCATGTCATAAGCTTTTTCAATATCAAGGCCAATAGCTATTAGGTGTAGTTTCGTGATGAAAGCTTCGCAGATAGATGATTCTATGTTTATAAGATGGTCTATAGTATTTCTGTCTTTTCTGAAGCCACATTGATAAGGTGAGAAGAACCCTATGTTTTCGAGGAACCAGCAAAGCCGTCTGTTTATAACTTTTTCCATGAGCTTACATAGGGTAGAGGTAAGGGCAATTGGTCTATAGTTTTCAGCTTTACTGTGGTCTTTGTTAGGTTTGGGGATGGGGATAACTATTGATTCTCACCATTTATTAGGAAAAGAGTGATTAATCCATATCTCGTTGTATAAGCAGGTTAAGTGTTCAAGTGCATTTTCCGGGAGGTTCTTTATAAATATATTAAAAACACCATCTGGGCCGGGGCAGGAGTTTTTTATAAGAGCTAGGGAGGTTATAACTTCATTGAATTGGATGGGGAAATTAAGTGTGGAATTTGAAGTGATTGAAGGTAGGATGTTTGCAATTTTTATTTGGGAGTCATCTTTAAAAGTACGGAACACACTAGAATAATTTGCTTCATTTGCAATTTGGCGAAGGTTGAGGCGAGGTGGTTGGAAATCTCGCTTGGATTGTTTATAATTCTTGTTTCAGGAGTGATGAGTGTGGGGATTTTTGATTGGTTTTTAGAACCATTTATTCTCCTTATTTTGTTCCATATGAGAGAGGTTGGGGTTGACGTGTTCATGGTATTAATGAAGTTAGACCAAGACAATTTTTTAGCGTCTTTTAAGATTCGGCGTGAAGTTGCCCTCATTTTCTTATATTGGATTTTATTTTCGAATGTGGGATGGCGTTTGTAGTGGTGGAATGCTTGTTTGTAGGCTTGGACAGCTTTTAGGCATTTGTCATTCCACGATGGAACTTGATTTCTGTGAGGTTTGTTCGATGTTTTAGTAATGCATTCATTGACAAATTCTGTGATAATATTTGTGAATGTGTTTACTTTAGTATCTATATCAAGAGACGAATAGGAGGCGTTTAGAGATATTTGTGTTTCTATTTTGTCTGTAACTTTTTCTTTGTACTTGACCCAATCAGCTTTTTTAAATAACCAACATGTAGGCTGAGTAGATCTTGGCGAAAAATGGTGGAGGTTGCGTAGCATAATGGGAAAATGGTCACTACCATGGAGTTCCCAACTAGCGTTCCAGGAAAAACAGTGCGTTATAGAGGAACTACAAATTGAGAGATCGATTACACTGAAGGAGTTGAAGCTATTATTAAAGTGGGTGTATTGATGGTTGTTTAGAAGGGCAATATTGGGATCATCTAATAGTTTTTCAATAATACGTCCTCTCGGATCAATTTTGTGCGATCCCCACATGTAGTGATGGCTATTGAAATCGCCCAGTAATAGAAATGGTTTCGGAAGTTGACTTACCAAGTTGCATAGTTCACCCAGCGACATGTCATAACTGTTTGGAATATAAATATTGCAAATTGTTATGTAACCTGTAGGTTGTAGGATGGTGGTAGCTACAGCTTCAAGGTGTGTGTTGAGAGAGACTTCTTGACAAGGGATGTGATTATGTACGAATGTAGCAACTCCACCGCTAGCGTGTATAGCTTGAGGACGATTTTTGTAGAAAGATTTGAATTTCTTCAATGTAGGGCAGAAGTTGTTCTTGAAGTTAGTTTCTTGGAGGCAAATAACCGAAGGGTTATATTTCTGTGTTAATATATCGAGATGTTCCTTTTGAGGGTAATAACCGTTTATGTTCCACTGCAGTATGTGTTCACTTATGATTTTAAGATTAGGTTTAGGTTTACACTTTCCGGGGGTTTTCTTCAATGCTTGTGTCAGTGAAAATTTCTGTGTCCTTTGCGTTACGTGATAGTTTCTTAATGATCCTAGAGTATCTATGTTTGATGGATCTGTTTGTGAGAAGAGGGTATGTAGAACGAAGTGTAGAGATTATTTTATCAGTTGTATCCGATAATTCATAACATATAGCTTCTATGTTAGAGCATCCTTTTGTTTTTTCTAAGAAGCTTTTAAGTTGTAGGTAATTTAGCTGATGGGTGTTTTTATCACTTGAGAGGTATTTCTCTACTGGAGATAGAAGTGAGTCGATAGTGTCAGTTTCAGACGTTTCTATTTTGGCTTTTTTCTTGGTTTTCTTGATGTTTTCGGTTTTTGTTTTTGTTTGTTTATTTTCATTTCCTATATACGAATCATCCGATGTATACTGACACTCTGTTTCGATATTCGAAATTTTCGGTAAGGGGTTTGCGTTGGAGCTGGTAGATGTCGATGGTATTGGTCGTTGTCGTTTTAGCTTTTGCGGGATTATTTCCATGATACCTTCATTGTTTTTTAACTTCCCGATTTTATAGGGAAGTTATTGTAATTACTCCGAAAATCGAAAATCGATTTTTTAGCAGATCTTCACGTTTCATGGTCATTGCAGTCATTTTAGACTATTTTCAGCAAAATGTTCGTGTGTGTGTGTGTGTGTGTGTGTGTGTGTGTGTGCGTATGGCCGTTTCTATGTAATCAAATTTTTCGTTAACGTTTTCAGAAAAAGTAACAACGCGATCAGGATGATGAATGATGCAATCGATGTGACCCGTCGTAACTTAGAGCTGATTAGATTTTGGTCCATATTGGTCAAGTAGTTTTTTAGATTTTTAGTTTTTTTTCGAAAAGAGTTGATTCTACAATGCAATTTATAATGGAGGACGAAAATTTTCCACCAAAGAACCAAACGCAATTACATAAAAAAAAATTTTTTTCTCAATTTTTTTTTTAGATTAAAAAAAAATTTTTTTTTTAGATTAAAAAATTTTATTTTTTAACTGATGCTAATGTTACCGCTTGGAATAATCGAAAGTTATTACAATGCAAGAGTGAATTTATCATCTCTACTCCCAAGAATACATTTTGGGAGAATATCGATGAAAGTACAAAAAAAAACGATGTTAGCGATGTTGGCGAAGGAGTAACGAATCGGGAAGTTCTTTGTGTGACTCTTGGAGAATCACACACCAAATATAAAACATTAATATCAGTAGGCCCTACTAGCCATGCGTATCACTAAACCTCTCGCAAGAGCAGTCCTACCCGCGAGCTCGCGAAGCAAGCGAACAAAAACAACCCTACTCGCGAGCGAGCGAAGCGAGCGAGCAACAATAGCCCTCTAGTTTCATTTCTTTGATTGTTTGGTAGATAGCTAGTATCTTGTGTTACAATAGTGGTATGATTAGATTCAGTGGTTTTACTATTAGTTTCAGTTATTTCAGAGTTATTTGTACAATCTTTAGCCAAATGTCCGGATTGTTTGCAGTTGAAGCAAGTGAGAGCGTCGGAAGAAATGTAAACCCAGAAGGTAGTGTCATCAAATGTGACTTTCATTGACTCCGGGAGTTTGTTGATATCTGCTGGGTCGATATATACTTGTCGTCGAAAGCTCATGATATGGGCGAAACCAGGTTCGGTCATGCCGGCTCGAAGAAATGTAATAGACGATCCCAGTTTTATGTTGAGCTCTGTTAGTTGTTTTTCCAAGATATAGTGTGGTATAATTGGACAGACATTTGATAGAACGATTCTTTTAAATTTAGTGATTAGAGACCGTATTTTAAGATTAGAACATCCAAGTTGTATTGATGCGTTGTTTTCTATTAGTTTGTTTACTATATCATGGCTAGCCAGATACATACATATTCTGTTTTTAGAGATTCTGGATGCAAAACGAATGGTCGTTGGATTTGTTAATGATCCTACAGTCTTTGTGTAATATATCTTTTAATGAGATACCGTCTACAGCATCATTAACTATCGCTTGATCCTTATTAGGGAAAACTGTTGTCTGTAACACGTTGGCATAGCTGGTAGATTGTTGGTTCGTTGTTGCTACGTACGTTGAATCTTGTGTATTATGATGGCTCCTGTAGTCAGAGGCCATCATGGTTGTATTTGAGTGCAACAATGTGCACTCAAATAAGAGTTTCGGAAATCACAGCGTTTCAGCCACAGATGCAGCACTATGTTACAGGCACAGAACGTAAGCAGAACAGCCCCGGTACGACTCGTTATGTACGAGGTAGCGATACACGCGGACCGAAGTAAACACGTCTGTACGGTGTCACGGTCGACGTGCGAATCCTCTTTTGTACTGTTGACGTTAGAAGTGAGACAATAATAAAGTTGTGGTAAATTGTTCGACGTTAAATCACCTGTAAGATAATAGCCTACTAGACTACAACTTAACGCTGTGAAAGGTGTGGGCGATAAATGAATACAACTGTTGACGGTGAAGCCGTCCGCAAAGGTGCGATTTATTAATAAAGATCTCTCAGTACTAGACACTCCGAGCGTCACTGGAAGAGTGACAGCTCAGGTAAACTCCAGTCTTAAGGATACCTTGTTGCAGTGATGCCAGAATCGTGGACGCGAGGACGTTTCCCCTCCGGCACAGGACCCCCCACTCTGACACCGTGGACGCACCGTCCTCGCCACGTTGCTTCTGCTGCGCACGCGCTACACACGAACGTACTTCTACTCTGCCTGTGTGAGTGCCTGCTCGATTGCACGCGCGCTACACACACAAGCGTACCTCTACCCTGTCCGTGTGGACTACCTGCTACCTGCTCGCTGGTCGACGCCGACGCGTCCCTTCGATTTTCACGTTACCGAAGTTTCGGAAGCATGAGTCGGAAAGTCGGCATCTGGAGACAGCGCGCATTTGAATCCCGGCCCGGCACGGCGCGGCGCAATCCACATTTTGCTATAACTTTTGATCTAAAAAAGATATCGAAGCGATATTTGGACGAAATTTTTTTTTAAAAACCGGGTTTAATGGTCCATCCTAAAATATGTTTTGTATTTCTTAAATAATTTTCTTCGTTGATTTCTGAAGTTAAGATGGTCCAGCGGGCCCCCAACACAAATTGATTTTTAGTCGAACCATGCTCAATAAACAATTACCAAAAAATTAATAAATATTCTACCCAATACCACACATGACTGAGATTTTTTTCAGATTTTTCAGATTATGCAGACATGTTTAAAAAAATTGAAAATCTCCAAGCATTCGAAGAAAATGCATATTTCGTATTGAACTTTTCGAGATACGAGTTTTATAAAAATTTAGTAGTCAGATATTATTGAAACAATTGTCCTTAATTTTTTTCAGAATTTTTTATAAATTGTATCGGTGTTAAAAAAATCCAAATCAATTTTTTCGATACTTCTTTACTTTTTTGTAGATGTATTATGTAATATCGAATATTTTTATAATCAGAAAAGTAATGTACAGACTTAATAATGCAATATAAAATATTTGATTTACGTTATATTTCAATATGTGAGCAAAACTTCCAACACTTTCGGTTGGCGTGGGCGGTAAAGTCTTCGGCTTCGAACTTTTTGGCCCTTGATCGAATCCCGCACCGAATAATTATTTTTAACTTCCCGATTTTATAGGGAAGTTATTGTAATTACCCCGAAAATCGAAAATCGATTTTTTAGCAGATCTTCACGTTTCATGGTCATTGGAGTCATTTTAGACTATTTTTATCAAAATGTTCGTATGTGTGTGTGTGTGTGTGTGTGTGTGTGTGTGTGTGTGTGTGTGTGTGTGTGTGTGTGTGCGCGCGTATGGCCGTTTCTATGTAATCAAATTTTTCGTTAACGTTTTCAGAAAAAGTAACAACGCGATCAGGATGATGAATGATGCAATCGATGTGCCCCGTCGTAACTTAGAGCTGATTAGATTTTGGTCCATATTGGTCAAGTAGTTTTTTAGATTTTTAGTTTTTTTCGAAAAGAGTTGATTCTACAATGCAATTTATAAGGGAGGACGAAAATTTTCCACCAAAGAACCAAACGCAATTACATAAAAAAAATTTTTTTCTTAATTTTTTTTTAGATTTAAAAAAAATTTTTTTTTTAGATCTAAAAAATTTTTTTTTTAACTGATGCTAATGTTACCGCTTGGAATAATCGAAAGTTATTCCAATGCAACAGTGAATTTATCATCTCTACTCCCAAGAATACATTTTGGGAGAATATCGATGAAAATACAAAAAAAAAACGATGTTAGCGATGTTGGCGAAGGAGTAACGAATCGGGAAGTTCTTTGTGTGACTCTTGGAGAGTCACACATCAAATAAAAAACATTAATATCAGTAGGCCCTACTAGCCATGCGTATCACTAACCCTCTCGCAAGAGCAGTCCTACCCGCGAGCAAAAACAACCCTACTCGCGAGCGAGCGAAGCGAGCGAGCAACAATAGCCCTCTAGTTTTCCTTGAAACACTTTTTTTTGTTCTTTGTTTACATTAAAGTGTTGTAGTAACATTTCAAATATATTTTCAAAATGTTTTAAAAATGTTTTATGCAATAGTTTCTCTGACTACGAAAATCCATCATAATGGCTCACAATTAGTTGCAATGTCTTTCACATTATGTACTATTTTCATTTATTGATTCTGCTGAATGTGATATGGTATGCAACTTCATATTTTACTATTGCCGTATGTTAGTTAGTTTCTTTTCATTTATCATTAGAAGAACTCTTAATTTTCAAACATTAGACATTTTGGCGTTTTGTTATCTTCGCAATGGCAACTGATGTATCATAAGTCCACAAAGTTTGATGTCCTACGATTTCGAACCATTTATAGCTGTTGTAACACTCAAGAAACGGCAAAGTACCAACGGAGAAATAGATAGATGGTCATGTATGGTATTTGTGTGTAAAGTGAAGTCTTTGAATGTGACGAACAACGAAGTCAATGGGAAATTAAATGAATCCGACTCAAGTTCCGATCATTCATCTAAGACAGGTTCTGCGGATGACAAAAAAGTAGAAAGTGGAAGTGAAGTAAAACAATCTCAGATAATTAATAAAAATATGGAGAGATCCATTAATATTGAACGATCCCACAGAAAAGGATTCAATTGAATTTTAAGATGCACGCGTTGAAGAGAAAATATCGCAACTGCCAAAACAAGAAGTCGTAACGTTCGACGACGATAGCATTGCTAAAGATACACTATCGCTGCAATTATGTAAATGTGAAATTAATAAAAGAAGGACAGCTGTATATAAAAAGAAGAAAAAGGTCTTTAAATCAGAATTTAAAATTACGGTAGATGAACAGAAAATTTCCAATTTTAATGATAAAAATAGAACCGAGTCTACAAAGATTCGAACTCTTCTTGCCAATCGTTCAAACAATGGTAATCCAAACAGGTAATTAGAAATAAAACCATAAAGGATACAGTTTCACAAGAGTATAATTCACAAGAATATAATTTTTTAAAATGATAATAAATTTTTACTATAAAGATTTACTATTATTTTTACTATATTCCACCCGCAATTTAAAAATAATAATAACACTTTAAAAATATAAGTAAAATGCCATTGCTATAATTATATGAAAAACAAAGAACAAAAAAAAGTGTTTAAAGGAAAAAAATAATTATTCGGTGCGGGATTCGATCAAGGGCCAAAAAGTTCGAAGCCGAAGACTTTACCGCCCACGCCAACCGAAAGTGTTGGAAGTTTTGCTCACATATTGAAATATAACGTAAATCAAATATTTTATATTGCATTATTAAGTCTGTACATTACTTTTCTGATTATAAAAATATTCGATATTACATAATACATCTACAAAAAAGTAAAGAAGTATCGAAAAAATTGATTTGGATTTTTTTAACACCGATACAATTTATAAAAAATTCTGAAAAAAATTAAGGACAATTGTTTCAATAATATCTGACTACTAAATTTTTATAAAACTCGTATCTCGAAAAGTTCAATACGAAATATGCATTTTCTTCGAATGCTTGGAGATTTTCAATTTTTTTAAACATGTCTGCATAATCTGAAAAATCTGAAAAAATCTCAGTCGTGTGTGGTATTGGGTAGAATATTTATTAATTTTTTTGTAATTGTTTGTTGAGCATGGTTCGACTAAAAATCAATTTGTGTTGGGGGCCCGCTGGACCATCTTAACTTCAGAAATCAACGAAGAAAATTATTTAAGAAATACAAAACATATTTTAGGATGGACCATTAAACCCGGTTTTTAAAAAAAAATTTCGTCCAAATATCGCTTCGATATCTTTTTTAGATCAAAAGTTATAGCAAAATGTGGATTGCGCCGCGCCGTGCCGGGCCGGGATTCAAATGCGCGCTGTCTCCAGATGTCGACTTTCCGACTCATGCTTTCGAAACTTCGGTAACGTGAAAATCGAAGGGACGCGTCGGCGTCGACCAGCGAGCAGGTAGCAGGTAGTCCACACGGACAGGATAGAGGTACGCTTGTGTGTGTAGCGCGCGTGCAATCGAGCAGGCACTCACACAGGCAGAGTGGAAGTACGTTCGTGTGTAGCGCGTGCGCAGCAGTAGCAACGTGGCGAGGACGGTGCGTCCACGGTGTCAGAGTGGGGGGTCCTGTGCCGGAGGGGAAACGTCCTCGCGTCCACGATTCTGGCATCACTGCCTTGTTGCCAGCGTGTTCGCTACCTGCACCCCCAAATGTGCACTGGGTTTTTACCTGAAGGGTACGCGTCGCGCTGTCGAGCCGCACGCTGCCCGCTCTCGACGTTCGCAATTTCGATATTCCTTACACACCGTACATTAAAATGCATATGTAAAATAAAAATACGAACATTTGTGAAATTAAAATACACGGGTACCCGTGTACTTAGTATTACGTGGATTAAAATTCGGATTCGCTTATTGCACGTGAAATAGGGACCTCTATTAGATGTGATTCTGGAAGCGGGTAGCGCAGATGGAAAGAGATACTGAATAAATTAGCGGATTGCGCACGAAATAAAACAGGTGTTATAAGAGCAATGCTTATTATTATTAGCAATGTTTATTGCGAATAGAGAGCGATACTGACGTGAAATAGAACAATACAAAGAAAAAGAAAGGATTACATAGACAGACATAAGTATGGATTGGTGATGCGTAAATATAAACAGAGAACGTATTTGTGTAACGCCCGAGTTACTTGAGACGTGAGCGTGAACAACGACTGTCCAGAGCTAACACACATTTTGAAAAACAAATTTTTGAGTTACAGGTAACAAAAAATAATTAACAAAAGTTTACGCAATAAAATTTAATCAAATAATTTTCTATTTTGATATAAGAAAACCAAAATGTTTAGATTTTCAGGTAATAAACGCGTTTTTTTCGCGTTACAATATTTCCCACAGTTGAAAAACAACGTTCGGAACTATCCGACGTTGCCGGTATCGCCAAATACTTAATTGCAAGTTTTGCAATTGTCGGATATTTGCTTATCCGCGACTTCCTCCACTCATACGGACATAAATCGAACCGTAACTGTGGTTCCGCAATATATTTTTCATATTCTCCGTGTATGTCGGACATGTACACAAGATACATGCATCACACTCACTGTACAATTTATTGACAAACAATGAAACATACAGTCATACACCTTAACCACTCATGAAATGGAAGAACGCCACACTGCAGAAAATATCGCTAATGAATTAAAAAAGACATTAGACGATTGGGAAATAACAAATAAAGTTGTTTCGATAGTGACAGACAACGCTTCCAATATAAAAAATGCAATTTCATTGATGAGTGAGGAAATTGAAAACGTAGAGTGTGCAGCTCACACTCTGCAGCTTGCAATCAAGAAGGCACTTACGGAAGACAGTGTAGAACAAATTATTCGCCGTTGCAGTAAAATAGTCGCCATATTGTCATGTACAAATATCATACAAAGACGTGTTGTGTTCTTACGCTAATAAATATATACTTATATCTATTCCCAAGTAGCACAGAAATATCCTATTTACGTTCAGAGAAAGCCGGCTTCGGATATTCCGGTGTACGGAAAATGTACAGGCAAATCCCAAATGTTCTAGTAACGGTCTAGTAAGGTTCTACGAAAGTCCCTAGAAAGTTCATGTTACAAAATGGTATACCCAGGGTAGTGTCACTCTAATAGGAGAACTGTTAGCAAAAGTTTAGTACCGTAACACAAAATAAAGATGTCACTACTTGCAAGAGTAATTCTCAAAGTGTCCGCCAGATGGAATTGATGACAACATTTTGTAGGGGCAACATGCGCGTCCGCGCATTGCCACGGCGCTAGTGTCGCCTGGCAATAGCAGCATGCGAGCTGCATAGCGAGTCGCCCCTCTTGACGATCGTTCGTCCGCTGCCTAGAGCGTTTTCCGCCTAGGCGCCATGCTAGTAGATTCTGCTCTCAGTCGTCTTACTAGGCAGACGTGCTCGATCCTTAGCCGTTGCTAAGCGTATATATATATAACTTCCGTTATTGCCTCGTGGGCAACACGTGCCATTGTAACAAGTAATAAAGTTCTCGTTGTTAATATTACCAGCAGCAGTGATTTCGATTCAATTGCAATCTATTGGGACTAAACGCGTAGTAGGTCGCCTTCTCTATTTGGTCACCATAGGGATAAAACCTACAACTGGTGACCCCGACGTGATTGCCGTTTTTGAATCCGTGAGGACACGAGGTCTGGGACGCTCGTGATTTTTCCATCCTCCCTGCTGTCTTGCTGCCGTCACGAAGCATGTCCATACAAGAAGAATTTGGCTGCACGTGGTCGGAAGTTCCTGCTGAAGTTCGGCCGGCGCCGAATACCGCAACATAAGAAGAAACTCCTGCCGTCGCAGGCGGCGAGCAATCCGCTCGCTGCATTCATCGCTGCCGTTTGCAGGCGGCGAGCAGGCCGCTCGCTGCACGTTGAAGTTGTTCCGGCGTTCCCGGCACCGCGTGGGTTTCACCATCGCCGCCATTGCTGCCGCCATTGCCGCTGCCGTTGCCGCTGCCGTGTAACCGCCGAGTGGAGACCACTATCGACGCCATTGCTGACGCCACGTGGAAGCCACAAGCGGTGATCGTTTATTTTTAAGTCTTTTCGCATCGTTTGATATTCGCCGTAATTATGTCAGTTCCCTCGACGGATGAAAGAGTCGCGCAGCTGTTACAGGCCGTTCTGGCGGCCCAGCAGGAAGCCGCGTCTTCCAACCGCGTCGATAGCTATCGCGCGCCCAAGTTGCCGGTATTCTTTAAGAATGAACCCAAGACTTGGTTCGGACAGGTCGAGGCATCGTTCAGAATTGCTCGCATCACGAGCCAAACGACAATGGCCGACACCGTGATAGCCGGTCTCGACGCCGAAACCGCGACGGTCATTTCCGACCTTATCGCATCACCCGATCCGATCGCGCCGTATACTCGTATCAAGGAGCGCCTAATGGCGACGTTCTCCACGTCCGCGGAAACGAAACTTCGACAGCTACTGAAGGGACAAATTCCATCGCACGGCAAACCCTCACATACGCTTGCAGTCATTCGCAATAAGAATGACGGCGAGTGCTCCGAGGCCGTGCGCGATCTATTTTCCTCGATTTAATGCCAGAGCAATGCCGCGCGATCCTGGCCGCGTCTAAACAGGATGACCTTCAGGAGCTGGCCCTTCTAGCCGACAAAATCGTCGAAACAATGAACCCCGAGTCCGTTCATACAGTCGCTGCCGCGACATCGATACCCGCTGCCGCGACATCGAGACCTGGTTCCGTTCAAGACCAACTCGATCTGATTATGCGTGAGATAGCGAGTCTCAAAGTGGCTCATCAGCACTATTCGCGGCCGAATCAGCGAAATTACAGTCGTAACGCCGCCGGTCCCCGATCTCGGAGACGCTCCCAAAGTCGCGACCCGTCGGGACTTTGCCGAATACATGCGAAATATGGAGAGCGTGCAGTCCGTTGCATCAAACCCTGTTCATGGTCCGGCCCTCCGCGAGTGTCGGAAAACTAGAGTCACTCTCCTCCTCGGAGACTGTCGGAGTGTGCCAAACGTCCTCTAAACGTCTCCATGTACGCGATCGTAAATCAGGCCGCATGTTTTTGATCGACACAGGTTCGGATCTATCGCTGCTGCCGGTTTCCGCGGAATCGCGTACCTCCCCCAGCTCGTTCAAGCTGTTCGCCGCGAACGATACCCGTATCAATACTTACGGTGAACTTCGCGTGATCCTCGATTTGGGATTGCGTCGCCCAATCGAGTGGAATTTTTGCGTAGCAGCAGTCCGGTATCCCATAATAGGAGCCGACCTGCTTACGCACTATGGCCTCACGGTCGATCTTAAAGGGCGTCGTGTCATTGATAACACTACGAGCATTTGTATCGCTGCCGGTATCGATGCCGGAATCGCTAATCGTACCCCCTCGTCCGTGAATGTCCTTGGACCGTCATCCAAGTACGCGCATATTTTGGCTCGTTTCCCTCAGGTCATCGGACTAGAGCAGCCAACACCTCTCGAATCGCGCGGTGTGTTCCATCACATTTCCACCACCGGCCCACCCGTGGCCGAGCGCGCTCGACGTCTCACAGCCGACAAGCTGAAAGCCGCGAAGGCTGAATTCAAACATCTGATCGCTGCCGGTATTTGTAGACCTTCTAGCAGTCCATGGGCCAGCCCCATACATCTCGTTAAGAAAAAGTCAGGTGAATGGCGTGTTTGCGGTGATTACCGTCGCTTAAACAGCGTAACCGTGCCCGATAGGTACCCCGTTCCGCATCTTCACGACTTTCCTGCCAACCTTCATGGCAAAACGATATTTACGGCACTAGACCTCTACAAAGCATATCATCAGATACCCGTTGCCCCCGAAGACATTCAAAAAACCGCTGTCATCACGCCGTTCGGACTTTTCGAGTATTGCGCGATGACGTTCGGACTTCGAAATGCGGGCCAAACGTTCTAACGTTATATCAACCGTGCGCTAGGCGATTTGGATTTTGTCTTCACATTCCTCGATGACATTCTCATTGCATCTTCCTCTCCGGAAGAGCACGAGAAGCATCTGACAATCGTCCTGCAGCGCCTACGTGATTTTCATCTGCGCGTGAATTTAGACAAATGCCGCTTCGGCGTGTCTGAGCTAGTTTTTCTCGGCCATCTAGTCAACTCGGAGGGATTCAAACCCACTCCCGATAAAGTTGAGGCCATTATGAATTTTCCCAAGCCGCGCACGATCGACGACTTACGTCGCTTTCTAGGAATGGTGAATTTTTATAGGCGTTGCATTCCACACGCTGCCGCCACTCAAGCTCCGTTAAACGCATATATGCATGATGCGCGAAAACGCGATAAACGATTGATTAAATGGCTGCCGGAAGCCGAGACCGCTTTCGCGAAATGCAAGGACGACCTTGCAAATGCTGCCTTGATAACTCACCCTAGTGAAAAAGCCACTGTTCGACTCGTTGCCGATGCATCTGACGTGGCCATGGGCGCAGTTTTAGAGCAGCTATGTGGCGCGAATTGGAGACCACTAGCGTTCTTCTCACGCAAATTCTCCCCGGCCCAGTGTAAATACAGTACGTACGATCGCGAACTCACCGCGATATACGAGGCCGTGCGTCATTTCCGCCATTTCTTAGAAGGTCGCGAATTTAACATATATTCCGATCATAAACCGCTCATCTACGCCTTTTCTCAGAGCTCAGAGCGTGCTTCTCCTCGTCAGACGAGACAATTGTGCTATATAGCACAATTCACGTCTAACATTCTTTACCTGCCGGGCAGTGATAACGTCGTTGCCGATTCTCTCTCGCGATCCGAGGCTATACGGCTGCCGACGCAATTTGATATAAATGAGCTATCTCGCGAACAAGAAAACGACCCCGAACTCAGGGAAATTCTTCGTACGCCCGATCACTCTCTCGCTCTTAAAAGGCTGACATGGGGCCCGGAGCACTCTCCTGTATATTGCAGCGTTTGTGATGAATGCATTCGTCCGTATATACCCGCCTCTATGCGCGAGCGAGTGTTCACGCTCTTTCATTCACCCGCTCATCCGAGCGCGAAAGTGACCGATCGACTCATTCGACAGCGCTATGTCTGGCCCGACATGCACCGTGACATTGCTCGCCAGTGCAAGTCGTGTATAAGTTGCCAGCAATCGAAAATCTCTCGTCACGTTAAAATGACACCGTCGCAGTTCGTCGCGCCCGACGGACGTTTTATGCACTTGCATATCGACCTTGTCGGTCCGCTGCCGGTCAGCGAAGGTTTTCAGTATTGCCTTACTATGATCGACAGATTTTCGCGCTGGGCCGAAGCAGTTCCTCTCCGCGACATCTCCGCGCAGACAGTCTGCCGTGCTTTCTTCGACAATTGGGTGTCGCGTTTTGGCGCACCCGCATTCTTAACGAGCGATCAAGGTACACAATTTGAATCGCAGCTTTTCTCAGCCCTTCTTGCGCTCGTCGGCTGCCGGAGACAACGAACGACTGCGTACCACCCCGCGTCTAACGGTATGGTTGAGCGTTGGCATCGCGTCTTGAAGGCAGCGATCATGTGCCACGCCGATCAGCAATGGTCGCGTGTTTTACCCGCGGTATTATTAGGTTTGCGTACCCATGTCCGTCTCGATACAAATGCGTCTCCCGCCGATTACGTATACGGAACATCACTGCGTTTACCGGGCGAATTCTTCCTAATAGATGATTATAAACCCGACCCGCAGCCGTTCCTAGAAGAGTTTCGACAATATATGCGTGCCGTTAAGCCGGTGCCTGTGGCACATAAGCGTAACGTTAAGACTTTCGTTTATAAGGAATTAGAGTCGTGTTCGCATGTGTTCATGCTTGTTAAATCCGTGCGTAGACCCTTAGAACGGCCTTACACGGGACCACACCGAGTACTCCAGCGCATTTCAGATCGCGTATATTCCATCGAAGTCAACGGTTCACCGCGTAACATTTCTGTCGAACTCTTGAAGCCTGCGCACATTGTAAATGAAGGACTCGTAGCTCCGACATCGGATGCATCGCTGCCGGTTCCAAGTACATCGCTGCCGTTTCCAAGTGCGCCGTTACGCACCTACTCGCGCAGGAGAGTCACCTTCGCAGACTCCCCACATTAATGTAAGTTTTTTGTAAGCGTTGCGCGTAGTATGTAAGTTTTTTGTATCTAGCATGTAAGTACCTTTTGTAACATTTCCTTTCCGTAAAGCGTATTGTTAAAAGCGAAATCTTGTATGCTTCCGCTTCTATTTGGGGGGGAGTGTGTAGGGGCAACATGCGCGTCCGCGCATTGCCACGGCGCTAGTGTCGCCTGGCAATAGCAGCATGCGAGCTGCATAGCGAGTCGCCCCTCTTGACGATCGTTCGTCCGCTGCCTAGAGCGTTTTCCGCCTAGGCGCCATGCTAGTAGATTCTGCTCTCAGTCGTCTTACTAGGCAGACGTGCTCGTTCCTTAGCCGTTGCTAAGCGTATATATATAACTTCCGTTATTGCCTCGTGGGCAACACGTGCCATTGTAGTAATAAAGTACTCGTTGTTAATATTACCAGCAGCAGTGATTTCGATTCAATTGCAATCTATTGGGACTAAACGCGTAGTAGGTCGTCTTCTCTATTTGGTCACCATAGGGATAAAACCTACAATTTTGGTGCATGTTGTAAACAAAAATATACGATTTCAATGAAATAGGTTGGAAAGTAATGTTATTCCGGTTGAATTTAATTCTGGAGTCCTGGAGGCAACAAACTCGTTGAATGCCGTTTCTGCATCTCTCTGGGATTTAAAGCATTTCACACGCAAGAAGTTGTCGAGGTGCTTAAAAAAGTGGTAATCGGTGGGCGAGAGATCTGGTGAGTATGGTGGATGAGGTATTTAGAGTTTTGTAGCCTAATTTGTTCAACTTTTGAAGGGTCGGTCGGGCAAAGTGTGGCTGAGCGTTGTCGTGGAGAAGGATAGGACCATTTCTGCTGACCAGTGCTGGGCACACACCTTGAAGTTTTTCATGCATTTCGTCGATTTGGTGGCGGTACTTTTCAGCTGTAATGGATGCACCAGGATTCAGGAAGCTGTGGTAAATCAAACTGACCACAGACCACCAAATTATCACCATGACCTCCTTTTGGTGCAACTGTGGCTTTGGTAAGTATTTTGAGCCGATCGTTGATTGCGCAAAGGTAGGGCAGATGACCCTCACGTTCTATGATATATGATATGTTATGCGATATGCGATGTGTGTTGTATGATCTTGATGTATGTTCTGCAATATGCAATGTATGTTATGCGATATGCGATGTATATTATACGATGTTGATGTGTGTTATGAGCAGAGTAGGGCAATAATCAACTAATATTTAAAAATAACTAATGGTCATCAAAACTTTCTGATTAATTAGTGATAAAAAATTAATAATATTAATGTATGTTAATCGCATAATAGTGACTGATGACTAAAGATTGATGACTGATCATCAACTACTAATTCACTAATAAGCTATAGCTAACGATTACTTAGAGCTGTGACTAACTGTCACTAACTAATTAAAAAGTTTTGACTAATGACTATTTTGCTATAACTGACATTCAAAAAGGCTATTAGTAATTTTTAAATATTAGTTGATTGATAGATGAATATCAGTAGATGTATGTTCTGCGATATGTGATGTGTGTTATACGATCTCGATGTGTGTTATGAGATCTACGGTGTGTGTTACGAAATGTACGATGTGTGTTTTACGATCTCGATGTGTGTTACGAGATCTACGGTGTGTGTTACGAAATGTACGATGTGTGTTATACGATCTCGATGTGTGTTACGAGATCTACGATGTGTGTTATGAGATATACGATGTCTCTTATACGATCTCGATGTGTCTAATGAGATATACGATGTGTGTTATGCGATATGCGATGTGTGTTGTACGATCTCGATGTGTGTTATGAGATATACGATGTGTGTGGATGTGTATTATACGATCTCGATGTGTGTTACAATATATACGGTGTGTGTGGATGTGTGTTATACGATCTCGATGTGTGTTACGAGATATACAATGTGTGTTACGAAATGTGCGATGTGTGTTATACGATCTCGATGTGTGTTACGAGATCTTCGGTGTGTGTTACGAGATGTACGATGTGTGTGGATGTTATTATACGATCTCGATGTGTGTTACGAGATATACAATGTGTGTTACGAAATGTACGATGTGTGTTATACGATCTCGACGTGTGTTACGAGATCTACGGTGTGTGTTATACACATCGAGATCATACAACACACATCGTATATCTCGTAACACACACCGTATATCTAGTAACACACATCCTACATTTCGTAACACACACCGTAGATCTCGTAAGACACACCGTAGATCTCGTAACACACATCGTACATTTTGTACACACACCGTAGATCTCGTAACACACATCGAGATCGTATAACACACATCGCACATTTCGAATTTATTATTAAAGAAATGTACGATGTGTGTTATACGATCTCAATGTGTGTTACGAGATCTACGGTGTGTGTTACCAAATGTACGATGTGTGTTATACGATCTCGATGTGTGTTACGAGATCTACGGTGTGTGTTACCAAATGTACGATGTGTGTTATACGATCTCGATGTGTGTTAGGAAATGTACGATGTCCCAGACAGCACACCGGCTCGATTTGGGCCTGCTTTTTATGCGCGCCATGGCCCGGAAATAGCCAGGCATGGGCTCGAGCCCACAGCCTGCCGGCCGTGCCAGATTTCAGCCAGATTTCAGCCCATTTACAAGATTGCAAGGGTGCGGCATTTGCGTTCTCATTTCGTGATAATACAAACATGGGTTTTTTCAGTAGTCATAAACGCCAGATAAAAGATCAATCTAGGCAGCAAACGCCCCCAAAAGTCTTTTTTTTCCTATACGAGGCGTAATTTGCATTATATATGTTATGAAAATAGCTACATGCGCAGTTGTATCCCAAGTAGCCACGGTCGTTCGTAGAACGTACGTTTCACGGCCAGTTTATGCCCAGAAGTCCTACGTCCATTCTTCACATTTGAAGAATGACCCTAGGGCTTGAATTCTGGACGTTCTAGGAATCTCCGTTTCTTAAGTTTTACGAATGACCCTAGGACTTGAATTCTACAACTTTTTAGGAATGTTCGTTTCTTAGGTTTTACGAATGTTCCTAGGCGTGAGCAAGGGTACTTTCACTCAATGTATTTTTCTGTTAGCACGGAAATCGAGCGCCATCTGAATTGAAAACGCGGGAATTTAAAATCCATACTACCCATTCCTTGATAATTTATAATATTTATTTAAAAATAAAACAAATTAAAACATTTTACATTTTAAATATAGTTTATTGAATATTATAAGAATTATAAACAGTATATGTACAACTTTTTACTTATTAATAAATTGAAACCATATTATCAAGCGCGATAACACTGTTTCATTACAAATATCGCAAGTTATACATTATTTACAAATTTTTTCATAATAAGAATACATCAAATGCATATCACAGCAATTAACAATGAACTGGCTCAAAGAAAAGCGCAAAACGATGTATAACACACATCCACATACATCGAGATCGTACAACACACATCGCATATCGCAGAACATTTTAAAAAATACGTTTTGTAGATCTGTTGAATTATATGCACTGAGAAAGTTTCGTCAAAATCGGTTGATGCGGGAAAAAACGACAGGCATTGAAAGATGTAGGAATCTTTAGATTTATTGCAGTTAGAGGCCGAAAATCGTGAAAATCTGCAATTTTGACCAACTTTAAACGTTTGGAGCTCATTGCAACGTCGACAGAATTTGACGAAATTTTCAAAATATGCTTAATAGGCAAAGATATACAAAACGTATTTTTTAAATTGTCGATATAGGCCCACGTAAAAATTTGTAAAATGCTACTTTTAGTATTTTTTCTACAATTTCGATCAATTGCTACTTTTGGAAAAACTTTTTAAAGATCTTATAGCAAACAAATTGCTTCCCAAAAAAGTTCAAATCTTATAGTGCAATATTACCAAAGTTATCGCCTTTTTAAGAGCATCCGAATATTAATCCGGTTCACTGTATGTATATCTAAGAATTCTTACATCTTTCAATGCCTGTCGTTCCATTCCGCATCAACTGATTTCGATGAAACTTTCACAGTGGATATAATTGGCACAGTCCAAAGAGCATACTTATTAAATTTTCAATATTTTCAATATTTCTGAAACTGTCCCGATCAAAATTTCTTTTCACATCCTGTAGTAAACTAATCGCTCTAGCTTCCCAAGAAAGTTCAAATCGTATGGTACAATATTAAAAAAGTTATCGTCTTTTTTAGAGCGTACCTTTAATTATATACAGTTACTCAAATTCATATTCGGACGCTCTAAAAAAGACGATAACTTTTTTACACGTCCTGAAAATGTCATTGAAATCGATTTAGACGCGAGCTATAGAGGATCAAAAGTGGTGAAAATCGTAGTAGACGCTGTTTGTCGGTGGTCGTTTTCCAATGCTGTTCACAGTGTTTTCTCGACAAATGTCCCAAATGTCATCTGGCCTGCCTGTCTCAGGGACCCACTGTGTATTATAGACGTGTTACGACTGGTTCCGACTGGTTACGACTAAGCACCTCTGGGAGGTTGAAGTTTTGTGATAGCAGAGAGGAAATCTGGTGATAACTATTGTCATATCATAACTATGATAGTATTTTGGGCAATTATCGAGAAAACACTGTACTTGTCATTTTTGGGTCGGCGAGTTTCCTAAAAATAAAAATTTTTTATTAGATTCCATGCTTAGAAATACATACTTCCATATTTAGATTCGTTTACATAGCTTACCAATAATTACAGAATTCCTCGGAACCTCATTTGTCCGATATTGTTTAATGCATCTATAGCCCTGTCGCTGCATGTACATGAAAACAATAATCACGGTTGTCATACCGATACAATGATTATTGATGGAATATAATTAAACAATTAGCACAATTAGTAGCATATTTGATTTTGTATTCACATACCTAACTCGTTCAGTCGTTTTGATGCCAAAGGCGGAGGCAACATCGAATCGGACTCGTCATCGCTATCGTTCATCGCTTTTATTTTTCTTTTGCTTAATTGAGTCTCTTCTACTAATCCTGACTGCAATTCTTTTACCTTGGCCCTTGCCTTTGGGCGAACATCTGAAAGCAGTTTTAAATAATGGGCAAGAATCTGAAAGCAGTTTTAAATAATTTTAAATAATACTATAAGGAGTCGAGAGTCTCGACTACGCGTGGCTGGGTCAAGTCGGCGCAGCCTTCGGATGATTACCGAAATCCGAAACTGCGATAAGAATCTACAAATTACATTTTTTTTTAAATTTCCGTTTCAACTTTACTTGTTTATAACTTTGTAATACATAAAGCGTTTCTGAGCAAACTTCAAATAACATTTTTTTCTTATTTCCACTTGTAGAGTATGCTCCCAAAGTTTGTCGATTAAAACCCGGGGGTGGTTTAGTATATTGACAACGCCTGCGGTGGTGGGTGGTAGGCGCGTATGGTGCGGGAGGAGGGGGGTGATATGAAACCGAAAAAATAATATTGCAAAAATGAACGGTTACCGAGATATTCGCAAAAAAGTGGGGTAATTATTTAGAAATCCTCTCCGATTTTGATGAAATTTAAATATGTTATGCAGCTACACATTTTGAACAACTTTTTCACATATTTTCCTTTTCGCATATGAGGGGTCTCTTTTAGTTTTCGAGATATTCGCAAAAAACTATTGCTATTGACCTGGATTTTTGTATGCGTGTCGTGCCGACCCTCTCCACTACTCCGAGGACCTAACCACAACTCACTCTGTTCACATATGTAATCTTCTCATTGTAGATGTCATCCAGAATTTGTAGATTGTTTAGACTAATAATTTGAATAAATACGGCTTAGATTTATTATATGTTACACAGTAACAATAAACCTCGTTCAGACCCGGCGGAATCCGCGCGATTTGAACCAATTTGAACCGCGTACCTTATGTATAAATATTAGCGTTTATGTATTCGTTCACACGCAACCGCGCGGTCGAACAATCAAAAACAAAAATCGCGCGGTTTCCGCCGTGTCTGAACTAAGGCGTAGCAGTTTCTTGCGAATATCTCTTCATTTCCGCAGAATAATTCTTTCGGTTTCGTATGTTCGAATCAACCGATATGGTACAAGATTTCACGCGCATGCGCGGCCCAAACAGTAACGTATCTATTAATATGAAGATCTAAATCTAATCTGTTCCGGACAAAAAGACTTCAGGACGTGTCCTACGAGTTACAAAATATACACAAATACACATGTTATACATTCATTTTTCAGATTCAAATAATAACAATTTTTTAAAATTCTGCGGGGTGCTCAAGGTACCCTATTCTATCGACTTCACTGAAGCTGAAATCGCCGCCATCGCGCGAGAAATCTTGCACAATATGTGACCATACCGTACGCCGTACAGTGAATAATTCACGCGAAAACCTAACTTATAAAGTGAAAACGCGGTCAATGCCGAAGAAGAAAAATGACGGTACTATTTACACGGCGCGCAGAATATCGACAAAGTAGATGATGAATCCTGGAAATCCAAGATGAGGAGTATTCTCGTCTGTGACGAGCTGTGACCATTGGACCATATGCAAGCGGCGAAGAAGTCAAAACGAAGGAAAACCGTATTGTGTGGGACAGAAAATAAAATTTTACCCACTCCCCTAAGTTTGGGGAAGAAAACCAACATTGGTATGTAGATACAAAAAAAATCGCCCTACATATAGAACATTAAATTATTACATTCATAACTGTACATGTCATTCTATTACTGTAATTAGTATATCTTTTTTCTTAAAAATATATTTTATTTTCAGCCGCTGCTACCAGCGTGGAATCGCTGACTGTAAAGAGGCCGAGAGGAGTTTGAAAGAAGGCAGCAGGAAGAGGAGCGAGGAAGTTGCAGCAAGATTGGTATGTAGATACAAAAAAGATATCGCTCTACATGTAGAACATTAAATTATTACATTCATAGCTATATATCTCATCGTATTACTGTAATTAGTATATCTTTTTTCTTGAAAATACATTTTATTTCTAGTTACTGCTATTAGTGGAGCATACGCCATCCCCCCGAAGAGACACAGAGTGCACGTAAGAAGGCAGCAGGAAGAGGAGCGATGAAGTTGCAGCAAGATTGGTATGTAGATACAAAAAAGAAATCGCTCTACATATAGAACATTAAATTATTACATTCGTAGCTATACATCTCATCCTATGACTGTAATTAGTATATCCTTTTTCTTGAAAATACATTTTATTTCTAGTTACTGCTATCAGTGGAGCATACGCCATCCCCCCCGAAGAGACACAGAGTGCACGTAAGAAGGCAGCAGGAAGAGGAGCGAGGAAGTTGCAGCAAGATTGGTATGTAGATACAAAAAAGAAATCGCTCTACATATAGAACATTAAATTATTACATTCGTAGCTATACATCTCATCCTATGACTGTAATTAGTATATCTTTTTTCTTGAAAATACATTTTATTTCTAGTTACTGCTATCAGTGGAGCATACGCCATCCCCCCCGAAGAGACACAGAGTGCACGTAAGAAGGCAGCAGGAAGAGGAGCGAGGAAGTTGCAGCAAGATTGGTATGTAGATACAAAAAAGAAATCACTCTACATATAGAACATTAAATTATTACATTCGTAGCTATACATCTCATCCTATGACTGTAATTAGTATATCTTTTTTCTTGAAAATACATTTTATTTCTAGTTACTGCTATCAGTGGAGCATACGCCATCCCCCCCGAAGAGACACAGAGTGCACGTAAGAAGGCAGCAGGAAGAGGAGCGAGGAAGTTGCAGCAAGATTGGTATGTAGATACAAAAAAGAAATCGCTCTACATATAGAACATTAAATTATTACATTCGTAGCTATACATCTCATCCTATTACTGTAATTAGTATATCTTTTTTCATAAAAACATATTTTATTTCTAGTTACTGCCTCCAACATGGAATTGCTGACTCTAAACAGATCCAGAGAGTTTGAAAGAAGACAGCAGGAAGCGGAGCCAAGAGGTTGCAGCAGTCGGAAATAAGAAGCAAATCTCCTTACAATCTTGTTATGTTCGTAAATGTCAATATAATCGTGTAAAATCTTGTTTGTTACATATACCCAATGCAAAAAAATTATAAAATAAATGAAATTTTAAATAAATGTTATTTCTTTAAACCTTTACAAAATGTCCAGAAAGCGTTCACAAAAAGTCCAGAAAGCGTTACTTTCGAACATCCTAAAAGCGTTTTTTAGGAACTCCCAGAGAACGTTACTTTCGAATATCCTAAAATTTTCTAGGGACGTCGCCACTGAACGTTTATAAGGTATACCATTTTGTAACATGAACTTTCTAGGGACTTTCGTAGAACCTTACTAGACCGTTACTAGAACATTTGGGATTTGCCTGTACATTTTCCGTACACCGGAATGTCCGAAGCCGGCCTTCTCTGAACGTAAATAGGATATTTCTGTGCTACTTGGGATGCTTCCGTATGATGCAAATTACGACTCGTAAATGTAAAAATAGGACTTTCGAGGGCGATCACGGCCTAAATTGATCTTTTATCTAGCGTTATTGACTACTGAAAAATCAAATTTTTGTATTATTAAGAAATGAGAACGCGAATCCCACACCCTTGCAATCCTCATTTCCATGCGACCCGCACTGTGACGCGCATGCGCGAGAAAAGTTGGGCTCAATCGAAGCACTGATTGGCCACATTAGACTCTGGCTGAAATCTGGCTGAAATCTGGCACGGCCGGCAGGCTATGGGCTCGAGCCCATGCCTGGCTATTTCCGGGCCATTGTGCGCATAAAAAGCAGGCACGGATCCAACGGAATCAGCCTCGAGCCGATCCAAGCATTGTGTTAGATAGTAACCTGTAGGTCACGGGCCTCGGGAGGTTTGGGCCGGCGGTGGGCTCGGGCAGGCTGTGCTGTCTGGGGTGTTACGAGATCTACGGTAAGTGTTACGAAATGTACGATGTGTGTGGATGTGTGTTACGAGATCTACGGTGTGTGTTACGAAATGTACGATTTGTGTGGATGTGTGTTATAAGATCTCGATGTGTGTTACGAGATCTACGGTGTGTGTGGATGTGTATTATACGATCTCGATGTGTGTTATACATTGTTTTGCGCTTTTCTTTGAGCCTGGTCATTGTTAGTTGCTGTGATATGCATTTGATGTAGTCTTATTATGAAAAAATTTGTAAATAATGTGTAACTTGCGATATTTGTAATGAAACAGTATAATCGCGCTTGATAATATGGTTTCAATTTATTAATAAGTAAAAAGTTGTACATATACTGTTTGTAATTGCTATAACATTCAATATACTATATTTAAAATGTATTAAGATGTTTTAATTTGTTTTATTTTTAAATAAAAATTATAAATTAGCAAGGAATGGGTAGTATGGATTTTGAATCCCCGCGTTTTACCCGTTAGTTGTGTAACACAAAATTCAGATGGCGCTGGATTTCCGTGCTAACAGAAAAGTACATTGAGTGACACTACCCTGGGTATACCTTATAAACGTTCAGTGGCGACGTCCCTAGAAAATTTTAGGATATTCGAAAGTGACGTTCTCTGGGAGTTCCTAAAAAACGCTTTTAGGATGTTCGAAAGTAACGTTTTCTGGACTTTTTGTGAACGCTTTCTGAACATTTTGTAAAGGTTTAAAGAAGTAACATTTATTTAAAATTTAATTTACTTTATAATTTTTTTGCATTGGGTATATGTAACAAACAAGATTTTACACGATTATATTGACATTTACGAACATAACAAGATTGTAAGGAGATTTGCTTCTTATTTCCGACTGCTGCAACCTCTTGGCTCCGCTTCCTGCTGTCTTCTTTCAAACTCTCTGGATCTGTTTAGAGTCAGCAATTCCATGTTGGAGGCAGTAACTAGAAATAAAATATGTTTTTATGAAAAAAGATATACTAATTACAGTCATAGGATGAGATGTATAGCTACGAATGTAATAATTTAATGTTCTATATGTAGAGCGATTTCTTTTTTGTATCTACATACCAATCTTGCTGCAACTTCCTCGCTCCTCTTCCTGCTGCCTTCTTAGGTGCACTCTGTGTCTCTTCGGGGAGGATGGCGTATGCTCCACTGATAGCAGTAACTAGAAATAAAATGTATTTTCAAGAAAAAAGATATACTAATTACAGTCATAGGATGAGATGTATAGCTACGAATGTAATAATTTAATGTTCTATATGTAGAGCGATTTCTTTTTTGTATCTACATACCAATCTTGCTGCAACTTCCCCGCTCCTCTTCCTGCTGCCTTCTTAGGTGCACTCTGTGTCTCTTCGGGGAGGATGGCGTATGCTCCACTGATAGCAATAACTAGAAATAAAATGTATTTTCAAGAAAAAAGATATACTAATTACAGTCATAGGATGAGATGTATAGCTACGAATGTAATAATTTAATGTTCTATATGTAGAGCGATTTCTTTTTTGTATCTACATACCAATCTTGCTGCAACTTCCCCGCTCCTCTTCCTGCTGCCTTCTTACGTGCACTCTGTGTCTCTTCGGGGGGATGGCGTATGCTCCACTGATAGCAGTAACTAGAAATAAAATGTATTTTCAAGAAAAAAGATATACTAATTACAGTCATAGGATGAGATGTATAGCTACGAATGTAATAATTTAATGTTCTATATGTAGAGCGATTTCTTTTTTGTATCTACATACCAATCTTGCTGCAACTTCCCCGCTCCTCTTCCTGCTGCCTTCTTACGTGCACTCTGTGTCTCTTCGGGGGGATGGCGTATGCTCCACTGATAGCAGTAACTAGAAATAAAATGTATTTTCAAGAAAAAAGATATACTAATTACAGTAATACGATGAGATATATAGCTATGAATGTAATAATTTAATGTTCTACATGTAGAGCGATATCTTTTTTGTATCTACATACCAATCTTGCTGCAACTTCCTCGCTCCTCTTCCTGCTGCCTTCTTTCAAACTCCTCTCGGCCTCTTTACAGTCAGCGATTCCACGCTGGTAGCAGCGGCTGAAAATAAAATATATTTTTAAGAAAAAAGATATACTAATTACAGTAATAGAATGAGATGTACAGTTATGAATGTAATAATTTAATGTTCTATATGTAGGGCGATTTTTTTTGTATCTACATACCAATGTTGGTTTTCTTCCCCAAACTTAGGGGAGTGGGTAAAATTTTATTTTCTGTCCCACACAATACGGTTTTCCTTCGTTTTGACTTCTTCGCCGCTTGCATATGGTCCAATGGTCACAGCTCGTCACAGACGAGAATACTCCTCATCTTGGATTTCCAGGATTCATCATCTACTTTGTCGATATTCTGCGCGCCGTGTAAATAGTACCGTCATTTTTCTTCTTCGGCATTGACCGCGTTTTCACTTTATAAGTTAGGTTTTCGCGTGAATTATTCACTGTACGGCGTACGGTATGGTCACATATTGTGCAAGATTTCTCGCGCGATGGCGGCGATTTCAGCTTCAGTGAAGTCGATAGAATAGGGTACCTTGAGCACCCCGCAGAATTTTAAAAAATTGTTATTATTTGAATCTGAAAAATGAATGTATAACATGTGTATTTGTGTATATTTTGTAACTCGTAGGACACGTCCTGAAGTCTTTTTGACCGGAACAGATTAGATTTAACAGATCTTCATATTAATAGATACGTTACTGTTTGGGCCGCGCATGCGCATTGAAATCTTGTACCATATCGGTTGATTCGAACATACGAAACCGAAAGAATTATTCTGCGGAAATGAAGAGATATTCGCAAGAAACTGCTACGCCCTAGTTCAGACACGGCGGAAACCGCGCGATTTTTGTTTTTGATTGTTCGACCGCGCGGTTGCGTGTGAACGAATACATAAACGCTAATATTTATACATAAGGTACGCGGTTCAAATTGGTTCAAATCGCGCGGATTCCGCCGGGTCTGAACGAGGTTTATTGTTACTGTGTAACATATAGTAAATGTAAGCCGTATTTATTCAAATTATTAGTCTAAACAATCTACAAATTCTGGATGACATCTACAATGAGAAGATTACATATGTGAACAGAGTGAGTTGTGGTTAGGTCCTCGGAGTGGTGGAGAGGGTCGGCACGACACGCATACAAAAATCCAGATCAATAGCAATAGTTTTTTGCGAATATCTCGAAAACTAAAAGAGACCCCTCATATGCGAAAAGGAAAATATGTGAAAAAGTTGTTCAAAATGTGTAGCTGCATAACATATTTAAATTTCATCAAAATCGGAGAGGATTTCTAAATAATTACCCCACTTTTTTGCGAATATCTCGGTAACCGTTCATTTTTGCAATATTATTTTTTCGGTTTCATATCACCCCCCTCCTCCCGCACCATACGCGCCTACCACCCACCACCGCAGGCGTTGTCAATATACTAAACCACCCCCGGGTTTTAATCGACAAACTTTGGGAGCATACTCTACAAGTGGAAATAAGAAAAAAATGTTATTTGAAGTTTGCTCAGAAACGCTTTATGTATTACAAAGTTATAAACAAGTAAAGTTGAAACGGAAATTTAAAAAAAAATGTAATTTGTAGATTCTTATCGCAGTTTCGGATTTCGGTAATCATCCGAAGGCTGCGCCGACTTGACCCAGCCACGCGTAGTCGAGACTCTCGACTCCTTATAGTATTATTTAAAATTATTTAAAACTGCTTTCAGATTCTTGCCCATTATTTAAAACTGCTTTCAGATGTTCGCCCAAAGGCAAGGGCCAAGGTAAAAGAATTGCAGTCAGGATTAGTAGAAGAGACTCAATTAAGCAAAAGAAAAATAAAAGCGATGAACGATAGCGATGACGAGTCCGATTCGATGTTGCCTCCGCCTTTGGCATCAAAACGACTGAACGAGTTAGGTATGTGAATACAAAATCAAATATGCTACTAATTGTGCTAATTGTTTAATTATATTCCATCAATAATCATTGTATCGGTATGACAACCGTGATTATTGTTTTCATGTACATGCAGCGACAGGGCTATAGATGCATTAAACAATATCGGACAAATGAGGTTCCGAGGAATTCTGTAATTAGTGGTAAGCTATGTAAACGAATCTAAATATGGAAGTATGTATTTCTAAGCATGGAATCTAATAAAAAATTTTTATTTTTAGGAAACTCGCCGACCCAAAAATGACAAGTACAGTGTTTTCTCGATAATTGCCCAAAATACTATCATAGTTATGATATGACAATAGTTATCACCAGATTTCCTCTCTGCTATCACAAAACTTCAACCTCCCAGAGGTGCTTAGTCGTAACCAGTCGTAACCAGTCGTAACACGTCTATAATACACAGTGGGTCCGTGAGACAGGCAGGCCAGATGACATTTGGGACATTTGTCGAGAAAACACTGTGAACAGCATTGGAAAACGACCACCGACAAACAGCGTCTACTACGATTTTCACCACTTTTGATCCTCTATAGCTCGCGTCTAAATCGATTTCAATGACATTTTCAGGACGTGTAAAAAAGTTATCGTCTTTTTTAGAGCGTCCGAATATGAATTTGAGTAACTGTATATAATTAAAGGTACGCTCTAAAAAAGACGATAACTTTTTTAATATTGTACCATACGATTTGAACTTTCTTGGGAAGCTAGAGCGATTAGTTTACTACAGGATGTGAAAAGAAATTTTGATCGGGACAGTAGAAATATTGAAAAATATTGAGAATTTAATAAGTATGCTCTTTGGACTGTGCCAATTATATCCACTGTGAAAGTTTCATCGAAATCAGTTGATGCGGAATGGAACGACAGGCATTGAAAGATGTAAGAATTCTTAGATATACATACAGTGAACCGGATTAATATTCGGAGGCGATAACTTTTGTAATATTGCACTATAAGATTTGAACTTTTTTGGGAAGCAATTTGTTTGCTATAAGATCTGTAAAAAGTTTTTCCAAAAGTAGCAATTGATCGAAATTGTAGAAAAAATACTAAAAGTAGCATTTTACAAATTTTTACGTGGGCCTATATCGACAATTTAAAAAATACGTTTTGTATATCTTTGCCTATTAAGCATATTTTGAAAATTTCGTTAAATTCTGTCGACGTTGCAATGAGCTCCAAACGTTTAAAGTTGGTCAAAATTGCAGATTTTCACGATTTTCGGCCTCTAACTGCAATAAATCTAAAGATTCCTACATCTTTCAATGCCTGTCGTTTTTTCCCGCATCATCCGATTTTGACGAAACTTTCTCAGTGCATATAATTCAACAGATCTACAAAACGTATTTTTTAAAATGTTCTGCGATATGCGATGTGTGTTGTACGATCTCGATGTATGTGGATGTGTGTTATACATCGTTTTGCGCTTTTCTTTGAGCCAGTTCATTGTTAATTGCTGTGATATGCATTTGATGTATTCTTATTATGAAAAAATTTGTAAATAATGTATAACTTGCGATATTTGTAATGAAACAGTGTTATCGCGCTTGATAATATGGTTTCAATTTATTAATAAGTAAAAAGTTGTACATATACTGTTTATAATTCTTATAATATTCAATAAACTATATTTAAAATGTAAAATGTTTTAATTTGTTTTATTTTTAAATAAATATTATAAATTATCAAGGAATGGGTAGTATGGATTTTAAATTCCCGCGTTTTCAATTCAGATGGCGCTCGATTTCCGTGCTAACAGAAAAATACATTGAGTGAAAGTACCCTTGCTCACGCCTAGGAACATTCGTAAAACCTAAGAAACGAACATTCCTAAAAAGTTGTAGAATTCAAGTCCTAGGGTCATTCGTAAAACTTAAGAAACGGAGATTCCTAGAACGTCCAGAATTCAAGCCCTAGGGTCATTCTTCAAATGTGAAGAATGGACGTAGGACTTCTGGGCATAAACTGGCCGTGAAACGTACGTTCTACGAACGACCGTGGCTACTTGGGTTGTTCACGCATCCATCCTGGAAAGTTATTCATTGTCTAAGCCTAAATCCATCACATATGCATTTTAATATACGGTGATTTAACGTCGAACAATTTACAGCAACTTCATTATTGTCTCACTTCTAATGTCAGCAGTCCAAAGGAATTGTCGGACTCGAACGTGACGAACGGACCCGTGTTCACGGATTCGTGTACACGGATCCGTATTCGCAGCCCCGTGTAACACGGACCTGTGTTCACGGATTCGTGTACACGGATCGAGCCTTTATTCTTATTCGCTGCCGCCATTTAGAATAACGAATAACGAATAAAAGTCCCGAAATTTATTCCTGACTAACGAATAACAAATAAAGCGTTATTCGCACTGATATATATACTATGGATACGAGATGCTGTGAAACATATTGAAGTGGCTTTACATGCCAGCGCTGCGAAGAGGACACCGCTGTACTATATTCCCCCATACTCCTCTTCACCCCGTAGTGCTCCACACTTTGCCACTCTTCAGGTGGCGTTGTTCGCAATGTAGTTGCGCGTTGGGGAGAACGACCATTTTTAACCACTTTGGTTTACAGCGTGGTTTGGAGCAGGCGTGTATTTTACTGTTTATCGTGTTTTGTCGTGCATATTTAGTGAAAATAAAAAAAAATAAAATGTTAAAACAGTAAACATTAAATGTTTAATGTTTAGAAACATTTTTAAAATTACTATTCACTTTCTGCGAATTCCAATAATCATTACTCCTGTTTCTTTTATATTATATTTATATATAAATATATTTATTTCACTATTTTCATGAATATTATTTTTTGCAACCAGTTTTTTTAATTTTAACCTTCATACAAGCAGTTCGTATTATTGTGCTATATTAATACGCGTCCCTTGTAAATTCAATCTTTCAAACTTCGCGCTAGTTCCGTTAGTACAGCGGTGTCCTCTTCGCAGCGCTTGCATCTAAAGTCACTCTTCAATATGTTTCAACTGCTGTACGGCTAGCTTATGGGAATCTCGTATCCATAGTATATATATCAGTGGTTATTCGTAAGCTATGAATAATTTCTCAGCGAATAAAATCGTTATTCGTTATTCTCGAATAAATCCTGGGATTTATTCCTTATTCTTTATTCGTTATTCGAAATAAAATTTGCTCAACTTTGGAAACATTCACATAACTTGAAGTACCCTAGTAGTATTTACGGTTGGCCAACGATGGCCAACGGTTGGAAGTTTGTTCAGGGTAGTGTCACTCAATGTACTTTTCTGTTAGCACGGAAATCCAGCGCCATCTGAATTTTGTGTTACACAACTAACGGGTAAAACGCGGGGATTCAAAATCCATACTACACATTCCTTGCTAATTTATAATTTTTATTTAAAAATAAAACAAATTAAAACATCTTAATACATTTTAAATATAGTATATTGAATGTTATAGCAATTACAAACAGTATATGTACGACTTTTTACTTATTAATAAATTGAAACCATATTATCAAGCGCGATTATACTGTTTCATTACAAATATCGCAAGTTACACATTATTTACAAATTTTTTCATAATAAGACTACATCAAATGCATATCACAGCAGTTAACAATGACCAGGCTCAAAGAAAAGCGCAAAGCAATGTATAACACACATCGAGATCGTATAATACACATCCACACACATCGTACATCTTGTAACACACACCGTAGATCTCGTAACACACATCGAGATCTTATAACACACATCCACACAAATCGTACATTTCGTAACACACACCGTAGATCTCGTAACACACACCGTAGATCTCGTAACACACATCCACACACATCGTACATTTCGTAACACACACCGTAGATCTCGTAACACACATCGAGATCGTAAAACACACATCGTACATTTCGTAACACACACCGTAGATCTCATAACACACATCGAGATCGTATAACACACATCACATATCGCAGAACATACATCTACTGATATTCATCTATCAATCAACTAATATTTAAAAATTACTAATAGCCTTTTTGAATGTTAGTTATAGCAAAATAATCATTAGTCAAAACATTTTGATTAGTTAGTGACAGTTAGTTACAGCTCTAAGTAATCGTTAGCTATACCTTATTAGTGAATTAGTAGTTGATGATCAGTCATCAATCTTTAGTCATCAGTCACTATTATGCGATTAACATACGTTACTACTATTAATTAGTTATCACTAACTAATCATAAAGTTTTACCTTGTGACTATTTTGCTATGACTAACATTCAAAAAGACCATTTAATCATTTTTAAATATTAGTTGATTACTGCCCTACTCTGCTCATAACACACATCGCATATCGCATAACACACATCGCGTATTGCAGAACATACATCGAGATTGTACAACACACATCGCATACCGCAGAACATACATCGAGATCATACAACACACATCGTATATCGCAGAACATACATCGAGATCATACAATACATACCACATATCGCAGAACGCGAGGCTTGTCTGCCCTTCCTTTGCACAATCAACGATCGGCTCAGTGGCTAGACCACAACGAAGATCCAAAACACTTACCAAAGGCACAGTTGCACCAAAAGAAAGTCATGGTGACAGTTTGGTAATCTGTGACCGCTTTGATTCACCACAGCTTCCTGAATCCTGATGAAACCATTACAGCTGGAAAGGACTGCCATCAAATCGACGAAATGCACAAAGAACTTCAACGTTTGTGTCCAGCCAATCTCCACGACAATGCCCGGCCACACGTCGCCTGACAGACCCTTCAAAAGTTGACGAAGTAGGCTACATAACTCTACCTTATCCACCATACTCACCAGATCTCTCGCCCACCGATTACCAGGAGAAATGCTTCAAATCCCAGAGAGATGCTGAAACGGCATTCACCAAGTTTGTCGCCTCCAGGACTCCAGAATTTGACCGGAATAACAAAACTTTCCAACCTAATACATTGAGATCGTATATTTTTGTTTACAACGTGCACCAAAATGCTGTCATCAATTCCATCTGGCGGACACTTTGAGAATTACTCTTGCAAGTAGTGACATCTTTATTTTGTGTTACGGTTCTAAATTCCTGCTAACAGCTCTCCTATTAGAGTGACACTACCCTGTTTGTTCGGGAATGGTGGGGCATGGTTAGTGGTTTTGCCGACAAATCCCCAACGTAGGGCCAACGACGAAAAATTATGTCAATTTACCGACGAATACCCAACGTAGGGCCAACGACGATAAAATAATGTCAACTTGCCAACGAATACCTAACGTTAGGCCTACAGATATTATAGTCGGTTAAGTAACGTGGAATTTACAACGATTATACTTCATTGGCCCAACGAAAATCTGCCAACATTTACATATTTCGGCTAACTTGTTGCTGCAAGAAATGTTGCTGCAATTAAAAACATGTTATTATATATATATATATATTTATAATTGGTCATATATATTTATATATATTCCAAATTGATTTTTTTTCATATATTTATGAATATACTCTCACAATTTGTTATTTTTGTGCGATGGTTGATACACCAAAGTTTTATTGTGTGTAGTCTTGGAATTTATTTATTTCTTTAAGTTTGTAGTAATATACTAAAAATTGGTTAATAGTTGAAAAAAAGAATAAAATAATATGCATGGATTTGAACTTGGGTCCTCCAGTGTTACAGTCAGAGACGCTAGTAGCATCGCTGAAACACTTCATTGTAGTACGTTCACCGTATTTGGCATAAAAATGAGAATGCTGCGCCAGAAAACAAGCGAAGCGCGCGTCGTTCAAGATGTTGCGCTGATCGTCATCGTTATTCACTATTTCATTCTTCTGTGCTGTGTCGAACTGTCGAAGTGATCGTTCTTTCTGTCGAAGTAATCGTTCTTTGTGTCGCGTGCTTTGTTTCAACTTTTGATAATGTACAAAGTGGTGGAATTCAATTCAACACACGACAGTAGTGGAGGCATCAACGTTGTACGCACAGAATGGTTAACATGTATGCAGGGTGTCCCAAAACTCCTTCAAGTCCGGGAAATGGGAGGTTCCTTATCCATTTAAAGCAACATTTTCCTTTGCACCAATGTCAGCCGCGGCTTTGTTTAGGAGTTATTAACGAAAAACACTGACCAATCAGAGCGCGACTTCGACGCGCGATGGTACGAACAGCCCGGCGCGCCGGGAGACGAGCGTGGTGTAACGCCACGATGCCGCAACGAACAAGAGTTTCTCGAGATTAAGTGAATCCTCCCCGATTTGGCTGAGCTTTGGATATGTTGACAAGACCAGGATTCTGAATAACATTTCTCTTTGGACTATTTGGCGGTCGGCTTTAGTTTACGAGATGATCGTAAAAAAAGAGAAGAAGCAGAAACTGATTGTATTAAAAACTCACTTATTCAGCCGTAAATCCATTCGCTGCTTCGAAATGTGTGTCACTGGGTCACTCGGTGACGAACTGCACAGATGTCTTCAGATATACGGTAGCACCGAAAGTTAAGGGACGTACGGCCAGGTCGACGAACTGCACAGCCGGTGGTAGATAGTAATAAGGCCTAAGGGACGCGCGGTCAAGTCGACGATCCAGAATTTCACTTTCACTTTCGAATCGATAAATAATTCGTATGTTTATTTCACACAGGTGCCTTGAAATTTTTCCACACTCACAATCACTGTTCACATTTGTCTACACATATAGTTATGCACCAATAATAATTGCCATATCCATTGTACTGCTGCACAAATCACAACAATCAGGTAATGCAATCACTAGACTGCGGATTTCATGCATTTGTAGCAAACATGAGTAGGTGCATTTTAGACAGAAGAGAGATTAAAATAATTTCCAAACACCTATGTATTATTTTCAACTTCTTAAAGTGATCACAGTAAGAATCAAATATCTGTCTGGCTGCTGTCCCTTGTAATAGGGGCAACCAACTTTCATTTTGCATAAAGATCCGCAGTCTAGTGACTAGTTTAAATATCACTATCAAAACACAGCTAATAGCAACCGTTAGCTTTGAATTGACAAATCTTCGGAGATGTTCTCTCTACCGCGGCTCGAACGACACTGATTTTCTGCAAGATATTTCTAAAGAATTTAGGAAGGGCATTTAGCGTGTCGAAATTCGAAATGCACGTTGTTGCACGTTTACGAAAACGACTGGACGGTCAGACGAAAAACAGGATGCGAGAAGGATCGCTGTATGTATGTGTATTTATTGTTCCCTTACGGGTTACAAAGAGATCCCGTTCCCTTTGTAACGGTCCTGGTTCCTGGGGCGCGACTTTCTCGCGGCGGTGCTCCTCGTGGCCGGTATAGCTCGCCGCTCCAGGGTTCGTAACGGCGAGGAGCGTGTTCGACGCGGGGAAAGGAGTCGGTACGGTGAGAGAGAAATAATGAGACGAGTGTTTCGAAATACAATAGTGCTCGCTGCCTAGCGATTGATTATGTTCCGGTGTTTCGGCGTGCGTGATATTCGATTTCGATGCTACGGTGCGCGTGTGACGATGTACTCGAGTGCGGTCGAACGCGGGGTGCTACCTGGATCTGTAGGAGATTGAGGACGGGCTCGGAGTAGGTGGGAGGATGGTAGACTGCGGCTATTTCCGAGGTCTCCCTATCTAGGCCGGTTCTACTGGATCTCGGAGGTCGGTGACGCACCGTCCCTCAAATCTCCTCCGGACAGTCCTACGGGGAGTTCGAAAAGGTGACGCACCTCGTCTTACTCGTCCGACCTCGTGGACGACTCGTCTCACAAGGATGCAGGTGACGCACCGTGCTTTCAGGCTTTCTAGGCGGTTCTTAGGCGACGTGGAAGGGTGGCGCACCACTTCTCGTTCTGCCGATTCTGCGGGCGACTCGCCTAGCGGAATTTTACCGGTGACGCACCGGGGTGTGTTCGAGGTGGAACGCGGTTCTCACCAGCGGAGGTACAGGATGTCGGCGACAGGGATTCTCTGGCGACGTCGAAGGGTGACGCACCACTTCTAGTTCGGCCGATTTCGTTGACGACTCGTCCCACGAAATTACCGGTGACGCACCGGAGCGGTTCCTCGGTGGAACACGGTTCGCACCGATGGGAATCAGGATCCCGACGACGAGGGGTTCGCACGGCGAACGAGCTCGTAGTCGGCGGGTACCGGGATCCTACTCGCAGAGCAGGAGTTCTGGCAGGATGTCGTTCTAGATAGCTCCAGGCAGACTCAGGTCATTTTGATGTTTTCCCGACGGCTTATATAGGAGTCGCTTGGTGGTAAGGGATGGTAGTGCGGGGAGGTATTTTGCTGTTTTGGAAATTTGATTTTGATTCCCGTTGGAACAGGAAGGTCGGTGCGGGGATAACGCGGTACGGGCGGTGCTGTTTTGATGACGGGGGGTCGACGGTACGTTGCGCGCTTTGAATCTCGCGTATGACCGGTGGAGGTTTGACAGGAGTATTTTAGTAACAAACCTACGTTATTGTAGGTCTGTTACACCTTTACAATTTTTCATTTAATTTATCTTTCTATACAAAATCTATAATAAAATACCTTCTCTTTCTTTTCGCATTCACTCTCTCTCACTCATTCTTCCCTTCATCCTTGTCTTCTCACTTCTTTTCCTCTTCTTTGTACTTTCCGTCCTGTATTTCCTTTCTCTCTCTGTCTAATTTTTTCATCCACTCTTCCCCCCCTCCCGTCCTCAGCTAGTATCTCTTTCACCTTCTCTTGTATCCCTACTTCTGGTCCTTCTTCTCTCGAGCATCTATCCAGCACGTGCTCCCACGTCTCTTCTTCGTATCCGCACTTTCTGCACCATCTCTCCTCTTCTTCGTCCCAGTACCTTCCTCCTCTCATTTCATTTCCCAGCCTGTATCGTGTTATTCTTTTCCATTTCTCTTCTTTTGTTCCTTTCTCTAAGTATTTAGGTTTCTCCTTCACTCTTATTTCTTTAAACCACTTGTTGTATCTTGAATCCATCGCCAACCTCCAGTTTTCCTCTTTCTCTTCCTCCTGCTCTCTGATCTCTATTCTTCCCCACTCTTCCTCTCTACTTTCCTTATTACTCTCCTCTAACTTTCTTCTATTCCCCCTTTCTTCTATATATTTCTTTCTTCCTTTCTCCCATTTTGAAATCTTGTTTCCTCCTCTAGCTCTCTCCTCTATCTCTTTTAGACATTGTCTGGCCCATTCACTTCCTTTTCCATCTCTTAACCTTTCTTCAAACTTCCATGCCCTCCTCGCTCCCCTCGCTCTCATTATCTCTCTCTTCGTTTCCTCCTGTTAACGCGAAAGCGTATTCTTATGTAATTTGTATTTCGCGCAATACTTGTTTTGTTTTCTCGTCACCTGTGCTCGCTCTATTTAAATGTATATGTCGATCTCTGTCTTGTATGTCATCGCTCTGTCTGTATTGTCCTCAGTCGGGCAGTATAGTTCGCGCAGTCAAAATAAACGGATCTGTCCTCAAGTTATCAGTACTTTTCTCTGTCTATACACCTCGTGTAAAAATCTATCGTTAAACCTCTATCTCTTTTTCACTATCGGGCTGCAAGATTAAATTATTGAACGAAACGCTCTCTACATTAATGGTCCTTCGAGCCGGATCTTGCAAGTTATAACGGTAGTGAAACAGAACAGGACGTTACCGCGCTAAACGTAGTCGATTATCTCGCGCCTCTCTTGTCAATTTCTCAATTCTCGGCGATCTCGATACGTATCGTGCGTAAGTGAACATCTCTCGTGGTTTAAAACGCATTCTGGAACGTGTATTTAAATCTCCTCGAAAGTACTTGACTCTCTCAAACTCTTACTCGTATGTGCATGTGTGAGTGGGAACCGTTGCCGCACTGACCGTTGGAATAAAAATTTGAACCTCGTGAACTCAGTGACTCTTATTGTTGTGATTGACTGTGACTTTGTAGATATCGAAAATGAGTGCCGCGAGCTTCGAATATCTTCTCGAACAACAACAAAAGCTGTTTGGATACATTTCGCGCGCCGTCGAAAACGTTCGAAAAGTCGGAGCCGAAAATATCACTCGTCAGCGCGCGCAAGGTCGCCTGGAGGCTCTTCGAAAAAATTGGTTGAAATTCGAAGCGAACAACGACCAAATTTGCGCTGCAAGGGCCACACTCAAAACTGAGTCGCGGGAAGCTGTCAATAAACTCGCGTACTTCTCGGAAGAAATCTTCCTTAATTGCGAAGAGAGTTTTCTTGATGCTCAAGAGGCCATTCAAATCCTGCTAGACGAACTCACGGACAATGAAATCAGTCTGAAAACGAAAGAACAGGATGACGAGGACCAACAGAGCACGAAAAGCAAGAAAGCTCGACTTCCGAAAATCGATCTACCCAAATTCAGTGGTGATTACTCGGAATGGGCAGAATTTCACGATATTTTCAAATCTATGGTCGTCTCCAATACTGACCTGGATCTTGTGGAAAAATTAAAGTACCTCAAGATGTGTCTCTCAGGAAACGCTGGTCTACGGTTGAAGAATGTCGCTCTGAGAGCGAGTAATTTTCAAATCGCTTGGAACGATCTTGTGGCGTATTTCGAAAATAAGCGCATGCTTGTGGGCGCCGCGTTAGAATCGCTCTTTTCAGTTAAATCGCTAAATCGTGAATCGGCGTCCGATCTCGAGCGATTATATTCCGAAATCACACAAGCTCTCGGCTCTCTGGAAGCTCTCGATAGACCTGTCAAACACTGGGACGACATACTAGTCTTTACGATGGTTGGGAAACTCGACGCAACCTCAATTAAAGAATGGGAAAGTGAACTCGGTGCCAGTACAGAACCTCCAACCTGGATGCAACTCGTACAATTCATAATTTCGCGAATCCGATCGCTGCAAGCGTACGAGAGAGCTAAAGGAAAGCCACGCGCCGAGCCTCAAACCTCGTCAAATTCTCGCCCAACGAGTGCTAAATCGCATCATACGGCAACCTCGACAGGTGCTATTACGTGCTCACTCTGCGACGCCGCTCATTATCTCTCGTCTTGTCCAAAATACATTGGGAAGTCTACGGAACAGCGTCGCGAGTTTCTCACGCAGAAAAGACTCTGCTATAATTGTCTAGGTCCGCATCAACGCAAGATGTGTCGTATGCCAAAACGATGTCGAATGTGCGGAGCCCAACATCACACATCGATACATAGTGGAGACACTCCTCTCACAACAGTTCCAGCGCATCAGCATCTTGAGAGGACTACTGATCCTGCAGCATCTACGTCATTTCTTCCGCGCCGCGACCAGAAGATACCGAGCGGCTCAGCAACGAGCAACGTTGCTCGAGTTGGTAGTTTCGAACGACCGCCGGTTCTCTTAGCCACCGCCGTCGTCAAAATTCTATCAAGCTGTGGTGAGCCTCTCGAAGCCCGCGCGCTTCTCGATCAGGGATCGGAGATTTCTCTCATCACGGAATCCTTAGCTCAACGCCTCCGACTCCAGCGCTCGCGTTCGTCGATCTCCATCGTCGGTATCGGGGCGGAATCGTCGCGTCCTTCGCGTGGCTCCGTAGCTCTGAATCTGCAATCTCGCGTACGACCAACGTTCACGTGCAAAGTAAACGCCTCTATCTTGTCTAAACTCACAGGATACTTGCCCTCGACGAAAGTATCCGACTATAGCTGGCCACACCTACAGGATCTCGAATTGGCTGATCCGAACTTTGCACAACCTGGGCGCATCGATCTCGTGCTCGGAGCGGATGTCTACGGTTTGTTCCTCGAAGAAGGCGTTCGCAAAGGACCAGTCACAGCTCCGATGGCTCAGAAAACGACTCTCGGCTGGATCCTGTCGGGCGTCGTCCCCGCAGCGAACGATACTTTATCTCAGCCAATAGCTCAGAGTTTTCAATGTGCACCCGATCGCGGACTTCACGAGCTTCTACAGAGATTCTGGATGTAGGAAGAAGCGTTTTCAGTAGTTCCGGATCAATTGTCGCCTGAAGAAACGCAGTGCGAGTCTCATTTCGCCGCTACTCACGCGCGAAATTCGGAGGGAAGATATATTGTTCGTCTACCCTTCAAAAGGATACCGGACAATCTAGGGAATTCTCGATCGCAAGCTCTCAGGGTGTTAACCCGCCAGGAAAAACGCTTCTCCAAAGATACGACCCTGCAAAACGCCTACGTCTCATTTATGGAGGAGTACGAAAGCCTGGGACACATGCGTCGCGCGGCAGACACAAATCCGGAGCACAATCGAGTTTATTATCTTCCGCATTTGTGTGTAATCCGCGAATCAAGCTCCTCTACGAAGTATCGCGTCGTGTTTAACGGATCGCAACAGACAGATCGCGGTATCTCGCTCAACGACTGCCTGCATGAAGGTCCGAAGTTGTTGACGGATCTCTCTGACGTCATTACTCGCTGGTGCGTATTCAAGTTCGTGTTCTCGGCAGACGTGTCAAAAATGTTTCGTCAAATCCTCGTTCATCCAGAGGATCAAGATTTTCAAAGAATCCTCTGGCGTAACTCCCGCGGTGAACTCGTAGAATTCGCCTTGTGCACCGTAACGTACGGCCTATCGTCCGCGCCTTTTCTCGCGAACCGAACTCTACGTCAACTCGATAAGGACGAAGGTCATCGCTTCCCCCTCGCAGAAGGAGTGATCAAGGAAGGAACCTACGTAGACGACGTCCTCTCCGGTGCGCACAGTCTCGAACAAGGCCGCGAGAAAATTGAGCAAGTCGTCAATCTCTTCAAGGCGGGCGGCTTCCCGCTGAAGAAATGGACCGCCAACCACGACGACCTGCTTGAAAACATTTCGACAGCTGATCGCGAAACTGCTCACTCTCTCTCTCTCGACAACGGGCCTTCGTTTCGTACACTCGGTCTAACGTGGAGACAACAAACCGACGCGTTCGTGTTTACGCTCACGCATACAAGCGAGCCCGCTGTCACAACAAAGCGAACGGTATTGTCGCGTACCGCTCAGCTGTTCGATCCGCTAGGCTGGCTCGCTCCCGTTGTGGTACGTGCGAAAATATTCATGCAAGAACTCTGGTCTGCTCATCTCGGATGGGATGAACCTCTACCGCAGCATCTTGCCGCTCGCTGGATGGACTACGCGCGGCAACTTCGAGATGTAACGTCCATTTCTGTGCCGCGATGGCTCGGTCTTTCGCCGTCAGCTCTCGGCGTCGAAATACATGGATTTTCCGACGCGTCTCATGCAGCTCTCGGTGTTGTTGTTTACGTGCGTGTGCTCTACGATGTCGATGATCCGAAAGTCACTATTGTATCCACCAAAACAAAAGTCGCGCCAATCAAAAAACATTCGTCTACCGCTAAGCGATCTCGTACGACTCGCGTAACTACTCCTCGTCTCGAACTCTCCGCGGCGGTTCTTCTCGTTAGACATTTGTTGCAGATACAACGTGCTCTCAAGCTCGACGACGCTCCAGTCCACCTCTGGACTGACTCCACGACAGCGCTCCACTGGATTCAAGGTCATCCCTCACGTTGGAAAGATTTTGTGAGAAATCGAGTCTTTCAAATTCAGGAACTCATGCCGAATGCTCGGTGGCACCATGTCCCTGGGGAAGATAATCCCGCGGATCTCGCGTCGCGCGGTTTGACTCCCAAGCAACTCGCTGAAAGTTCGCTGTGGTGGCAAGGCCCTCCATGGCTCAGTCGACATTCGACGTCCTGGCCCTCTTCTGTACCGCCTCTGCCAGACGTCGACCTCGAAGAACGTCAGAAAACGGTCACCCTTACGAACTCCGACAGTTCTCTCGTATGGGATCTCATCAGTAGATACTCGCGCTTAGTACGACTACTTCGCATTACCGCTTGGTCTTTCCGCGTCGTAGAGCGTTTTCGCCGTCGCGAACGAACCACTGCGTACTCCTCGCCTCTACAGCCGGAAGACATCGAAAACGCGCGTCTTTACTGGGTAAAATCGACGCAAAAACGCTATTTTTCCAAAGAAATGCAGCAACTCTCGCAGGGAGGAAAACTTTCGCGTTCGAGTCCTCTGATCCGTCTAGTACCGTTCCTCGACTCGGACGGAATGCTCCGCGTCGGCGAGCGGCTCCGCAACGCGCTTTTGGATCCAGATGTAAAGCACCCCCTTATTTTGCCACAAGAATCGGAGCTTACTCATCTCGTACTCGATCACGTGCATAGGGCAACCCTGCATGGAGGAGCTCAAGCCATGCTCGCCACGTTGAGACGTTCCTACTGGATCATAGGAGGTCGCGTTCCCGTTCGTAGTTTCGTCCTCAGATGCGTTATTTGTACTCGACATCGAGCTGCTACCGCGACGCAGCTAATGGGGCAATTGCCCATGTCTCGCACTCTACCGTCGCGTCCGTTTCTTCACTCCGGAGTGGATTACGCCGGCCCTTTCACTGTCAAAACATGGCGAGGGAGGGCAGCTAAAACGTACAAAAGCTACCTCGTCGTGTTCGTATGTTTTTCGTCTTCGGCAGTCCATCTTGAACTCGCGACGGATTATTCGACCGCAGGTTTTTTAGCCGCCTACAAAAGGTTCACAGGCCGTCGCGGAATTTGCGCTACGTTGACAAGCGATTGCGGCACCAATCTCGTAGGCGCGGATAGCGAACTCCGCCGTCTCTTCCATTCGTCCTCACGCGAACTCGCCGATCTTGCGAACCTCCTCGCGAACGACGGTACAAAATGGTCGTTCAACCCTCCAGCTGCGCCCCACTTCGGTGGTAAATGGGAAGCGGCCGTGAAGTCAGTGAAATTTCACTTCAGACGCATCATCGGTGAAACTAGTCTCACGTACGAAGAATTCTCGACGCTCCTGGTGCAGATCGAAGCTGTTTTGAATTCTCGACCTATCTGCCCACTGTCCGATGATCCCGCTGACCTCGAAGCTCTGACACCGGGTCATTTTATCATTGGAGAAGCCCTCAATACGATTCCTGAACCGTCTCTCGAACATCTGCCAGAATCGCGTCTCTCTCGTTGGCAACTTTTACGTCAATTCCTCCAAAGGTTCTGGCAAAGATGGACCACAGAATATCTCCAGCGGTTTCAGATTTCAAATAAATGGCGCCAATTGGAGGACTCCATCAAGGTTAACCAACTGGTGCTGGTTGCGGACGAACGATACCCACCGTCGAAGTGGCCGCTCGCACGCGTGACTGCAGTTCATCCTGGCAAGTTCATCCTGCAGTTCATCATGGTCTCGTCCGCGTTGTTACCGTCCGGACGCAATTCGCTACGTTAAAAAGGCCTATCGCGAAACTCTGTCGTTTGCCTGTACCTGTATTAGCCGCGAAAGATTGACTTCAAATCTAAGTCAGAATTGTTATTTCGACGTCGTTTGAACGTCGTCGAGGCGGGCGGAAATGTTAACGCGAAAGCGTATCTTATGTAAATTGTAATTCGCGCTATACTTGTTTTGTTTTCTCGTCACCTGTACTCGCTCTATTTAAATGTATATGTCGATCTCTGTCTTGTATGTCATCGCTCTGTCTGTATTGTCCTCAGTCGGGCAGTATAGTTCGCGCAGTCAAAATAAACGGATCTGTCCTCAAGTTATCAGTACTTTCCTCTGTCTGTCTACCTCGTGTTGAAATCTATCGTTAAACCTCTATCTCTTTTTCACTATCGGGCTGCAAGATTAAATTATTAAAAGAATCGCTCTCTACAAATACATTCTTTGTTTTACTGACATAAATTGTAATGCTTGCAGCATTCTTTGCACTTTCGTGTGTCGGTTGCACTGCAGTACAACTCTCATTGCACGGTTTTGCGCTACCTGCAATTTTGTCATCTGCGTTTCACCCATATCTACTAGCAAGGTTGCACAATATTCGAAGTGTGGTGTTATAATTGTTTTATATACCGTACATCTAGTATAACTTGACAGATTATTCCCTATTCTATTTAAAAAACTAATTTTTTTTCCTATTTTCTTTAACATGTAATCACAATGTCCGTTGAATCTGAGTCTATCATCAATAATTACACCCAAGTACTTTATTAATTCTACGCGCTCAATTTCATTTCCATCCATGCATCTCACAATAGTATTGCCTCGCAATTCTTGTCTTATACCTCTAACTAACATATACTTCGTTTTTCCCGCATTCAACTTCAGTTTATTTGTATTCATCCATAACTCCACTATTCTAAATGCAGTATTCAATTTTCTCTCTACCTCCGCACTACTCTCACCTATTACATAAATTAATGTGTCGTCCGCAAATATTTTTATATTGCACACCTCCGCGCAAGCTCTAACAATATCATTCATATATATTATGAACAACAATGGGCCCAATACCGAACCCTGTGGCACTCCATATTCCGTTTTCAATATCTTTGACCATTCATTATTCAACCTCACTTGTTGCATTCTATCTTTTAAATAAGACCTAAACCACTCTAGAACCGTTCCTTTAATGCCGTACTGATATAATTTCTCTAATAATCTTCCTCTATCAATTGTCTCGAATGCCCGTTTAAGGTCTACAAAAATAACTCCTACTATTTGTCTCTCACTAATGCATAGTTTCCATTCATCTATAACGGTTTGTATGGCTGTTTCACATGAGTAATTTTTTCTGAAGCCCGATTGATGTTCCGTTATGATATTATTACTTTCTAGATACGCTTCAATTTGTTTTTTCACTACTATCTCTAACACCTTCTCATAAATAGGTAGCATATTTATAGGCCTATATTCACTTGCCCTCTTAGGTTTTTCTACTTTTGGTATCGGAATTATCGTGGATGTTTTCCACTCATTCAAAAAACAACCCTCACTCAGAGACTTATTTATTATATCACAATATTCTTGTCCTATCGCACTAACCGCCGTTTTCAATATATCGCTCGTTATTCCTTCTTCTGTTCCTTTCTTTTTTGGTAATTCCCTAATGATTGCTTCTAGCTGCTCTATCCTAACTGACTCAAATTTTTCCAGCTCTCCCTTCTTTTTATTACAATAAATAGCTCTCTCATTTGGGCTCGTAGTATAATTCATATCTATAGATTTTATTATGTTTTTAATGCTCTGTATGTAATATAAATTAAATTTATCAGCTAATTCGCACTCTATATTACTGTCTAATATCTCAAAATCTATATTCCCTACCTCTTTCGAGCCTGTTTTTCCTCCTCTAATAATTTCTTTTAATGCTTTCCACATAGTTTTGGGATTGTTTCTATTATGATCAATCCTGCTTTCATAGTATTCTTTTTTCTTTGATCTAATTAAATTTACTACTCCATTTCTTTCAATTTTAAATTGTTGCCAGTTATCGTACAGTGCTTTTCTATATGCCTCATCTCTTCTAGTCGCTAACTCTTCTATTTCCTTTGAGTACCATTCTTTCCCTTCCCATATTTTCGGTATTCTAAAAATTTTCTTAGGTGCCAAGGTATCTAGGGCATCAACTATACTACAGATTAGTTTCTTAGCTCTTATATTAGTATCTAACTCTTGCCCTTTTCCAAGATTACTCTCCACAAGCTTAACAAATTCATCCGCATTGTATCTATTATAATCTCCATCCATGCATCTCACAATAGTATTGCCTCGCAATTCTTGTCTTATACCTCTAACTAACATATACTTCGTTTTTCCCGCATTCAACTTCAGTTTATTTGTATTCATCCATAACTCCACTATTCTAAATGCAGTATTCAATTTTCTCTCTACCTCCGCACTACTCTCACCTATTACATAAATTAATGTGTCGTCCGCAAATATTTTTATATTGCACACCTCCGCGCAAGCTCTAACAATATCATTCATATATATTATGAACAACAATGGGCCCAATACCGAACCCTGTGGCACTCCATATTCCGTTTTCAATATCTTTGACCATTCATTATTCAACCTCACTTGTTGCATTCTATCTTTTAAATAAGACCTAAACCACTCTAGAACCGTTCCTTTAATGCCGTACTGATATAATTTCTCTAATAATCTTCCTCTATCAATTGTCTCGAATGCCCGTTTAAGGTCTACAAAAATAACTCCTACTATTTGTCTCTCACTAATGCATAGTTTCCATTCATCTATAACGGTTTGTATGGCTGTTTCACATGAGTAATTTTTTCTGAAGCCCGATTGATGTTCCGTTATGATATTATTACTTTCTAGATACGCTTCAATTTGTTTTTTCACTACTATCTCTAACACCTTCTCATAAATCGGTAGCATATTTATAGGCCTATATTCACTTGCCCTCTTAGGTTTTTCTACTTTTGGTATCGGAATTATCGTGGATGTTTTCCACTCATTCAAAAAACAACCCTCACTCAGAGACTTATTTATTATATCACAATATTCTTGTCCTATCGCACTAACCGCCGTTTTCAATATATCGCTCGTTATTCCTTCTTCTGTTCCTTTCTTTTTTGGTAATTCCCTAATGATTGCTTCTAGCTGCTCTATCCTAACTGACTCAAATTTTTCCAGCTCTCCCTTCTTTTTATTACAATAAATAGCTCTCTCATTTGGGCTCGTAGTATAATTCATATCTATAGATTTTATTATGTTTTTAATGCTCTGTATGTAATATAAATTAAATTTATCAGCTAATTCGCACTCTATATTACTGTCTAATATCTCAAAGTCTATATTCCCTACCTCTTTCGAGCCTGTTTTTCCTCCTCTAATAATTTCTTTTAATGCTTTCCACATAGTTTTGGGATTGTTTCTATTATGATCAATCCTGCTTTCATAGTATTCTTTTTTCTTTGATCTAATTAAATTTACTACTCCATTTCTTTCAATTTTAAATTGTTCCGTGCTATCGTACAGTGCTTTTCTATATGCCTCATCTCTTCTAGTCGCTAACTCTTCTATTTCCTTTGAGTACCATTCTTTCCCTTCCCATATTTTCGGTATTCTAAAAATTTTCTTAGGTGCCAAGGTATCTAGGGCATCAACTATACTACAGATTAGTTTCTTAGCTCTTATATTAGTATCTAACTCTTGCCCTTTTCCAAGATTACTCTCCACAAGCTTAACAAATTCATCCGCATTGTATCTATTATAATCTCCATCCATGCATCTCACAATAGTATTGCCTCGCAATTCTTGTCTTATACCTCTAACTAACATATACTTCGTTTTTCCCGCATTCAACTTCAGTTTATTTGTATTCATCCATAACTCCACTATTCTAAATGCAGTATTCAATTTTCTCTCTACCTCCGCACTACTCTCACCTATTACATAAATTAATGTGTCGTCCGCAAATATTTTTATATTGCACACCTCCGCGCAAGCTCTAACAATATCATTCATATATATTATGAACAACAATGGGCCCAATACCGAACCCTGTGGCACTCCATATTCCGTTTTCAATATCTTTGACCATTCATTATTCAACCTCACTTGTTGCATTCTATCTTTTAAATAAGACCTAAACCACTCTAGAACCGTTCCTTTAATGCCGTACTGATATAATTTCTCTAATAATCTTCCTCTATCAATTGTCTCGAATGCCCGTTTAAGGTCTACAAAAATAACTCCTACTATTTGTCTCTCACTAATGCATAGTTTCCATTCATCTATAACGGTTTGTATGGCTGTTTCACATGAGTAATTTTTTCTGAAGCCCGATTGATGTTCCGTTATGATATTATTACTTTCTAGATACGCTTCAATTTGTTTTTTCACTACTATCTCTAACACCTTCTCATAAATAGGTAGCATATTTATAGGCCTATATTCACTTGCCCTCTTAGGTTTTTCTACTTTTGGTATCGGAATTATCGTGGATGTTTTCCACTCATTCAAAAAACAACCCTCACTCAGAGACTTATTTATTATATCACAATATTCTTGTCCTATCGCACTAACCGCCGTTTTCAATATATCGCTCGTTATTCCTTCTTCTGTTCCTTTCTTTTTTGGTAATTCCCTAATGATTGCTTCTAGCTGCTCTATCCTAACTGACTCAAATTTTTCCAGCTCTCCCTTCTTTTTATTACAATAAATAGCTCTCTCATTTGGGCTCGTAGTATAATTCATATCTATAGATTTTATTATGTTTTTAATGCTCTGTATGTAATATAAATTAAATTTATCAGCTAATTCGCACTCTATATTACTGTCTAATATCTCAAAATCTATATTCCCTACCTCTTTCGAGCCTGTTTTTCCTCCTCTAATAATTTCTTTTAATGCTTTCCACATAGTTTTGGGATTGTTTCTATTATGATCAATCCTGCTTTCATAGTATTCTTTTTTCTTTGATCTAATTAAATTTACTACTCCATTTCTTTCAATTTTAAATTGTTGCCAGTTTTGTTCCGTGCTATCGTACAGTGCTTTTCTATATGCCTCATCTCTTCTAGTCGCTAACTCTTCTATTTCCTTTGAGTACCATTCTTTCCCTTCCCATATTTTCGGTATTCTAAAAATTTTCTTAGGTGCCAAGGTATCTAGGGCATCAACTATACTACAGATTAGTTTCTTAGCTCTTATATTAGTATCTAACTCTTGCCCTTTTCCAAGATTACTCTCCACTAGCTTAACAAATTCATCCGCATTGTATCTATTATAATCTCTGCCACTGAATTCATTATATTTGTTTACTATTTTGTTCGTATTTATGACAACTTTTATCCACGCATGGTCCGTTATCTTGGGTTTGTAACTTACTTCTACATTTATTTTTTTATTCGCGAAAACTAGATCTATAATTGTACTACTATTTTTGGTAACTCTCGTTGGTTTGTTTACATATTGCTTCATTCCTAGACTTTGCATAGTCGTTAGTATCTTATTTGTATAATAAGAGTCTGTCATACAATCTATATTAAAGTCTCCCAGTATTATACATTCTTCTTTTATCGTTAATTCTTCTACTATCTCCTCTAAGAATCCTATAAACTCTCCATGTGACACACTCGGTGAATGATATATTACCATTAACACTCCTTTAAACAATTTCTCTTTCACTTCTATCGCAACGCACCAAACAATTCTTTCTAATTTTTTCGATACTACTATCTCATACTTGATATCATGTCTTACATATAGAACAACCCCCCCTGTGTTCCTTGTTTCTGCGTCGCATCTGATCACACTGTACCCCGGTACACTTATTTCACTATCTTCGATATCCGTCGTCAGCCTCGATTCCGCCAATGCTATGACTGCCGGATTTAATTTCTTCATAATTTGGTGCTGTATCTCGTCCTTGTGTGCCACTAGACTTTGCGCATTTGTATACATTATTTGCGTCTCTTCAAAATTTAACTGCTATTGTTTTGTTTCCCAACCACCTCTTCTCTTCTCCTCTTCGATATCCCTCTTATACGTTGGGCATTCCGGATCCATAGCATCATGGTCGTCTTTTATTTTCACATTATATGTTTTTATTTTAAACATACAGTTCACACATTTATTTTGTTTCCCTTTACATTCGCTTGCTTTATGTTTTCCTGTACATTTATGGCACGTTTCATCTCTCGTACAGTTTTTGGCAATGTGGTAGAAACCCCAGCACTTGAAGCATCTCTTTATACTAAAGTGATTGAACACAGGGCATTTTCTCCAGCCTATATTCAACTTTCCTTTCTTTAACATCACTGCATGAGTTATTTCATCTACTTCAATTATTATAGATATACCTTCTTTACTTTTATTTCTAGTCTGACTATCATCCATATGTTTTCTTTTCTGGATTTTCTTTACTATGCTTATATGAGATTCACTAATACTATTCTGTTTCTTGATTGTATCTATTAATCCATCATCACCCACCTCCATATCTTCCTCGCTAATATTGACAATTTTTATTTTCGGCTTCTTTTGTACTGATTCTGTAACATTATAATTGTCTAATTGTCACCTAGTTTAGACTGTACTACGTCTTTTAATTTATCTAATTCTTCTCCGGTCTCACAGCCTAGAATTACTGTTCCTTCTTTTCCTTTTCGTACCTTTGTTATCCCCATTGGCATATTCTTAATATCAACCTTTTCTTTTATCATTTTCTTAGTGGTCTCACTTTCTTGTTGAGTCTTCGGTTTTACGATTAAGATGTTTTCCTTCTTTTTCTTCGTCACCTCACTGTAACTGAAACTGCCGCGCACATTTTCTTCTGACACCTGTATTGCTCCTCGAATTTCTTTTCGCAAGTCTTCCATTTCTTGTTTAATAGCTTTAAATTCCTCTTGCACTGCCTCCTTAATCAGCATTTTTATTTCTCTTTTGCATGCCATTTCGTTTTTCATCTCTCTCATTGTTCTTATTATCCAATCAATTTTCATATCCATGCCCACGTTCAAACCTCCCGCTCTGCTCGTGTCACTTTCTGACAGTCCTACAGAACTAAGTCTTTCTCTCACGCCTCCCGTGTATATATCTTTTTCGCTGTCAACTGTAAACTTCTCATATGGGCCAGGGCATGTCACATATTCTCGATTTTTATCGTACACCTTATGTTCATTTGCACATCCCGGGTGAAAAAAAAGTTTAACACATGATTTACATTTCGCAACCTGACTTTTTATCGCCTTCTTACATGCGGCACATCTATATTCTGTATATTCCTCTTCCATATTATTAGCTATCGGCGTCAGCCGATTGTTTTGGTTCTGATGCCCTCTCACACAGGTGTAGTTTAAGACACACGTTGCTAACAATGGCTACCTGTCGCGAACTGTTTCCCGCATAGGAAATACACTGATTTCCACGTAATATCACATACTCTCGTTTGAGAACTTTGTTCCTACTTGGTCCTCACGTGTATTCACAATGTTACAACACCTTCTTATAATTTTCTTCACGTCTTGTTCACTATAAATGCACAGCATTCGCGGAGCGATCTTTCTCGCGTCAATCAATCTCTAGAGAGAGAGAGAGAGAGAGAGAGAGAGAGAGAGAGAGAGAGAGAGAGAGGGAGACAGAGTTCGACCGAAAAAAATAGATTATCACAAACACGTTCAGCAACTATGTACATGCTTTTAAAAAATACTGTGCCACAGCAACGTGTGGCGGGGGAAAGCTAGTATATAATAAAATCGTGTCAGTCTGTATGTATGTATGTTTGTATGTTTGTAACGGCATCACTTGAGAACGGCTCAACGTAGAAAGCTGGGGTTTGGACCGTTGGACGCGGCGTTTCTTCGACAAGGTTCAAGAGCAAAGAGCATACGAAAAAGTCCATTGGTTCAAAAGTTGTGACGCAATAACCACTTTTTCCCCTTCTTTTCGGCACGTTTCTGCTTATAACTTTTGATGCAGTGGACTTTTTAGAATGCGGTTTGCTCTAAAACCTTCCAGAGACAGAAACATAGATAGAGAGAGAGAGTCAGAGAGAGAGAAAGAGTGAGAGTGCGAAGAGAGAGAGTGCAGAGAGAGAGAGAGAGAGAGGGGGGGAGGGAGGGAGGGAGGGAGGGAGGGAGGGAGGGAGAGAGAGAGTCAAAGAGAGAGATAGAGATAGTCGGAGTGAGAGGGGGAGAGAGTCGGAGGGACAGAGAGAGAGGGAGAGTCGGAGAGAGAGAGAGAGTGACAGAGTTAGACCGAAAAAAATAGATTATCACAAACACGTTCAGAAAGTACATGCTTTTAAAAAATACTGTGCCACAGCAACGCGTGGCGGGGGAAAGCTAGTACTAT
>OW121701.1:29487151-29489651 GCA_933228785.1 Lasioglossum pauxillum | reverse complement strand
TTATTTCTCAATAAATGGAGCAATACGAGTCCGATATTTTTGAAACTCGAGAAATATTGATAGAACGCGGTATTGTACGCGTATATAACGACTAAAGTCGTCCGGGACGGCTGGGAAGAGAGTTCACTCTTGGCCGTCGGACTTAGAAATATTACGCTCGAGCTCCGCCGCGCGCCGAACCGACGCGCCCCGGCTCGTCGAACGATTCGACCGAGCGGCCGGCTAATCGACACGCCCGGACATTATTCTCAATTTATACGAGAAATACTCATTCCAGCGCTTTCATACTTGATATTTATTGTTCAAACGCTTTATTACACAATGTTCTGATGTTTATACGTGTCCGAGAACGCCGGATAGATAAGTTTACTCTTGGCGGTCGGAGCATTATTTCTCAATAAATGGAGCAATACGAGTCCGACATTTTTGAAACTCGAGAAATATTGATAGAACGCGGTATTGTACGCGTATATAACGACTAAAGTCGTCCGGGACGGCTGGGAAGAGAGTTCACTCTTGGCCGTCGGACTTAGAAATATTACGCTCGAGCTCCGCCGCGCGCCGAACCGACGCGCCCCGGCTCGTCGAACGATTCGACCGAGCGGCCGGCTAATCGACACGCCCGGACATTATTCTCAATTTATACGAGAAATACTCATTCCAGCGCTTTCATACTTGATATTTATTGTTCAAACGCTTTATTACACAATGTTCTGATGTTTATACGTGTCCGAGAACGCCGGATAGATAAGTTTACTCTTGGCGGTCGGAGCATTATTTCTCAATAAATGGAGCAATACGAGTCCGATATTTTTGAAACTCGAGAAATATTGATAGAACGCGGTATTGTACGCGTATATAACGACTAAAGTCGTCCGGGACTGCTGGGAAGAGAGTTCACTCTTGGCCGTCGGACTTAGAAATATTACGCTCGAGCTCCGCCGCGCGCCGAACCGACGCGCCCCGGCTCGTCGAACGATTCGACCGAGCGGCCGGCTAATCGACACGCCCGGACATTATTCTCAATTTATACGAGAAATACTCATTCCAGCGCTTTCATACTTGATATTTATTGTTCAAACGCTTTATTACACAATGTTCTGATGTTTATACGTGTCCGAGAACGCCGGATAGATAAGTTTACTCTTGGCGGTCGGAGCATTATTTCTCAATAAATGGAGCAATACGAGTCCGACATTTTTGAAACTCGAGAAATATTGATAGAACGCGGTATTGTACGCGTATATAACGACTAAAGTCGTCCGGGACGGCTGGGAAGAGAGTTCACTCTTGGCCGTCGGACTTAGAAATATTACGCTCGAGCTCCGCCGCGCGCCGAACCGACGCGCCCCGGCTCGTCGAACGATTCGACCGAGCGGCCGGCTAATCGACACGCCCGGACATTATTCTCAATTTATACGAGAAATACTCATTCCAGCGCTTTCATACTTGATATTTATTGTTCAAACGCTTTATTACACAATGTTCTGATGTTTATACGTGTCCGAGAACGCCGGATAGATAAGTTTACTCTTGGCGGTCGGAGCATTATTTCTCAATAAATGGAGCAATACGAGTCCGACATTTTTGAAACTCGAGAAATATTGATAGAACGCGGTATTGTACGCGTATATAACGACTAAAGTCGTCCGGGACGGCTGGGAAGAGAGTTCACTCTTGGCCGTCGGACTTAGAAATATTACGCTCGAGCTCCGCCGCGCGCCGAACCGACGCGCCCCGGCTCGTCGAACGATTCGACCGAGCGGCCGGCTAATCGACACGCCCGGACATTATTCTCAATTTATACGAGAAATACTCATTCCAGCGCTTTCATACTTGATATTTATTGTTCAAACGCTTTATTACACAATGTTCTGATGTTTATACGTGTCCGAGAACGCCGGATAGATAAGTTTACTCTTGGCGGTCGGAGTTGGGAGTAATGCGCTCGGTCATTATTCTTAATTTGTTCGATAAATATTCGGCCTAGAGCTTTCATATTTGATATGTATTGTTAAAATGCATTATTATACAATGATCTATTATTTATAATTGTCTGGGAACGCTAGCAAAAATGTTTACTCTTGGAGGTTGGACTTTGAAAAATTTCGCACGGTCGGAGTTGGAAGTAATGCGCCCGGTCATTATTCTTAATTTATTCGATAAATATTCGTCCTAGATCTTTCATATTTGATATTTATTGTTAAAATGCATTATTATACAATGATCTAATATTTATAATTGTCTGGGAACGCTAGGAAAAAAGTTTACTCTTGGCGGTTGGACTTTGAAAAATTTCGCACGGTCGGAGTTGGAAGTAATGCGCCCGGTCATTATTCTTAATTTATTCGATAAATATTCGTCCTAGAGCTTTCATATTTGATATTTATTGTTAAAATGCATTATTATACAATGATCTAATATTTATAATTGTCTGGGAACGCTAGGAAAAAAGTTTACTCTTGGCGGTTGGACTTGTAAAATGTTCAAAGTGCCGTGA
>OW121701.1:29469651-29477151 GCA_933228785.1 Lasioglossum pauxillum | reverse complement strand
GGTTCAGACCATTTGTTCGCCATAACAGCTGCTGATGACCAGCATAGAGAACACCAGTGCGAGTGGTGAGTAGTAATAACATCCGCCGGCGGACCGGATGAATATTCGATTGGCGTGTTGTGTACGACGTACAGTGCACCGCGTCAATCGAATTTTTTTGCCATTTAAGGCTTTTTCAAGGGGTGCAGTTTTTTGCTGTAACCCCTTTCCAAGCGATACGCCGCCAGTATTCGCGCCGTAAAGCAACACGCGGGCGTGTGTGCTTCCTAGCTATTGGAGCAAGGCAACACGCCGCCCTCGTGAAGCGATACGTCGTTGGTACTTGGCGGCGTAAAGCAATACGCTGCTGAGAGCGACAAGTCCGAAGACCTGACGGAGCCCTAGCCGCAGGCTACTTTCTCCCCTCGCACACTGGCATCACCGCACAGCTCAAGGCAACTCGTTCGGCTTTCCAATGTGACGAGTCAATGGTGGATTTGGTAGTTACTCTGGGGAGATGATGCGAACACATAGCCTCTCGCTCTCAAGTCACTGCACGCGCCTCCTCGAGGCCCCGCTGGATACCACTGATATGACGTGGGAACTAAGTCGGTAGTGGCGGGGCGGAGGGGCCTATGCTGGCAGATATGCGAGGGTACAAGGTGCCCACATATGACCACGAAAAATTTTGAAAATTGGACGCAGAGAAGGCGAAAATGTAAATTGACGCTGAAAGAAGGAGTTTTAAGCACTGAGTGCTGGCTGAGAAAGCCGTAGAAGTTTTAAACATTGACGAAAATGGGAGCGGGTCTGTCAGCACTGGGCCCCTTTTGCCTTTGGGATTGGACATTTATGACGACATGGCAAGAACACGGATAATGAGCAAAGGACACGAACGAGATAGAGAAAAGGAGAGGAAAATAAAAGTTAATACAAACACAATGGCAGACACAAATACAAGTGATGCCTCGGACGTAGAGGACCCCGGCCCTGGGACCTCTACGGCGGACTTGTCCGCTAGGAACAGGAGGGCCATCGTTGACGAAATTGGCAATATCCCTGGACACGAGTATGATTTATATGTGGAAGTTCCCCTGAGTGGGGAGACTAGATGCGGTCTTTGTGCTGCGAACAGGCAATTTCTGCAGATGGGGGACTATGCGAAACACCTAGAGGAACAACACCAAAGAAGCAGAATTGGGTGGAAATGCGCACACTGCGGCAAAACGTTTGCAAAATTGCATGGTTGCAGGTGCCATATACCCTGGTGCTTGAGAGCAAGACCAGCGGAAGACGTTCCAGAAGAACGAACATTCAGTTGCTCCGTCTGCGGAATTAGCTTCGGAACGCAAAGAGGTGTTTCGCAGCACGAAAGACATATGCACCCGAATGTAAGGAACGCCAAAAGAATGGGAGAAGCGGTCTCTTCCCATCCGGTCAATAGAGCCTCGGTCTGGACTCAGGAAGAGACACAGCGACTCATTCAACTATATGATAGGTACAAGCATGAACGGCAACCAAACGCAGCAATAGCCAAGTTCCTTACATCAAAAACAGCCAAACAGATCGGGGATAAAAGGAGGCTCTTAAAGCTAGTACCCACTCAGAGGGAAATCACGGTGGCTAGGGCAGAGAGCTCGAGTTCGAATTCCAGCGAATCTTTCTACTCCACGGAAGACGGGAGAGAAGAAGCCCAGCCAGAAACAATAGAAGACGACTGGAAAGAAAGAATCATAGATGTCGTCAGGGCCAACCCATTACCAGAGAACCACGAGCTCAGTCCTCTAGAACGTAGAATAATGGAGTTGGCCAATAGACAAGAACTGGAAATATCAGACGTCGAAAGCATCCTCGAGACCATGGTGGAGATTATCAAAGAGGGTGCAGGCGCTGAAAGAGAGAGAAGAGAAAGGCGAGGAGAAAGGCAAGATAACGGGAATATCCGAAGATTAGAAAACGACCGCACCCGTTACGAAAAATTCCGATACGCTCGATTTCAAGAGCTGTATGAGAAATGCCCGAGGAAGTTAGTGGAAATGGCGGTCGCGGGAGAAACTCTTGAGCAAAAGAAGAAGATCGAACTCCCGGATAGAGCAGACATTGAAACGCTCTACAATAACTTGTGGGGAAAGGATGGCCCCACAACTGGACTTCCGAACGTTGGAAGAAGACCGACCTCAACTACGGAGGTAAGAGAAATTCTGAGGCCCATCTCCATAGAGGAACTCGTTGAGAAAATGAAAAGAATTAAAAATGATACGGCAGCAGGCGTCGATGGTGTCAAAAAGGCACACTTGAGGAAAGGTGGCTTCCTTCATGTCTTGACAAAATTTTACAACGTCCTTATGCTGTTCCAATCCTACCCTAAGCAGTGGAAAATAAACAGAACCACGCTAATACCGAAAGCGGGTAAAAGCACGAGAGACGCCAAAAATTGGCGTCCTATTACGATAGGGTCCCTGCTGGGTAGGATATACTCCGCAATGCTGGACAACAGATTGCGGAGTAAAGTGCGGAACAGCAACAGGCAAAAGGGATTTACGAAAGAGGACGGTTGTAAATACAATATAACAATACTAGAACAGGCACTAAAAGACATGAAGGAGAAATCAGGAGGTGTCGTGACAGTCATCGACGTATCGAAAGCTTTTGATACGGTTCCTCACAAAGCCATCGGAGATGGGCTACAGAGGAAGGGCCTGCCGCCAACAGTTACAAAATATGTGGAAGGCATATACAGTAACTGTTGGACGGAGATTAAAACGAATGGCCCGAACATTAGTATAATGCTCAAGCGCGGGGTCAAACAAGGGGATCCGCTGTCGCCTCTTATGTTTAACATAGTCGTGGACCCCATAATTGAGCATATTGACGAGACAACGGAGGGCGTGAAAGTGGGAGACGAAAACGTCTCCATTCTGGTTTTTGCGGACGATATGGTTCTCCTAGCGAGAACGATTAGAGAGGCCAAGCGACAACTAAATAAGCTGCACAAATATCTAGAAGAACTTGGCATGAGCATTCAAGCAGATAAGTGCTCCACCTTCCAAATCGTCCGCAAAAATAAAACTTGGACCGTGACGGATCCCGGGCTGCAGATAAATGAACAGAACTTGCCAATGACGCAGCCCGAGGAGAGTTTCAAATACCTGGGAGTAGAGTTAGGCCCCTGGTCGGGTCTGCAACGCATGAATATCAATAAGATATTAACGGCAGCAGGAAATGTGAACAGGATGGGGCTTAAGCCCCATCAAAAAGTGAACATAATAAGGACACACCTGTTGCCAAGATATATACACGAACTGGTGGCAAACCCACCACCTCTTGGTCTCCTGGAGGAATTAGACCAAGAGGTGAAACAAATAATAAAGAAGATTCTCCACCTACATCCTTCAACAACGGATGGCATAATTTACACCGGCAAAAGACATGGAGGCCTAGGCATTCAAAAGATTGCGGACATAGTCCGTATAGCCAAATTAAGAAACGGCCTCCATATGAAAGAAAGTGACGACGGAGCAGTAAGGGAGGCCTACCAAAAGCAGGAAGACCTGCTAAAGAAATATGCAAGATCAGTAGGCCTCCAATGGCCGGTAACGGAGGATGAGGTGGAGAACGCGCGACGCAGACTCCGACGCAGGTGCCACGAAGAATGGGGACGACTCGTCTCCCAGGGCCAAGGCATTTACGAATTTGTCGACGACAAATATGGAAATGCCTGGCTATATCGTCCGACACTGCTGAAGCCATCCAGATATCTGGACGCTTTAAAACTACGAACAAACACTTTCGGCACGAGAATAGCCCTAAGACGGGCAAGGAGAGATATTGAGCCAACGTGCCGAAAGTGCAAAGTCCAGATGGAAACCCTAGGACATATACTAGGGAACTGTATCCATACCAAACCTGCGAGGATTAATCGGCATAACGAGATTGTCCGATTAATCGAAGAAAGAGCAGCCAAAAAATCTGCGGTGTTCTTAGAGCCGTCAGTGAACGTCGCCGGAGAGCTTAAGAAACCTGATCTGGTTATAAAAGACCAGGAAGGTAGGCTCTTCGTAGCGGACGTCACTGTTAGATATGAAGATAAGGATAACCTCCGGAAGGCGAAGAAGGAAAAGGAGGATAAGTACAAGGACACCGCAGAAGTATTAAAAAGACAATTAAATTGCACCTCTGCAGAAGTACTACCAGTGGTAGTAGGATGCAGAGGTGCGTTACCCGCGAGCACGGTAAGGAATTTAAAGCGCCTAGGGTTTACTGGAAAGGAGCTTCTGACAGTGGCGATGATCGCCCTCCGTTCGTCGATCGAAATCGCGAACATGTTTATTGACTATGATTAAGTGTCAGTGTTGTCCTATTTATTGATTTTATTTATTTATTATGACGATAGAATGAAATGACAAAATGGGACGAGCTATGGCTACATTTTGATATACTGACACGGCAAAAGCCACGAAATATTTATTTTATTTTATTTCTTTACTTAGTCCTCGGACTATGTGACGAAGCAGCTGCCAGCTGAATGAATTAAGCCCGTTTCGGCCTTTACACCGAACGGTGCGAGTCTCTGCGTGTACTATTGTGCAGCGAGGCGCGGGGCGGATTCTATGGACACGGACATAGAATCCGGGGCGACACCTCCACGTGGTTTTCCCTGGACGCGCGCCTATGGCGTAAGACCAAGATCGCCTCCCGAAAGGGTCCCCGTTACTAATTTTTCCAAGTGCCGAGGCAGGTCCTCTGGCAGTGACCTAGAAAGTAGGCCTCGGATAGAAGTTAATCCATTCCCGGGATTTTTGTAAGATTTTTATATGCCTAACGGGGGGGCTTATTCCCCGGAAGTCTACGGCTGTTCTCTCAAACAGTTCGTACAGGTTTAGCCAAATGCCTCGTCATCTAATTAGTGACGCGCATGAATGGATTAACGAGATTCCCTCTGTCCCTATCTACTGGGAACCTGAGGGTTCTGGGGTCCTCCAATGATGACTCAGATTCATTGGAAGATATGGCTACAGTGGTGGCGGTCCAGAACCTAAATTCCTCTTGCTCCACCTCCTCGTGGTGGTTCCTGGGACACGCTTTGCGTGTGCTAACGGAGCAAGGGGTGCAAAGTGCCCTGGATAGCAAGATGTCTATCCAGGGCCCCATACCGTAAACCGGTGGTCATGTTTTACCGGAACGGGGGTCTTGCCTTAATCGGCCGGGCCGCGAGGATGAGTAACCTCTATAAAAAATCCCTAACCCTAAGCTTGGTGCGCGGTGATGGGGTACGTCTCGGTCGAGGGCATCGGGACGTGGCTGATGGGTGCATCAGTGGCTAGCGCACAAACCTCTGGACACCTGGCGTATCTAGTTGTATATAGCCTTGCCCGGGTAGTGGGGGCTCTGCCCGGGTGGACATTACTTCCCGCCGTACTCGTGGGATTCTTATGGATTCAAAAAATAATAACGATAAAAATCAGGATCAAAAAATCAAAAAAAAAAAGAAGGAGAAGGTGAGGAGTGGGGGAGTAAGTCTGAAGGAGATTTTACATGAAGAAGGAAGTAGTGGAAGAAGAAGTAGCGATGATAGAGGAAGGAGTAGAGTTGGAGTACCGGAGACGATTAGGTCTAGAAGTGTAAGTGTTCGGAAAGGGAGAGATAGTAGTGTAAGTAGTAGTGATGTGAAAAGGCGGAAGGTAGTTGAGCAGAAGGAGGCAAGGGAAGGAGATAGTGAAGAGGAGGATATGAGTCTTGAAGGAGGTGTGGATTATGGTGGAATGGCTAAGGGAGGGATTGGAGTGGAGGGGAATGAAATGATGTGTATGAGAATGATTGGTGAGAAAGTGAGGGAGTGTATATTTAAAGAGTCTAATCGTGTGTCCAAAAATGTATGCGAATATTTGTTAAACTGCGTTGGTAAATATGAAGAATGTATGATGAAAATGATTTGTGAGAATGCGAGACTGACAGGTCGATTGGAAGAATCTGAGAAGCGTGTGACTGTACAAGATGAATCTGTTAGAACGTATGCGAGGGTGGTTGGATCGAGGCAAATGCGAACGGAGAGAGTAGATGGTGTGTCAGAGAATGTGTTGGAGGGAAAGAAATATGCAGTAGTAATCAGGCCTAGAGATGATAGCGTGAAGATGACGAGTGAGCAAGTAAAGGAGAAAGTAATGAATGAAGTAAGTAAAGAGTTGAATGTGAGAGTGCGAGCGGAGAGAAAGATTAGAAGTGGTGGTGTAGCGATCGAGACCGTAAGCGAGAAGGAATTGCAAAGGATGCAAAGCTGTTCGAGATTTGGGGAAGTAGGTTTAAGGGTGGACTTACCGAGGAAGATTGGACCGAAGGTGATTGTATATGATGTGCCGAATGATATGACGGAGAATGAACTGTTGAGCGAGCTGTATGAGAAGAATTTGTGTCAGTGTGTGAGTAAGAATGAATTTGATGAACGTGTAAAAATTATTAACAGAATGAACAAGAGAGATGCGAATGTGGGAAATGTAGTTATTGAATTGAATGTAAAAATGAAAGGAGTGTTAATAGAACAAGGACGGGTTTATTTGAAGTGGAGAGCATGCAAGCTGAGAGAGTTTGTAAGTGTAATGAGGTGTTTTAAGTGTAGTGGGTTTGGCCATATGGCGAAAGAATGTAAAGAGAAAGAAAATTTGTGTCAAAAATGTTGTGAGAGTGGGCATGTTAGAATAAATTGTGTGAGTAATGAGTACGTATGTAGAAATTGTCAGATGAAAGGGAATAGGTGTGATCATCCGGTTATGTCTAACGAATGTCCGGAGTATGTGCGAGTAGTAGAAAGGGAGAAAATGAGAATCAGCAATGACTAAGTACGTTTTAAATGTAATCCAGAGTAATTGTCAGCGGGCGTATTCGGTTATGTGTGACCTGGGACGGGTTATGAATGAGAAATGTGTGAATGTAGCACTATTGCAGGAACCGTATGTGGCTGTGGATGGATGTGTGAAGGGTTTGCCTGGAGGTATGAGAATATTCGTATGTGAAGGGAGAGTGAGTGCGGCAATTGTTGTGAATGATGAGCGGATAGAGGCTGTATGTGTTAGAGAATGCACGAGTGAGTATGGTGTGTGTGTATGGATAAAGGGTGACTTCGGTGAAGTATATATTGTGTCCATGTATTGCAGGTGGGGCCGAGAAATTGAGCCTTACCTGGGGTACATGGACAAGGTGCGTGAGTGTTTGAGAGGGAAGAGAGTATTATTCGGAATGGACGCGAACGCGATATCAGCCTTGTGGCATAGCAAGGGTGGTGGCCGTACGAGAGAGAATGTATTGCGAGGACGTGAATTAGAGCAATGGGTGCTAGTGAATGGAATGCGTGTAGTGAATGAACCGAGTGAATGGTATACATTTTCTGGGCCGAACGGTCAATCTGATATAGATGTGACGCTTGTGAATGATGGATTTGTTAGGTGCCGTTTTGAGTGGAGTGTTAAATGTGACTGGGGTATTAGTGACCATAATGTCATTAATGTGAGAATAGTGTTTGATGCAGAG
>OW121701.1:29459651-29464651 GCA_933228785.1 Lasioglossum pauxillum | reverse complement strand
TCATAGTTGATCGAACGGGAGAAAGTCATGCAATTTAGAATCATTTGAATTTCACTTGAGAAACGCAAATATAACGGGACATAATTAATAACACGCGATATTTATTTATTATTTATTTATTTATTGTTAATGCCGCGAACCTGGCAGAGGAAGGCTTGGCTTATCCAAGTGTCTGTCTGTATACGCGAAGAATTTCAAAGTTCCAGCGGCGTATTGCTTTCGTCTGTAGCGGCGTATTCCTTCCGTCTGCAGCGGCGTATTGCTTTCACTTCGCAGCGGCGTGTTGCTTTCAGATACAGCGGCGTATTGCTTCTATCTACAGCACCGTATTGGTTTCAGTTACAGCGGCGTATTGCTTCTATCTACAGCAGCGTATTTGTTCTATCCACAGCGGCGTACTGCTTTCAGTTACAGTGGCCCATTTCCAGAGTTCCAGCGGCGTGTAGCTTCATGTTGTAGCGCTGTGCTGCTTCATCTTCTAGCAGCGTATTGCCGGAGTTCCAGCAGCATATACCATATATTATTACAACAATGTGACGGAAATAACAAATTATCCCATACGAATGCTACATGAAAATAATACATGTGATTTAAACCTAAAAAATTAAAATATAAACTTTCTATTTTATTAAGAAGATACGAATAATACAGCATTAACATATTGTATTATATCAAACAAATACATGTTCTTTTATTGACAATTAAATGGTCAAAACGAGCATCCCAATAACCGCACAAATCCACAGACATGGTTCGAACGAAAAAGAAAATATCGAACGTGAGGGAATCTCGTTAATCCAAACACGCGCATCGCAAACATATTCGGGGAGGATGTAACTAACAGTACAGAACCAAAACTGACGCCCGCCGTTTACCCTCACGACCGATAGAACACGACTAGTACACGACGAAATATAACTCGGTAAATTATTTCTCAATAACTCCATAAACAGCTGGCGCTTTCATACTTGATATTTATTGTTCAAACGCTTTATTACACAATGTTCTGATGTTTATACGTGTCCGAGAACGCCGGAAAGATAAGTTTACTCTTGGCGGTCGGAGCATTATTTCTCAATAAATGGAGCAATACGAGTCCGATATTTTTGAAACTCGAGAAATATTGATAGAACGCGGTATTGTACGCGTATATAACGACTAAAGTCGTCCGGGACGGCTGGGAAGAGAGTTCACTCTTGGCCGTCGGACTTAGAAATATTACGCTCGAGCTCCGCCGCGCGCCGAACCGACGCGCCCCGGCTCGTCGAACGATTCGACCGAGCGGCCGGCTAATCGACACGCCCGGACATTATTCTCAATTTATACGAGAAATACTCATTCCAGCGCTTTCATACTTGATATTTATTGTTCAAACGCTTTATTACACAATGTTCTGATGTTTATACGTGTCCGAGAACGCCGGATAGATAAGTTTACTCTTGGCGGTCGGAGCATTATTTCTCAATAAATGGAGCAATACGAGTCCGACATTTTTGAAACTCGAGAAATATTGATAGAACGCGGTATTGTACGCGTATATAACGACTAAAGTCGTCCGGGACGGCTGGGAAGAGAGTTCACTCTTGGCCGTCGGACTTAGAAATATTACGCTCGAGCTCCGCCGCGCGCCGAACCGACGCGCCCCGGCTCGTCGAACGATTCGACCGAGCGGCCGGCTAATCGACACGCCCGGACATTATTCTCAATTTATACGAGAAATACTCATTCCAGCGCTTTCATACTTGATATTTATTGTTCAAACGCTTTATTACACAATGTTCTGATGTTTATACGTGTCCGAGAACGCCGGATAGATAAGTTTACTCTTGGCGGTCGGAGCATTATTTCTCAATAAATGGAGCAATACGAGTCCGATATTTTTGAAACTCGAGAAATATTGATAGAACGCGGTATTGTACGCGTATATAACGACTAAAGTCGTCCGGGACTGCTGGGAAGAGAGTTCACTCTTGGCCGTCGGACTTAGAAATATTACGCTCGAGCTCCGCCGCGCGCCGAACCGACGCGCCCCGGCTCGTCGAACGATTCGACCGAGCGGCCGGCTAATCGACACGCCCGGACATTATTCTCAATTTATACGAGAAATACTCATTCCAGCGCTTTCATACTTGATATTTATTGTTCAAACGCTTTATTACACAATGTTCTGATGTTTATACGTGTCCGAGAACGCCGGATAGATAAGTTTACTCTTGGCGGTCGGAGCATTATTTCTCAATAAATGGAGCAATACGAGTCCGACATTTTTGAAACTCGAGAAATATTGATAGAACGCGGTATTGTACGCGTATATAACGACTAAAGTCGTCCGGGACGGCTGGGAAGAGAGTTCACTCTTGGCCGTCGGACTTAGAAATATTACGCTCGAGCTCCGCCGCGCGCCGAACCGACGCGCCCCGGCTCGTCGAACGATTCGACCGAGCGGCCGGCTAATCGACACGCCCGGACATTATTCTCAATTTATACGAGAAATACTCATTCCAGCGCTTTCATACTTGATATTTATTGTTCAAACGCTTTATTACACAATGTTCTGATGTTTATACGTGTCCGAGAACGCCGGATAGATAAGTTTACTCTTGGCGGTCGGAGCATTATTTCTCAATAAATGGAGCAATACGAGTCCGACATTTTTGAAACTCGAGAAATATTGATAGAACGCGGTATTGTACGCGTATATAACGACTAAAGTCGTCCGGGACGGCTGGGAAGAGAGTTCACTCTTGGCCGTCGGACTTAGAAATATTACGCTCGAGCTCCGCCGCGCGCCGAACCGACGCGCCCCGGCTCGTCGAACGATTCGACCGAGCGGCCGGCTAATCGACACGCCCGGACATTATTCTCAATTTATACGAGAAATACTCATTCCAGCGCTTTCATACTTGATATTTATTGTTCAAACGCTTTATTACACAATGTTCTGATGTTTATACGTGTCCGAGAACGCCGGATAGATAAGTTTACTCTTGGCGGTCGGAGTTGGGAGTAATGCGCTCGGTCATTATTCTTAATTTGTTCGATAAATATTCGGCCTAGAGCTTTCATATTTGATATGTATTGTTAAAATGCATTATTATACAATGATCTATTATTTATAATTGTCTGGGAACGCTAGCAAAAATGTTTACTCTTGGAGGTTGGACTTTGAAAAATTTCGCACGGTCGGAGTTGGAAGTAATGCGCCCGGTCATTATTCTTAATTTATTCGATAAATATTCGTCCTAGATCTTTCATATTTGATATTTATTGTTAAAATGCATTATTATACAATGATCTAATATTTATAATTGTCTGGGAACGCTAGGAAAAAAGTTTACTCTTGGCGGTTGGACTTTGAAAAATTTCGCACGGTCGGAGTTGGAAGTAATGCGCCCGGTCATTATTCTTAATTTATTCGATAAATATTCGTCCTAGAGCTTTCATATTTGATATTTATTGTTAAAATGCATTATTATACAATGATCTAATATTTATAATTGTCTGGGAACGCTAGGAAAAAAGTTTACTCTTGGCGGTTGGACTTGTAAAATGTTCAAAGTGCCGTGATAGTATATGAAAAGTTGAATATTTTGTGTTAAATATCCTGGAAATATAAAAATTTATTGTATTGTACAAAAAAATTTTCCATGCAAAAATTGTTCCAAGTCCCAACAGCCCCGCCGGATGGGCTGTTGCCGCGGCGGTTTGCGCCCATAAGCGCGCGTGCTATTCACCGCGCGGCGCCGGCGTCCTTGCCGGCCGTTCGGTATCTTTAAGAGACTCGACGGTTCGGCGAGTCGGGCGGTTCAGCGCGCGCTTGGGGTTATTCTACGATCTCGGTCGAGAAGCAGCTCTCACGGCGCCTCGAGACTTCGGTCTCGACTGTCTCGTACCGTGCTTTTGGTAATCGAACTTTTCTCTACACAGCATTGCCACGGGTCGGTGTCTAAGACCGAATGGCCCTTATGTGGCGAGCCTCCCATCGAGGAGGTTGGTGACTTGTATTCACTGATATTGTGTATACTCGTACTAACTGAGCATCAACTTTACTATCCGAGCGAAAAATTTGGGATAGTTAGGGAAAGAAGTTTGAGAGAAACTAAAACTTAGATTAGAAGTCAAACTAAATGTTTGCAGAGAAACGTCATATAATAATTGAGGTTGGCTTTCGTCAAGCCCAGAGCGAGCAGACGGGCATTGGGAAACCCAAGTCCAGCATGCGTCCTGTCCGCGCTTCCTCGGCACTTGTGTCGATTGTCCAGCGCCCGTGGTTACGTGCTTTCTGGGATACTCATGCTACTGAGCTATACGCGTCTTCCGATGTTAGCGCAACCCTATATGAACGTTCTCTTCAGAATAAGAACGCAAAAGGAATATATTGAAAAGGAATTTGTTCTCGAGAGAAACGCAAAAAAGGGAAATATTAAAAAGGAATTTTTCAATGATTTGTGATGATATGATAAAAATATAAACCGAGAACGCAGGGAACTGGCAAAAGGAATTTGTTCGAGGTTGAGAAATGAAAGAAAGTGAGAGAAAGGAATGGAAAGAGAAAAGGGATGGAAGGAAAGGAAAGGAAAAAAGAATCCCGAAGGAAGAGGAGGAAATATGATATAAAATCGTTCGAAAGGTTCTCTGAGAATTCGAACGAGTAGAAAAATGAATTGAGAGGAGGAGAAAGAAAAAGAGAGTGTCGTCGACCTGTCTCTGAAAGAGCTGGCGACGAAAAGACACATATTATTATTATTATATATTCAAAGAACGACAAAAATTGTCGAAGCTCCCTGGTTGATCCTGCCAGTAGTCATATGCTTGTCTCAAAGATTAAGCCATGCATGTCTCAGTACATGCCGCATTAAGGTGAAACCGCGAATGGCTCATTAAATCAGTTATGGTTTCTTAGATCGTACCCACATTTACTTGGATAACTGTGGTAATTCTAGAGCTAATACATGCAAAACAGAGTTCCGACCAGAGATGGTAGGAACGCTTTTATTAGA